>CP136067.1:53120716-53600272 GCA_032622095.1 Siphonodentalium dalli
ATATTCCATTTGCACTTGGTCTAATATCATATATATTCACAAACCATGGTTCTATATATTCCCGGTATGAGACCATTCAGATATTTTTACCCTGAAAAATTGCATAAAATCTAACGGTCTCCAGACAAGAAGCTCGCAAATCCTAGCATCTCTATATAGACTGGCATCAACTGAAGCGTTCCTATTTTGTTGTAAATTTCAATTGGGGGAGGGTCCGGGAGGGGTGTGTGAGATTTTTTTGGGATTTACAGCTGGAATCTCGAGATTAACGGGGTCTTTACGTGGTGTTATATGATGCTGACAAGTTCATTTAATGACAAACTTACGATTAGCCAATTCGGCTGGTTAAACAACACATGTGGCGGCCCATGTCCGGAGTTTTCCCGATCGGCCAGTCGCCCTCTGCCCCCCCCCCCCCCCCCCCATCGTCACATTATGCTCACATGGGGAACCTGCCAACTTCCCAATTTAGGTAACTTCTGTCTTTCCTCGCCGGTTTTCCGCTTCTCGGGTGATATATATTCATATATATATATATATTGGCAGTACACAATATCCGAAGTAAAACATTTGACATGTACAATAATTTCCGAATCAATATATTCTTAGAATAGTGCCATCTTATTTGATACACGGCAGGTTAAACAACACTGTGGCGGCCCACGTCAGTTTCATTTGCGGCCCAAGTTGTGGTTTGGGCCGCCCAACCACATATACCCCCCCCCCCCCCCCCCCTAAAACCGTAAAAAAAAACCCTCGGATTCTCGCTTGATAGAAAATCACATGGAATCAGAATTTTTCCGGCCCATCGGGAAATTTCCCGGTCTCATGATCGGCCAGTCCGCCTCTGGGTGTGGGAGATTCACTGTAAACAGCTGTATATGAATTCTGTGAATACTATTTGTCATGGATGTTAACATTGACATGTAAATAGGAACGACTCATTTTGGGGTCATTCAGCAAAAAAAAACATGGCTGCCGGTCACCAGCCGGTGCCATCTTGGAATTCAAAATTCAATCCATTAGCATGAGCTACAAGCTATACTGTTTGTCTGATCATCATGAAATTTGTCATTTCTGTTTTATAAATACCGGTATTTCTCTTATTGTAATGAGTTTTAAGCCAAACTCATTGCAAAAACAGTCAAACGACTTGCAGGAAAAAAAACATTTAGTTGCGGAAAAAAATGTTTGTTGGTCCCATCAATGTCAACCACCCATCCACCCCGGCATACGTGCCCAGAAATCCCCCCCTGACATGATGGCCAATATTTTTAAAGAAGTCAATCCGCAGTATAAGTGGTATATACTGGTATGTGTGATATTTGACATGCAGAAGTACTAGTTTGTGCTGCTATCTTCTAGTATACATAATTATGCTTGTAATTATACAGTATAATTTGTTCAATTCCCCAATGATTATGTATAATTATGTTTACTAGTATATGCATGGAAATAGAGTATTTGTGAACTCACCTATTCAAGTAAAGATGATAAAATCAAATGTTGTATTGACATTTGGGGTGCCACATTGCCCCCCCCCCCCCTGGAAATTTCAGGCATGTATGGCATTTTTTCCCTTTCGAACATTTTTTGTACCCACCCAACCCCCACGCCAAATTTTTTTCCGTTTTCGGCAGTTTTTTCCGACCATATTTTTTACACCCACCCCCCTTTTAACACTAAAACAGAGATTGACATGTAATAGGAATGAGTCATTTGAGGTCATTCGGACCAAAAAAACATGGCTGCCAGTGGCCATCTTGGATTTCAGATTTGCAACAAAATACAACACGATAACTGCCTGCAGTCAGTTTACCAGTTAGAATTAAATTATTTCTCTCATTCAAAGTGGTTTTGAAGCCCAACTCATTGCCAAAACACTAAAAAAACAAGCAGGAAATTTTTGTTTTAGTTGCGGAAAAAATTGCTTGTTGGTGGCTTTGACCACCCACCCACCCCGGCACGTTTTTGTTCACCCCCCCCCCCAAGCTGTTTAAATTGCCTTAAAACATTTACAAATATATGATATTTACAAGACCAATATGATATCATAACCGGTACCTATATACATGTATCTGGAATGTTTTTGGGAGTATTTGGTGCAGGTACCGGTGTACAGAGGCGGACTGGCCGATCGGGAGACCGGGAAATTTCCCGATGGGCCGATGCCAGAATAATTCTGATTCCACGTGATTTTCTATCAAGCGAGAATCCGAGGGTTTTTTTACGGTTTGGGGGGGGGGGGGGGGGGGGGGGGGGTATATGTGGTTGGGCCGCAAATGAAACCGACGTGGGCCGCCACATGTGTTGTTTAACCAGCCGTGTATCCAATAAGATGGTACTCTTCTCACATAAATTCATGAGGGCAGAGGCGGACTGCATGGCCGATCGGGGAGACCGGGAAAATTCCAGACGTGGGCCACCACATGTGTTGTTTAACCAGCCGAATTGGCTAATCGTAATTTTGACATTAAATGAACTTGTCGGCATCATATAACACCACGTAAAGACCCCATTAATCTCGAGATTTTAACGGTAACTCCCAGCTGTAAATCCCAAAAAAAATCTTACGCACCCCTCCCCCAATTGAAATTTACAAGAAAATAGGAACGCTTCAGTTGATGCCAGTCTAGTTTATCGGATTCGAGATTTTCTTGTATAGTTTTCAAAATGTTCTCACCCCGGGCCGAACAACCATGAACAGCCCGGTGTGTCCTGGTCTCTTGTCCGTAGCCGTGTGCATTTGTCTCGAGTTAGACCGCTAGATGTTAGAATTTATGCAATTTTTCAGGTAAAAATATCTGAATGGTCTCATATCGGGAATATATAGAACCATGGTTTGTGAATATATAGGATATAATAGGCCAGAGGTGCAAATGGAATTATGCAAAAACATGTATTTGGTCTGATTCTGATTCAAGTGTGGGGGGGGGTGCAGTTGGAATTTCCCAAGGTGGACTGTGGACACCCCCCGAACAGATGGGCCGGTATTATATTAATTTCCCACACACCCCCCCCCCCCGCAAATCTGTTTTATTGTTAAAATGGTGGGGGTGGAAACCGGTGGATGTTTGGACGCGGGGGTGGGTGGGTCCCAACAAGGGTCGAACGAAAAAAATCAGCATACATGCCTGAACATATTTTCCGACCCCCTGATCATATGGCCATTTTCGTCTATTTTTCCAACTATACTTTCTATAAGCAATGGGAATGCTTGATAGAAAATTTGTAAATAGTATATACAAGTAAGGGGTTAAATGTAGCACACCATGAACTTTGCCGACATTGTTTCTGGTGTCAATTTTTAAACTCCACCCATCCCCGGTTGTCAGGCCGCATTCATTGGCATTACACAAACAGGCATGGAAATACAAGATAGTGATTCGTCTTATACATGCATATATAAGTTAATTTAACGATATCCGTGTGGTTGTATTAATTTTCAACTTTTGGTGTGATATCTTTTGGTGTATCAGACATATACTGCCGGTAATACTGCGGTCATTACGTGGTATCACCCCGTTTTTAAGGTCAATTATTTTGAGGATAGCGCAGGGAAGAATCCAGAGATTTTTTGGGGACACCACTTCTGCATTTGAGAATGTTCCTATATAAATTGGGACATTAGCCATTTTATGACAAGAGCTGCACTAGTGCGGCATTAAAGATCCTATGCCATTTCATTCTCTTATATATGCAAGTCTTCCGCATAAGAAAATGCACTGGCTTACAACGTCAAGATAAAAGCCAATGTATTCTCTTATATATGCGAGGCTCCTTAGATGGAAGACTCGCATATACCGTATAAGAGAATGCATTGGCACAGGATTTTTGCTAAATTTCAAGAAGCCCCAGTCATGAAAGGGTTAAAACATTCCTCACTGCACACTTGATTATTGAAATAAAGGCTCTATATCAACTGAATATTGATGATTTGCATTGCATGTTGTTGAATTATAATAGAAGATTTCCTTCAAAATATAGAAAATTCAGCTTTAATAAAGACTATTCACTTGCAATTTGGGGACATTTAGGCCTCCAGAGTTTGGGCGCCCAAACCTGTAACAGGTATCAAAACAGCCCTGGATCCTTCCCTGGGATAGCGGTATATACATGTATTGGTGACAATGTACCAATATTCATCTGCATGGTAGCTATATAGATTATACACTCACCACTGGTATTTTGATCAACACACTTCTTCCAGTAATATTTCACCTGTCATTTGTTCATTACCACATGTCTAGTAAGACATGACCGATGCTTAGACTAATCATGGGCAAAGTAAATCTTCATCTTCAGATGTTGAAGACGACAGGGCATCCACCATGGCTAATGAATCTGGCATTACTGAAATTGAAGAAAAATATGCTGCATATACATGTATGTGATATGGATACATGTATTTTTATAATTTGCAAACATATTTATAAACAAAGTGTAAAGTTCATTCTTCCAACAATGTGAGCGTCGTCGGCGATTCAGACGACCATGATTCAATCGTAAGTGGAGGAATCGGGCCTGATAAAATCATGGATAGTTTGTTCACACGATTACGATGTCATCGCAGAGGAGTATATTATCGGCGGTTAACCACGTGATTAACTACCCTATGATCTTTCCATTTACTTTGTATGATTTTTACGAACACACAAAGTTCTGTGATTCCATCACAGGTGGAGGTAACCAAGGATATGCTACAATTTCGCATCTAAAAACAAACATTGCTTGACATTACTTTTTTCACTTGCGATCATGTCGTGAGCATGCATGCGCAGTCCAACACACACAATGGAAATCTTTCCACTTACGATTGAATCATGGTCATATGAATGTTCACTTAGTGAACGTTCAGATGACACGATACAATCGTAAGTGGAGGAATCGGGACCGACGAGATCGTGGATAGTATGTTCACACGATTACGATGTCGTCGTACATGATGAAATCGTAGGTTGTTCGTAAAGCATGTTATTGACTACCCTGCGATCTTTCCAGCCACGATTTTTACCTACACACGACTGATTATGTCACAAATGGAGATAACCAAGGATACGCTACGATTTTGCATCTAAAATCAAACAGTGCTTGATATTATTTTTTTATCTAATATTTTGACGTGAGCATGCGCAGTCCAACTATCGGTTACTTCCTACGACGGACATATTTCAACTTACGATTGTATCGTGGTCGCCTGAACAATCACTTAGTGTTAAATAATGAGATTGTGTTTGTGGGAATTCTATCACTGTATCAGGTTGACATTTGTTAGAATAATGCTATGAAGTATAACTGACAATTGCCTTATAACTTAGTTATATTATAAGCTATATTTTCAATAAATGCGACCTTTTTGTTTTCCAACTGACTATTATCATATTAATATGTTAATGTCGACCGATAATACACTGCATTTATGCCATAATTTGATTTTGCAAACTAAAATAGCCATTCCCGGATAGTATTACGTTTATGTAGCACAGAATTTAGGCCCAATTTATAACTCAATAAAAATCGTTTTTGCAATTTTTTATACAGTTGGGAATATTGTGTAAGTGTACGTTGGTATATGAATCATAAATGCAGTATAATCATAGGCCATCATATGTTACTATGTTGTCATGACAAATCATCATTATGACTATCCGATCATCGTATTCTAATTTTTGTTTACACATTTCACCGACAGTAAAATTCACGATAATTTAATTTGAAGAACGTGAATAATTCACACAATTTTAATCGTAGTTCAATTAAGTATATCACTCGTAACATCATCTTCGTAAAGAGAAAACACTTCAACATTTACTAATTAGCTTCACTTACCTGAATAATAGTTTAAATATATCAAGTGTCTGACCGTAAACATTGTCAAAATGGAGAAACAAAACCTCGTGCATGAGACATGACCTCCAGCTGGCTAAATGCGTAAAACCGACATCATTCGCTGGCCAAATTTTATCCTATATTTAGATTATGTATGACGTCAGGAAATTCCCAGCTCAACGTGATCTCTTAAAGTTTTTGGCGCACCGTTAGTAAATTGTTTTCAGATGCATGGGGGAATTGTCCCGTTTAATATATAATTTATTTTGATTCATTTTAACAACACCACTCTCTCTAAAACTGCAATTCAGTTACAATTGTCTGCATTATTAGTCAAAACTAGTTCACATTGTACCAGTTGTTGTACCAGTGATTACACGCACGTGTTTTCTGTTTACTTCTGTCTGGCACCGGTTTTTAACCTTGACATTCGCCCGTATAGATCTTGTGTAAAGTAAACAATTCATTCGTGCCTACATTGTGTATTACGATCGAGAAATGTGCTTTCTCTTAGTGAATTCTGAGTAATCGTATTCAATATATATAAAATGACAAGACAATGCCGATAATTAATTTGCGGTAAATGCAGCCTTGCGCACTAATTAATATTTCGAATTGCTTCGCGCACTTTTATTTTAAAAATAACCGCGTATGTCTCGTGAGCACGTGTTTTCAAATAAACATAACTAATGTATTACAATGTCATTTCTTTGATTTTTCACATCATGATATGGCCAATTTACTGGAGTATTTCGCAATGTTAAAGCGCGGTGAATAAACATTTTCTGAATCAAACAAGAGAACAAAACGCCCATACACATTTGTGCTTCCGATTATTATCATTACTACTCTGACGTCGCGGCAATGTTCCCAGATTTTTTCATCGTCATCAGCTCAGCTGATCAATAAATTCAATGGTAACTCGAGTAATTGTCAATTGATACTAACTCTAAGATATATTCTGTTTGAATTTTCAATGAATGTCATTTATTTATTACCGAATGGGTAATAGTTATAGCCGTGATAGATGCCATTCCCCACTTCGTGCCCCACATGACAACAACACGTGTTCACAGACCTGTACATATTTTCTGCGCACGTAATCAGTGGGCGTTTCTTGGCGGGAATGTTTTTTAAATAAACCATTTGGATTGAATCATGTGTCCCATTCGTTTGTATTTTTCGATTATATTGTGGAGAATATATGTATTTGTCAATGCGCTTTAAATTCATAATTTATTTGGGTATTAATTTAAGCAATCCCCGTGCCCACATCATTGGGCTGAATTGACATGACGTACGTTGGGACGTGTAACGTTCTCATTCTTCAACAATGCGTGAAGAGAACATCTAAAATCTTGGTGCAACTTTCCGATAAAAACTTTATTGAATTGTCAAAATTTGTCACTCAATGTATCAAAATAAAAAAATAAATATCCAGTAGGCCCTATCATTTTTATAAATAATACTCAATATAAAATTGGCAACATAGTCAACTGAGCCGGGAATTTCCTGACGTCATACACAAACTAAATATAGGATAAAAATTTGGCCAGCGAATGATGTCGGTTTTACGCATTTAGCCTCCAGCTGCCGGCGGTATGTAAAAGACCCGGAACGGTGTTTAACCGTGTTTTAGCGGAACGAAATTAAATCAAGTACTAAACCGCGAAAATAGTTAATAAGCTCAATGAAACAATAAATTGATTAGACCACCGCCAACAGGGACGTGAAAACAGTGCGAATGGGGTGTCTATACCGCCAACTTTGGTCAAAATGTTCAATAGTTGAAAATTTCATGACTGCCACATTAGTTGTACATTTTACACCATATATGTATGGGGGTCCCTTTTCACATTTATTATTTATTTGCACTTAAGTGCAAATATGTGTCTATCAATTTATTTGCGCTTAAGCGCAAATACCAAACACTCCCTTACTTCCCTCTGGTTGGGAATGATGGAGTCCATCTCATAATATATTATTATGAACTTATGGGCCCATAGTAGTAGCCCGGTGAATGATGGAGTCCATCTCATAATATATTATTATGGGCCCATAGTAGTAGCCCCATACAGACTCAAAATTTTAAGAAAAAACATATTTCCATATGCATATCAGCATATCTGTCGCTGGTGTCCCAAGAATTGGTGCCTCACTCCCAGAGCTCTAGTATATTTGATTAAAGGGACATCTCCTGCACAGATATATACCATTTCCATGGCCATAAAAGTGGAATTAGGGGTTAATGGAGGCTTGCTTCCTGCATGTGGTTTACTTATTGACTTGAAATAGGGGAAAACAACCCTATTTTCATATTATCAGCATCCCTGTCCCTAATAATTTGTGTCTCCATCTCAGAGATGTAGTATATTTTATAAAAGAGACATATCCTGCACAGATCTATACCATTTGCATGGTCATAAAAGGTATCTAGGGATTACTGGGGATTGCTTCCCTCATATGGTGGGCCTATATAGACTTGAGTGATGTGTTTAGGCCTGTGCCATTTAAAATTAATTCAGGGGGGATCAATGCATATTAATTTTTATTTGCGCTTAAGCGCAAATGATTTGCGCTTAAGCATAAATGATTTGCGCTTAAGCGTAAATGATTTGTGCTTAACCGCACATGATTTACGCTTAAGCATAAATATTTGCGCTTAAGCCCAAATGATAGAGGTTATTTGCGCTTAAGCGCAAATATGTGTGTTTAAGCACGAATATTTGCGCTTTAGCATAAATAAATAATAAATGTGAAAAGGACCTCACATATATATGACCATATATATTACTTGAATCGCTCACCACGTTGTTGAAAGAAATAGGTTTGTGCAACCATTGTTTATTTTTTTAACCCTCTCATGGCGGGAGTTTCGCTGGTGCAGCATTAAAGACCATGTGCCAGAGCATTCTCTTATATATGAGAGTCATCCATATGGAGCCTCGCATCATATATAAGAGAATGCACTGGCTTACAAGGACATCTTTGCCAATAAACTAAACATTTCTCAGGTTATTGCATGCACTTTTATTACACAGGGCAAGGTATATTACATTATATTAAGGGTATTTTACTTAAAATATTCTGTGGAAACTACATAAAAGCAATATTGTATGCATCCATGTATAGCCAAATGAAATTAAACTATGGATATTTTATTGTTTATTTCACCAGAGACATGTATTCTGTTGAGATATTGCCTTATATATGTTATAAACATGCAAATAGTGGCTTCATTTGGGCTTGCTTCCATAATTTAGAGAGTCAAACCTGGAGAGATTCCCTTATTTCAAATTTGTAAGATGCCAAGGCAACTGAAATGGTGTATCAAACCTCAAATGGCAGTATTTCTTATCAGATGGACATGTCTACCAATAAATTAAACATTTCTCATGGTCATTGCATGCATTTTAATATACAGGACAAGGTAGAAACATCATTTGATGGAAATATTACTTAAAATAGTCTGTCAAATCTACATAAAAGCCATATTGTATGCATCCCTGTATAGCCAAATGAAATTAAACTATGGATATTTTATTGTTTATTTCATTAGAGACATGCATTCTGTTGAGATATAGCCTTATATATGTTATAAACATGCAAATAGTGGCTTTATTTGGGCTTGCTTCCATAATTTAGAGAGTCAAACCTGAAGAGATTCCCTTATTTCAAATTTACAAGATGCCAAGCCAGCTGAAATGGTGTATCAAACCTCAAATGACAGTATTTCTTATCAGATGGACATGTCTACCAATAAATTAAACATTTCTCATGGTCACTGCATGCATTATAATATATAGACCAAGGTAGAAAACATCAGTTGATGGATATTTTACTTAAAATAGTCTGTGGAAACTACATAAAAGCAATATTGTATGCATCCCTGTACAGCCAAATGAAATTAAACTATGGGTATTTTATTGTGTATTTTATCAGAGACGTGTATTCTGTTGAGATATAGCCTTATACATGTGATTAACATGCAAATTGTGGCTTCATTTGGGCTTTCTTCCATTATTTAGAGAGTCAAATCTGAAGAAATTCCCTTAGTTTTATATTTATGATCCCATAATCCCATGAAATGGTATTTTAAACCTCAAATGTCAGTATTTATTATCAGATGGACATATCAACTAATGAATTAAACATTTCCCATGGTCATTACATGCATTTTAATATACAAGGCTATGTAGAAAACATCATTTGATGGATATTTTACTTAAAATAGTCTGTGGAAACTACATAAAAGCAATATTGTATGCATCCCTCTATAGCCAAATGCAATTGAACTATGGATATTTTATTGTACATTTTATCAGAGACATGTATTCTGTTGAGATATATAGCCTTATACATGTTATTAACATGCACATAGTGGCTTCATTTGGGCTTTCTTCCATAATTTAGAGAGTCAAAGCTGAATAAATTCCCTTAGGTTTCAAATTTAAAAGATGCCAAGCCAGCTGAAATGGTGTATCAAACCTAAAATGTCAGTATTTCTTATCAGATGGACATCTCTACCAATAAATTAAGCATTTCTCATGACCATTGCATGCATTTTAATATATAGGACAAGGCAGAATACATCACTTGATGGATATTTTACTTAAAATACTTTGTGGAAACTACATAAAAGCCACATTGTATGCTTTCCTATATAGCCAAATGAAATTCAACTATGAATAAATTGGATATTTTATTGTTTGTATCATCAGAGATATTAGCATTCTGCTATTATATAGTCTTTTGTGTGTTATAAACATACAATAGGTGCATGGCCTCATTGGGCTTGCTTTCATAATACAAGAGAGTCAACTCTGAATAAATACCATCGGTTTGAAATTGGTAGCATCTGCCATCCTTATATAAGAGGGGTATATACCAGCTTGAAGTACCGGTTTAATTAATAGGTTCAATGCAAGGGGCCACCAGAGAGGTTTGTCTAGTTCGGGATGGTGTGGCAAACCGCCATTTGGAGATTTCAAGGGAGCTCTAGGTCTCATCAATGGCGACCCACTATATTGTGCAAACAAAATTTTATTAAAATTGTATAAAGGTCAGCATGCCCTAAGAGCATTGAGAAATAGATAAAAACACTTACTGACAGATTGCCAATAACAAAATTACATCTGTTGAAACTATTGTTATGTAAACAAAACTGTTACAGTGATTTGTCAACAAATATATAATTCTAGCTGTATTATTAGTTCAAATATTTAACTATGAATAACATTTTCAGAATATTTAATCAACAGGTTGGACCTTTTCCAATGTTATGTAAACAAAACTGTTACAGTGAGTGACTTGTCAACAATTATATAATCCTATAGCTGTAGTATTACATGTAGTTCAAATATTTAAGTATGAATATGAATTTTCAGAATATTTAATCAACAGGTTGGTCTGGTTGGACCTTTTTCAATGTTTACCATAAAATTTTGATCACAATTTTGCTCTCGTTGGACTTTTACAGTTATTCCAATACAGCAGTAATTTCTACATAACAATTAATTCTTGGTTTAGAAATATATATTTAATTTTTGAAGCCATTTTCTTAGTAAGGAAATTGTTTCTTGTTTCAAGACTAAAATCTATCTTATTTGAGAAAACTATCTCTTGTCTGGTGGGAGTTTCTTAAATTTTCTTGATGTAGCAGACTTGGGGGGTATATTTCC
This sequence comes from Siphonodentalium dalli, assembly GCA_032622095.1. Taxonomy (NCBI): domain Eukaryota; kingdom Metazoa; phylum Mollusca; class Scaphopoda; order Gadilida; family Siphonodentaliidae; genus Siphonodentalium; species Siphonodentalium dalli. The sequence continues at coordinate 53,132,227 of CP136067.1, forward strand.
CAAAATAAGATTTATTTTCCTGTTTCAGGAAATAGTTTTTCTTGTTTCAAGATATTTTATCTTATTAAGAAATTATTTTTGGCAGTGTGTGGACGATTCGTGCTGCTCCCGCGGGATCTCATGCTCCCAGTGGTTTGCCCCTGTGGCTTCCTGATGTGCAAAAGTTCGAAGAACTTGTTTCTGAACCGCCTCGCAGATAAAAAGTACATGACAAAATTCAGCGCGTGGTTCGAATCGGACAGCACGAAGATAATTTGATACACCAGAAGGTATGTTGCGTGATCCAGCGAAATGGGCGTGTATACCCAGTGCCTTTTCACTGCAAAGAAAATCGCATTTGGCAGGGTGAGTATCACGAATATGATCGAAACAGTGAGCAGCATTCTGGTTATTTGGGTTTGTTGTCGTGACTTTTCCTTCCCCTGCTCCGTTGTGTTCGTCATTTGTCGTTGCATGTTGTTGGATCTTGCCATTGCAAATATTATTAGGCCATTGCAGACGAAGAGAAGTATACAAGGAATGATTGTATAGAACGAGCCATCGACCCAGTACCAAACAAAGTTGATGAAGTTGTCAAATTGAGGCCTGAATCCGCATTCAAGCTTCTGTGGTGGTGGGTATTCCACGTCGGTTGCAGTCCAGAAATAGTGCGCATTGAGAGCAGACAACGCAATGAATGACGTAGTAAGCACGATGCCTGCGTTTTTCATCGTACAGTATCGGTTAGCCTGCAATGGCTGCCAAATTGCGATGAAACGCTCCAATGTCACGGCAACCAGTATCCAGTTTGAGAACATTGCGAACTGTGACGTCAAGAAAATCAGCAAAGGACACACCCACGTTGCTATTATGTAATCATTCAATGTCAGTTGAAGGTAAAGTATCTTCATCACTAGAGTTGTCGTATCTGCGAATGCCAAAACTGCTATGAACAGCGACGATGACGTCAGTGGTTTCAGTTGAGATATGACGATAATCGATATTAGGTTACCAGGAATACCTATTCCGCCGATAACCCATAAATAGTAACGATTTATATACAGCGCCGCCCAAAACACATTGAACTTTTCGAGTCCACCATACATAAAGTATTCAGCCTCCGTTGTGCAGTTGTTGGTTTCATTGCAAAACTCAACGCTGCGGTTATCATCTGGTGTGTATGGTTGGATGGAGATGTCGGTTGTCATGGTGATATTTTGCTGCATGACGCTTGTCCTGGAGAGAAAAAAAGTATTCGACCCTCATCATTATTGCATAAAACTCAAATATATTCCCATTGTCTGTACATATACAGAAGGTTGTGTGTGTATCCTTAATTATACCACGATCGCCTATCTTACTATATAAATAAAGCCATCTGTTTAAATTTTACATTTAATCAACACCTGTTGATTAAACGTGCCTACTGTTGATTAAACTTCGCAGAGTGGATTAAACTTTCTCCATACAAATTTGGTTTTTGAGACAATGCAATTTTTTTGAGATTGGTTGGGATACGAACCCCGGCCCGACGGCGAGCGCGCCTTGCACAATTTGAACGGAAAAGTGTTTATCCATCGCATTGTAAAGATCGTGGCATAAACTTCACAGAGTCGATTAAACTTTCTCCATACAATTTGAACGGAAAAGTGTTTATCTATCGCATTGTAAAGATCGTGGCATAAACAAAATATACGCATAGTGTTTCTGAATAACAAATTTAATCCACTCGTGGGATTAATGCTGAGTCACTATTTATCAGGAACTTCAGTCACAAGGAAATAGTTGATCTTGGAAGAAAATATTACTATTCCGGTCAAGAATGTGGTTCTGGGAGGAGAGCACTGAATTATAAAAGCATTTTTTCGCAGATATTCATACAAATTTATATATATAGGCGTCTCTTGTATATGAATTATTGGATTAAATGGGGTGGTTTAAAGTTCAATAAATGACGCTGTCCAAGTCATACATTGAGATCGGAAAAGGGGCACCAAAATGTTAATGAAAAGTGTCGTCGATTTCACCACAATTATTTGCATGCATGATACGACAAATTTAAACAATGGTATAGTTTTTATATTCCTGACTGACGCCGTCCGAGTCACAGTGGGGCCGACGTATTATACAAGTTAGGGATGCGGGTTAATCTTTATAATTGATAGAAAATGCTGAAATATTCAGTATATATATTTGCTCGTCGATAGACAACATATTAAAATGTTTAATTACTATTTATCCAAACATATATAAAGTCATCGCCATGATATAGGGATTCCAATGAGTGGCTTGTCAGGGATGGGGTAATCACAATATCTATAAAGTCTAGATGAGTTTTCTCAAAATAAGATCTTCATCGGTATTTTCGCGGAAAAGTAGGCACTCTGGTGATGTTTACATAATTCGGGTATACTGAACGATATGAGACGCGGTGCCAGTCTGAATTCAGTGTCATTGACCTTGGAAATCATGAAACAAAATGGCCAACAACAGATTCAAATTTCCAGCAATATATCATTGCTCGCGCAATTTGAATCGTCATTTCTTATACATGTACACATGTTTATTGTGATGTTGTGACATTAATTTATTCAACCTCTTATGAGGGAAGTTGGTAGTTCCAACCCATGTTAGCTCTAAAAATGGCGACGGGGATTTGGGAAAATTACTGTTTTAAATAATTCCGACTGTTTCTTCAACTTCCAATGTTAAAGGCACGGGCGGCGTTCGTTGCAGAAATATTTAGATTTGTTCAAATCACAATCAACAGAAGGAACACCAAAATATATACAGTTCCGCTCACACATAATCAGCGCTCACATGCCAAACATAATCAGCGCGTAAACAATATATTGTCGTCAAGACGTATGATGGTGTACGTAAACAAGAGTTTGCTCGTGTTACAGAAGTTGTGCTTCTGTTTACATAACACAGCGCAATTATATTGGTTAATCACACACAATTATATAAACGCTCTTTATTTTTTCCATATCAGGAAAAGAGTAACAAATATCGCTCTTTATGTTTACCATATCTGGATCTAAACAAAAGCCAGGTAACGTAACGTTTTTTGCTTTTGTTTACATAACAAAGGGGAAACATTGATAGCCCGGTGGCTTAGGGTCAAAATTTTGCAAAATCGTGACAGACCGGATTAAAGCATGAAACTTTGCCGATATGTAAAATGGAATATGGGGAAAACATTTGGAGGGGGGTGCCCGGGCTGCGGGTCATGGTTCAGGAGAATTTCTGGTTTCCATGGTAACGTCATAACATATTTGGGGAAAAGTGAAAAAATGCCCCAGTATGGAAACAGTTAGACTTGTGTTTGAATAAATGATGTGAACTCATAGTGCAATCAATGGTCCATCAACTGAACTGGGTCACTAGGACATGTAGAGTCAAGGTCAACCACTAAGGTCAAGGTCATTGGAAAATATATCATTTTTCTGTCTATTGTTTATTGATGGTCTCATATGCCGCCAACCCTAAAGCTTTAGTCATAAAGGCATTCCCTTTCATAAATGCACAAAAAATAGGGCATCACCACTATGTTCAATTTGGTATATGATATACTTTATTTCATGTGGTCATTGTTTACTTTTGATAACCTTAAGTTATAGTTCATCACATTTTTTAGATACCACTTTTTATGGTATTTGTGCAATTACGGCCTGGACTATGCTAAAGATAAATCAAGTAAATTTTAATTTGACCCTCACAAATAAATATTAAATATAGTCATACGACGTAAATATAGAGCGATTGTGTTGGGTTAATATTAATATTAGAGTTTTTGAGTTGAGTTGGTAATTTTAATACATAACATACATCTTGTTGCCATGACAACTGCTAGCGAAAATATCGTAAAATTACGATTTTCGAATGAAAATGATAACGTTTTGCGAATAATTTCTCAGAATTTATTCCACCGACATGTCCTATATCAGAAATTCATTCACTTCGGAGGTAAAATGTGGACTTATATGCACATAATTATGGTTTCCATGACAACCATTATCCCAAATAATGTCACAATGGCCAATTCAATTGACTTTTTGTGTATTACTTCCTCAATTTCGTTCAGAAAAACTTCAATGCGTAATACTATCCGCGGGGTAAGTTAGTCATACATGTCCATTACAAATAATATGTTGGGTGGACCCAATGTACTTGTTTCCATAGCAACTGTTTCAAATTTGATCACTGACATAGAGTCTGTCGATCTATTCAGCACTTTTGAATTAGCTTCCCGTCTCCATTTGTGGTAAACAAAATGTTTGGCCAAATGAAATTTGTATTGACCAATTTAGAAAAAAATTGGCCATTGGCCAATTTGGCCACTGATAGCGCGAACACTATGCATACCTGGAGTGACCGTATGGTCATTGTTAGGGTGTGTATGTATATCTTGGGTGGTTATATGGCCATCGGCGTAGAGAATATTATACTGGGGTAACTGTATGGGTAATGGTGAGGTGAATAGGTATACATTGCGTGACTGTATGATCATGACTGTGGTGAATATGTATGTATGGTTATGGGCCAGGCTGTGAGTGTACCTGGTGTGCCTACATGGTGACTAATTACTGTATGGTCATGTGTGAGGTGTACGGGTGTACCCAATTGTGGCTGTATGGCCATGTGTGGGGTGTTTTGTCTATAAAGCAGGTGGCCATATGGCCATTGGTGGGGTGTATATGAAGGCATTGAGTTACTGTTGTCATGGTTGGATGTATATGTATATATCGAGTGGCTATATGGCAATGGGTGTGGTGAATAGGTATACAGGGAGTGACCAGATCGCCAATGGTGAGGTGAATAGGTATACAAGATACAAGGAGTGACTACGATTCTGTGTATGGACCATAGGTATACAGAAAGTGACCACATGGTCATGGGTCAGTTGCAGGAGTATACCCGGTGTACCTGCATGGTAACTCATGTCTGTATGGTCATGTGTGGGGTGTGCATGTATACCCAAGTTTGGCTATGTGGTAATGGGTGAGGTGTATGTGTGTAAAGCATTTAGATACATGGCCATTGCTGATGTGTATATCTATACCTGAAATGATTCAATGGTCATGGTTGGGTGTATATGTATATCTTGAGTGGTTATAGGACCATGGTTGTTGTGAATATGTATATATGGATGCCAATAGTGAGGTGAATATATATATACAAGGAGGGACTGTATTATAGCCCATCAATGTATGATCATGCATGTGGTGAACATATATATAGTGACTATATAGTCATGGGTCATGTGTATGAGTATACCTGTTGTGTCTGTATGGTGACTCGGGGCTGTATGGTCATGGGTGGGGTGTACGGATATACCCAATGGTGGCTGCATGGTCATGGGTGAGGTGTTTGTATATAAAGTGAGTGGTTATTTGGTCATTTGTCTGGTCTATATATAGAGTAACACTATGACCATGGGTGTGTCGCAAATGTGGGCCTATGGTGGCTATCGATTTCCACAATAACTCAAGTATATGCTAATCAATAGAGATGTTTAGTTGTCAGTTGATTAAGTAACATTTTAATAACCAAGTAGTAGTGAGTTACAATTTGATACCTTTTCGGAACAGCATAGAATAATGTATGGGATATATGTGGATTTTTTACATATCTGATTGCCATTTTGCAAGCCATCTTGAGTAATTTTGTCTAAAAAACACACCCGTGTGACGCATTTAAGACAGTTCAAAACGATAAACCCATTTAATACCAAAGATAGTTAAATTTTACTTGAAAAAATGGTCCAAACCTGAAAAGTTAATTTGTATATCACGTTTGTGAGAGAGAAATCCAATATGTCTTGTAATGTCAGTGGTTACAATAGTAACTATTAACCAAGGTGCATCAGCAATGTTAGTATTCAAAGTATAGAAGGAGTATAAGTCGATTTTATTCATGAACCACAACTTGTAAGTGATTGCAAGGCGCACTGGGGCAATATATCTACCATTTTCCATAATATGACTGCCATTTTGGCGGTCATTTTGAGTCAAAGTGACCATTTTGGTTCCATTGAGTAGGAATATTCATAGGTAAAGGTGTGCCTCATTGCACAATGCACAGTTCTGCTCATTTCATTTTGTAATATGACTAGGATCCCAATGGTGATTTTTTGTGAAATTTTATAGCAGGTTCTGTAAATCAAAATTTTGAGAGAACGGAAGGGACTGTGACTCACAGAATGGCATATTTCATTGCTCCAATGATCAGTTAACATTAAAAATATATAATAAATGTGGGTTGCAGTGTGCGGCTACGGATTCAAATTTGAAATCCAATGATCTGTTAACTTAAACAATTTTAAATAAAGTTGCAATTCTCATCAGTTCCAAACAGCAGAAACTAATCTAGAAAATATTAGTGAAAAATAGTCACATTTTCCACAACCAGCGACCATTTTGATGGCTATCTTGGAACGGGATTTCCAATTTTGCCATAAAACGCTAACATTGTGCCTTAGCTTCACAATAATATATACATTTGTATACATTTGTCAAGATTTACTCTCTATAATTTACATCAAACTAACTTATAGTGCCTCGTCTTAAAACACGGCGACCATGTTGGACGCCATCTTGTTTCGTGTCTACACGGACACTTTCTTTCCGTGTTAACATTGCTTAAAAGTTGAGGGACATAACAAGGATGAAAATGAGTGAGGTGAAGTTAAGACCTGTGGTGTGCGGTGTACAAGTACCCTATCAGCTTCCAGACTATTATATTTGCATTTGCATTGCCATCGCGTGACCTTTTTGACATCTTGTGACGTCGTCAGTGATAGAGAGTATTCCAATACCTACAAAATGACACATCACCTGTTAAATTCAATCACAATGACATCCCCATAAATGGGATACTATCCCCCCATCATAATGGTAACACATTAGGGTACATAATAATACAAAAGAAGTTAAGTTATGGAGTGGGTGCACCAGGGGTCCTACCAGCTCATGGACTAATGCAACAAATTGAGGTAGGTTAATCATACAGACAAATAATATGACCTAAAGTGATAAAGACAGCATTTTTTTTACAATGACCTTGACCTTTCACAATGACCTTGACCCTTGAGATGAGTACTGGCGGTCCGTTATGGAGAATATATTTATATAAATATTATTATATAACTATATCCACCAATAAGTCCACTGCTATCACCAATATACTTCATATATGATCATTTTCCAGAATTCTCAGATATCACACACTGTTGCTATGGTAACACCATTTTTCAGGAAACTGAGTAATATGAAGCGTGTCAACGTTGGTTTCCAATGTCTCCAGTATATGGGCTTGATGAAAAATATGTTGCTGAAAATCCACAAAACATTTTACGAAACCCATTTTTTTTTATTACAAATGACAGGCTATTACCATGGCAGTTGGCAGCTCAGATGAAAAATTCTGAAATTTCAGGCCCTGATTATGACAATTCATACAGTTCAAACTGGAAAACAAAATACATCTATAAGGCAGTTCATACACCAAATTGAAGGCAATAAATTACATGGTTTGGGTTAATTGCGAAATAGGGACATTTAGGGGCAAGATAATGCTGAATTACTAGTTGTAAATGAACAAATTACTAAATGACCTTGACCTTAGTGGATGACCTTGACACAAATGCCTCTCCCCATTTATATTATGAAGTGGCCAACCACTTGTATTCTGAACTTAGTTACTAATATCAAACATAGTACCAATTAGTTTAACAGAAACAGGTATTTCCCGATTCCTCCAATTTTCCAGATGCTATTGCCATGGAAACCAGATTTATTCCTCACCACGATCTGGTAGTCCGGGCACCCTCCGCCAAAAAGATTACCCTATGTTCAAAGAACATATGTACCAAATGTCATGCTTTAATCCGGCCAGTCACGATTTTTTTGTTAATCCACTGGGCTATGACAATAACATACTGTTTATGCCATATTTCTGATTGGCATAAGAACAAAGTCGGTCTGTATCTTACTATTCTTTCTGTTTATGGCGGGTTTTGACGGAGGTGAATATTTTAACAGCATACCCACCGCCAACGCCGCCCGTAACTTTAACTGAATACTTGAGTTCCAAAACTTCATGGATTCTAGCCCCTCTGATTCCTCAAAAATTTACTTTAAAATTGTAGTATCAAATTTCACAACGCATGTATGTTCGCGTAATTTCAAATAAATAAATTAACACGAGATGGATTGTTTCTCAATACGGATACTTTAAAATTTTCGAACCCCCATATCACATTATGTCAAATATATGCCATATATGGATCTGAAAAAGACAGGTAGTAAGCCCCATGCACGTGGGAGATGGGAGGGTAATATTATCCACCATGACATGGGTGTGGGATGGAAAAATCTCACCCTCGGTGCCAGATATTTGGGCCGGACACGAGGCTTGCCGAGTGTCCGGACCAAATATCTGGCCCCGAAGGTGAGATTTTTCCATGCCCACATCCCAGGTCATGATGGATCATTTTTCTCCCAACCGAAGAGCCTCATTCCGATTTTTTGTTTGATACCAATCTTTGGCACATTCCAGTATAGCTTCGTAACGGTACATCTGGGGAGAAATCTGATACGATATTCGTGATTATCTGGGATGATTTCGGTATACAGTTAAAACAAAACGCGCTATCCGTGCGTGCAGGGTTAATACGTTAGAGTGACATGGTATTGTGAAATCGGCATGAATACACCGTGGCACCTGCACTGATTCCGGGCAACGCGCGTATTGATATGAAGTATACATAACTAGACTAATTGTGTATATGATAGAGAAATGTTAGTTAGACGATTTATTGCAACAATGACAACTGTTCGAATGTGGAACTATTTCGTTCGTCATTTGTGAAGCGGCTCTTGTTTACGTGTTACGAAATGTGCAAGTGTATACCTTTCTGCAAATTTTTGATAGCCGTGGTCCCGTGGGCATTTTATTTATAGATAATTGTTTTTTCTGGTATAAAAGTCGAACTGCGCGACCAGGAGGCCGAGTCCGGTAAAAGGTGTAGTTGGGAATTTCAATTTCGTTTATTGTCCTTTACATTATTATGCCAATCATGTTTATTTTTGGTTTGTGGCAAGCTATGTCAATTACCAATAAAAGAAATTTAAAAGGTAATTTATATTTCAACTTGTATAGACATTTTTCGTTCTGTAGCCCACTGATGTTTGTGGTCGGAGACGGCCGAGTCGGCCACCGGTTCGTTAATTAGGTGCTGGCTGTTATTGTTATTTTAACGGAATTCTGAGTTGGTCATTCGCGAAACCAATATATTTTATTTTCTATAATTACAATCATGGGTATATAATATATGATCTTGACCGCGTTACCATTTCTGACTATGGTTTTCTTGTGTACTTGTGTACCTTTACTCTGTGCAGAACGTTTTCAATTTAGCTTACTAGTTGTTCCAAACTGTGCACGCTTTATTCTTCAACGCTACAAAAAAATGGTGCTGACCCATGAAAAACACCATTGGTTTGACCTTTATTAGTTACGATCTTGATATTAATTAAATGGTGTTGAACCGTAAAAATACAACGGTCTGACAGTTACTGGTTACAGTCTGCCATTTACTTAAACGGTTTTATACCGTGGAACATGCTACAGTCTGACCGTGTGTTTAACGGTCAAAGGTTAGCAGCGATGTTGCGCGGTCTCAGACCTCTCTAACAGTGTAGCGATCAAAAATTCACCGACCGCACCTCCTAAATTGTCTGACCACGGAAAGGGATATACTATCATTCGCTGTGTGATATATATAGTATATCCATGTCCGTGGTCAGAGATATTATATGGGAGGTGCGGTCGGTGCCTTTTTACTTTTGCGTACCTGGCGGAAGTTGCCGGAACCTGCTGTAAGTTAGGGGATAACAATTGGGGTTCCGCTCGAACTATATGGACTCGGGAACTTGAACTTTGGTACACACATGTCTATATATTCTGCACGATAGTGCAAGAACAATCTCGTTCTGACTCCGGTCAGTTTGTAGTGGTACCCAGATTTATGGAGGCACATACTCAGTGAGGGTTCATTGCTTCAAATGTGCTGGCTTCAGTGAGTATGCTATACCATTGTTTAATTTTCTGAATTCGCGGTGTCTGAGTCAGGAAGGGGGTTAAGGGAACCATGAAATTTATGTATTCGGCTTATTCTTTCGAATCGATTTTGAAAACAAAACTGCACTATATGGCCAATTCGTATGTGCATAGTTCTTATGTCGGAGTGGAAACATAAAAGTTTTTGGTTAGTTTTTGGTCTTATCAACGACGGATAACCCTGCTAGTACACGATATTTTCTGACCGATATTTTCTTTCTCGTCCATGTGAGCCCGCTATAATATACCGGAGTATGTGTATCCGGATTGTATCCACGGAAGCTATATGTTCCACGGTTTTTAATTAATATACACTGGCTATATAAGACAAAAATCTCTTAACGGTGTTTGAGGGTTTTGCTAGAATTTGTCACATAAAGTTGGAAAAATGGTCAGTATGAAGGGTCAGTATACCTGGAACCTCATTAAGATTAAGTGTCACGGAGCGATGTTATGTTTGACAGTTATGATATGAGATCGGTTGCTGCTCAGCGGTTGATCGCAGAAAGCCGGAAGAGCACGAGTCTGGCCATCGAGCTCCGACGGCAACATGTGTTGTTAGTGATGGAGGACCGGACATTGCTCTCGATGCATGGCGTTCTTGAACTTATTGGTAGGTTCTGCCAAAAGTAAGTATCTGTGCCATCACATGATCGATTTATAACATAAAATTATAATTAGATGTATTATTAATATGCCTTTTATGTAAATTTTATAAAATAATGAATAAAAGTTTGAACAAAGAAAGGTTGTCATAAACAAATAAAATATTAAATTAGGCACTATAATGTTCATAAATTATCACACTCATATCAGCGTGTTGATAAAATTGCGCGACTGTGACTACCCGGTCTCAGTCCTCTACAGATGCATATATAAATAGTGGGTCTGATTACTTGTCATGGACATTCTATTTCCCGAACGCCAGTAGCGCCAATCATAACTCACCATTTTATGTAGTAGGCCCAAGATAAAAGTATCCAATCACAGTGATTTAACGTAACTCGATGTGGTGGGCAGTCTGGGCAATTCCAGGAAATGACATTTCGACGAGATTATACGATAGAGTGAGCATGTCAGTAGATATATTTATTCAGCAAAAGACGCCCCAATATAGGGACAGGTTGCCATGTATAATAATATTAACAGTGTATCATGTGACATCATACAATATATTGACATTATATACATTGAATAATAGTGATAATATATATCTATATTAATTAATTGCGTATATTTTTATCTGTAGAGTGAGTTATCATACATGATTCAACACAACTTAATTTGTCTAGTTTAGCTGTGATCTGGCCTCGAATAACCGCTTGACTACGTTGCAGATTTGGGAGCATATCTGAGCTGTGTCATTGGCTAATATATGTGTGAGTTGGTCCAATCTACTCATCAATCGAAAATTGATAAAATTGTAACCCATAATTTTAATGCGTTCATTCCGTATAGGAAGATATGTTGGACAAACAATTAGGAAACGCCTCTCATTTTCAGTACGACTCTGAGTATATGTGTACACAGACTGGTGATTACCCAGCTAAGCGTCATTTGGTGTGATTTTGTCAAGCGTTTCGTTTGTTTACATTTTTACATCACATTGAAGTCCGTTTATACAGTAGAAACTCCGCAGTACTTGAGGGTACTTATATATATTATAGAATCTTCATTCATCCATGTATTCATTGATATATCTTATATATCATTTGCATATCCACCTAACCTTTCGTGGAAAGCTTTGTGGAAAGCTATACCCTTACGGTACATGTTATGTTAACTGGTAATATATACCGGTGCACAATATAGTATGTGCTATATATAGGAAATACATATTTTGGATTTTAATTCAACATTTAGAACATGGCCGATAATACAAGCTGGTGCGGGTGCGGGTGCGTCTAGCACACACTTCTTTTGTGAATTACCCTGATAGTAGAATTACCATAACTTGATATTATGACTAGAAGACCCGCGGGGAAATGATCTTATCATAAGATAAGATATAAGATAAGATAAATTTTATTTAAAAGTCGGAGGTATTAACATATTACAAACACAAGCTCTGAAGAGCTTTTGACCGACTGTAACATATACATATATAAATAAACACATACATAGCACAGGGTAAAATATCAATTGTATGCAAATTTAAAATAAGTTTAATCATAGTTAAAATACCTAACTGACAACAGCTGAAATTTTATTTATCAAGTACTAAATTTTCAAATTTATTTAAAACAAAACAGAAAACAGAAAACACAAAACACCAGAGAAATCAGTATGTATAATTTAAATTTGCCTCTTCCAGTAATTAAGAGAAAAGGGAATTTTGAATTAACTTGAATTTCATGTTTCTGGGTTACGGAAAGGGATGCTTTAAAACAAAATTAGCCAGAATAATTTTCCTGTAGTAATAATATAGTCAGACTATTTGTAATTGTGTTGTTTACCTTATTTGATCATTAATAGTTAAAAGTTAAAATGTTTAAAATGGGCTGGTGCATATGCGTATGCGTAATACCATAATTGACGCTTCAGCAGATATCGGCATTATCCAATCAGATAACGGCATCTATTCACTGAGAGCCTAGCGTGATTTCCGGTAAGACATCAATGTTTGTTTACTAGCGTAGCAACACTCAATATCGGCGGATGTTTGTTCGGATTAAACCTCATTTTTTGTGTAATTAGTAAGATTATTAAATTTCATACTAAGTATCCGTGCATCACCTTATCATCCAATCAGAAAATGTTGTCATTTATTCCTGGTTTGGTGATTAATTTCGACGCCCGGCGAGAGATTTCGTTTGTTTTGTTAACAGTTCATAAGGATAATTTGTTCGATGTGCACCAGAATATTTCCAAGCTGAGTCGGGTTTTCATAAAATGGTGAAAACGTATAGCCATGGGAGGTGTAACACTGACAATCGATACCCGGATAGATGTATCGGAGTTAATTTATTCCGCTTGCGAAGCCGAAAGTTGACATTGACAAACTATGTTATTCTAATTGAATAGTTATTGTGTTCTTATATCTGACTGCTAGAAAATTTGAGTTGGCAGTTCATATGAGGTTCACAGTTCGTGAGCTGCAACTGATTATGGGATTACGTAATGATGTAATTATGTGCAAAATGGGGTCTCAGTCCCGGCCCAATAAAACCATGTTTAACCGGATCCATGTCATGCTAATCACCTTTGTTAATGCGTCTGCCAAATAACGAGAGTGTCACTTACACCCTGGCTGCATTAGTAATGACGTGTGAAATAATTGATTTATAATATGTGTTGCCAGTGTCTCAATGACAGTTATACCTATAATCAACAAGGCTCATCACACTTGGCTTCTTTCTTTGTCGAAATTTGTTGTGATGCGCAGACGAGGAAGCAGATGAGGCCTGAATTTGCTGGAGTTATGTCTTTCTATAGGCACGGTGTGGGTGAAAACATGTATTTGAAGTGATCAGTTGGAAGTCTGGCCTTTATTACACATAACGTGGTGATCGCCACAGGCTCGATCTTGTCACCACGTGGAACAGACCACTGTTGAGGAACGGATGTACATGTCAGTTTTGATGAAATATCTTTCAATCCATGTAGTTGCCATTGTTGTAAGGACATAATAACACACACCGCATGTGAACAACAACCACTGTTTCGGAAAAAAACAAAATCCTCAGATGACAAGCTTGTTGGGTAGGGCTGGGGGTTGTATGTATTTCACAAAGTAAATCCCCCAAATATAACATTTTGGAATTGGGGTGAGTAAAGGTAATATAAGGTCAGCGCGTTTTATACGTTTTATAGATATAAATTACCAATACAGAATCAGTGTGTGTCAGCAGCATTGGGCCCGATTATGTCTATAGGGCGAATCGAAATGCGATTAGGTGACCCAAACAGACTTCTCTATATTTGTATTGTATTGTGTTTGTGTTTTTTATTTGATTTTTAAAAATAAATATTGTTTATACACCAACCAGACTTGATGCTAATTTGTGTTGACAAACACAATAAATTTAGGTGGTGATAATAAATGTTGATTCTTACGTTTAATTCGTCATTTAGCTACAAAATGCCATTATGGTGAAACTAGTTTTGAAGAAATGTACGTTACAATGAAAAAATTCAAAACGAGCAGCCTTGACGTCACGCGTGATCGCTGATCGGGGAGGGGCGGCTTGGCCAAAATCAGTATCAACACAAACGTTCTGAGCGTCATAGCATACGAACATAACACTAAAATGTATATAAACATCAAAACCACTCGTTATGAATAATAAGCTCGGAATTTACGGATCGGATATATATTCCACATATTTATCGTATAGTTTCGGCAAATGTATGGTGGGTTGCACAGCACAAACTTGTATATTCACAATAATAATGCAGCATTAAAAAGATATAATTATTGCACTCACCCAGCTTGACAAGAGCAGTGGACATCGGAAATATTCGATGAATCAACCTCTAAATCAATCTGGAGTGGACTTTCAATTTCCCGCTGGTTTCAGTGACATTTTGCTCCAACAAACAGTTTATTTTCCAACTTATTTATTGACACGTTGTGGACATAACCTTCGCTATAGTATCTGAAACCTTGCTGACGGGATTTTAAAGATGTTCCCACAGAATTAAAAAAGATTTTATCGAAATTTTCCGGCAAATCCGACAGAGCTCCTATGCGCGGCTTCACAGTGTCACTCATATTTACCATTTGTTTGTCTTACCGCAGCCAACTCTAAGCTGTAGGCGATGTTATCGGCCGCTGGCCGAAATGTGAATTAATCCCAAAACTCCAGAATTAATAAAACCTAAATTGATGCATGCCATGATCTGAATCTCCACACCTGAAATAGAACTTACGTCGTTCGGTCCCGATAAAAAGAACATCCGACATGCGCGTGTATGCATATCAAAGATACGGAACATCACACCTCACGCGGATAAGCGGCGAATTCACTTCGTATCGCGGTTCTGCTTAGATAAAATGCATGGTGTCCTGGTACATTTTACGATGTGCCTTCTAGCGTTATGACGTCGGGAATACTGATGGCATTTCGAATAATCTGCCTCGTATATTCATCAACTTGACTTTTATTATTCTGGCTTCTCATCGTGGATGCGTGATCAGGGTCAGGACTTAGCTACAGTATCGTCACTAATGTAATCTCTAAACATTCGCTTCAGACGTTCGGAAAGCTGCTATCTGGAGTTTTTATGTGTACCCATACCATAGTATGGTACACATAGCGTCGACGTCCGGATTGACCACTCGTCGTTCGTCCGTCCGTCTGTCTGCCTGTGTGTCTGTCCGTCTGTCCGTAGACACTTTACGCATAATGCGATAACTCAAACATTTTCTGATCGGAACCAAATTTTGTATATGGGTATCTCAGCCCAAAATACAGATCAAGTTCGAATATGGGTCTGATCCTAAATTTATTTGCAGAGTTATGGCCCTTTTTTACTTAGAATCCATGCATGCTGCCATAACTCAAACAATTTTTATCTGATTGGAACCAAATTTGGTATGTGAGTTTCTCAATAAAGATTGAGTTCGAATATGGGTTTGATCCGATTTATTTTAAAGGAGTTATGACCCTTTTTCGAGAAAAAAAAATTTGAAAACCAAATTAATATTTTTTTTTATAGAACTCCTTGCTCAATTTAAAAAAAAAATATTAACATTTTTTTTTAACTTTTATAATTATAACAAAAAAATTGATTTAAAAAAATTGTCATTGACACTTTCATTTGTTTCAGTTTTGTACCATTAATTAGGTGTGATGTCCTGTTTTGAAAATATGAAGATTTTATTGCAATAGTTGCATGCAATATAATGATATCAATAAATTACCATTATGAACATCCAATATCCAGAGTATATGAGAGTACTTTTATAGATGTTGCATTCCAAGTGAAATCTTATTATTAATTGTGTGATGACATATTGTACAGAGGTCTGTCCTTTGGCTAGATGAAGTCAAAGATAAACAACACTGCTGGCATCTGTCAAATTTGATTAATGGCAGCATGAAACTCTTGTTTCTCCTATTCTTGAAATTTCATTACAGGGTGTATATATAGAGGATCTACAACGAGTCCCCAGTTTATAGCGGAATTTACAAAACGAGTCCAGTAAATTAGGTCTGGACCGAGCCTTTGGCGAGGTCCAGACCTAATTTACTGGACGAGTTTTGTAATTTCCGCAATTAACTGGGGACGAGTTGTAGATTCTATTTATTACATGATCCAAAACATCGACAAAACATACTTAAATCAACAAATGGAACGAGAAACTAACATCGGCTTTTATAAGACATGCGATGACGTTTCACGTAACTATTCGTTGTTTGCCCGCGTAAAGAAATAGTCCCAGATAAATAAAGACTATTTGGCGCTTTTAATGGCGTATATTTAATAACATAACTTTTCAAATTCTTCATTCATGATAGTTTGTTGGAAAAAATATTGGAAGTCATAGTATTTTTGAGACGTAGCGTACGGAATGTTAAAAGACGGCAAACCGGAAGTCAACGGTCACCTGGCACTATTTCCTGTTATTAAACGAACGTTTAATGTCACAATTTATAGAATGGGTTTATTGAATGGAATAAGGGTAGGATCGTGTAATAAATATATATATAAAGTGTCTTCTATATCACATTGATCTGCTTAGAAAATAATTAACCCTTTCCAAGGTTCCCATAGACATATGCTATAATGTACAATGACTCTTCCTCATATCTCTTATTTATGGTTATCTTTACACACTATTCACTTCTATCGATTTTGGTATTGACTGACTAATTGAATTTTGAAAAATATATTAACCCTTCAGGTGCATGCTTCAATGTGAAATTAAGATAATGGCTGATAGCAATTTGATTTATCTATGCAATAGGTAACAGGCAGATAAATTTACATGATTACTGTAAGTGATGCCTTGTTTTGAAAATCAAGATGATAGATGTTGTTAATATTTCCAGGAACCTTAGTTTCCCATGTGTTCATATTATCATGGTTGGTTGAATTTTAGGGGCGACAGAGCGCTTAAAAGATTAACATTGAAGGCTTTGGATTTTAGTGTCCAAGCTACTTGTAAAACATTTTAATGTGTTAAACCATTTGATTGGGGGCTACTTACTTTCTTTTATATGAACTATGGTAATCTGTTTCGATTTAGGGGTTATTGGGGCCAGCATCCTCATCATATTATGTCTATATAACATTATATAGTTAACACTTTTGTATTGTATAAACTACATATATTTTTGAAAACCATACACCCTTGTTATGAAAAACTTAATCTTGCATGTACCTAACACATATAAGCATTCATTATTGCACAGGTCAGATCTGATCATATTTGTCTGACATGTTTGATAAACAAATAACTGGGGATAATGGGAGTGCTAATTAAAGTACAATTTAAATATGAGATAGAATCCCATGCATGTATGATGTTCTAAGCAGTCTGGTTTGTCAACAAATTATAATTTCTCTTCAGAAGTGAATGAATTTTGCATATCTGGCAGGTCAAAAGTGGCAGAGATAGGGGTTTATCACTTTACTTCCAATGAGTTAACTTAAACTCCTAAACATATCCTCAGAAATCACTAAACCGTTCGATCTCACAGTGAGAGGTCCTTGTGTGAATAGGGACAGAGTTATGAGATTTAAAACTACTCCTCCCCACCCCAAATACTTTAACCAATCTTAAGACAGATTATTTGAGCTTTTGATTTCAAGTTGGGTTCTGATATATGGATTCCTGTGATGATATCTTTGACAAATTATCAGTTATATCTAATCGCTATCGCCAAGGTATGGGTTAAACATCTGACGATCGTGATCGGCCTCTCGTTGTACATACGAGTGAAAGGGGTTATTTGCATTGTACGAACATCTGTTAACCCTTTACCCAACATAAGGGCCCTGTGCCAATGCATTCTCTTATATATGCGAGTCGACCATAGGTCGCCTCGCATATATAAGAGAATGCATTGGCTTAACACATTAAAAATTATAAAATTGTTAAAGAATGGTAAAAAAAAATGGTAAAAAGTGTTAAAAAAAGATTTTTTTTTAGGCCAATGCATTCTCTTATATATGCGAGGCGACCTATGGTCGACTCGCATATATAAGAGAATGCATTGGCACAGGGCATAACTGTAACTATCACA
Source organism: Siphonodentalium dalli (assembly GCA_032622095.1). Taxonomy (NCBI): domain Eukaryota; kingdom Metazoa; phylum Mollusca; class Scaphopoda; order Gadilida; family Siphonodentaliidae; genus Siphonodentalium; species Siphonodentalium dalli. Next base: position 53,150,526 of record CP136067.1, read on the forward strand.
ATGTGGTCAAGGAGCCGGTTCCAATGATATCCATATTTGTATGGTTCTATTGAGACAGACCGAATATATTTTAGGCTGTTGAAGCTTTATTTGGCCGGTTTTGGCCGGTTTGTTGGGTAAAGGGTTAAATGGTTGATGTGTGTTTGATGTTCAATATCGAAGCACAATCCATGCCTATATTTTCCTTGTAAATTTCAGTTAAAAATATGAGTTTTTAACGATAACTGATTCTTGAATGTACATTGTGAAATTCCACAACTCGTGTAGGCATACTAGGTTATCCCGTCAGACAAACGTTCATGCCTATATATAGGTTTAGTTTAAAAATAGTTTATTCTCCAACACAATTCATTACAAATTTAATTTACAAATGTTATATACATCTATACATAGTAAATACATTTCACTCTGTTCCATTTGCATATAATTATTTATATAAGTATAGATATATGTATTTGGTTGGAAAAGGAACGACGGTAAGTGTATATGGTAGTTGGGATGGAAATAAAATTATGTTTAGCGTAGAGTAGAAAAGAAGAAAAGCAGTACATATATTAGGTTTTAAACAGTTTTTAAAATCAAAACCGCTTTGATTTATAGACTTGATATGTGACGGAGATTCCTGACCAATGCAGCTTTCGTGTATTTGAATTTTGCATTTATTTCTAATTATATAGCGATTACCACGATCGAAGAACATATGTCATCGTAGCGACAGTGCTGAGGGTGGGTCTTTATTTATTTGTTTGGTTCAGTCGCTAAGTAAAACGAACACGCACATTATCTGCCAGAGCACACAAAGCATACTTCCTTTCTGACTCTGTCACCCGCTGGGTACGTCTGCTGTTTTCTTTATTTAGCGAACTCGACCCGACTCCCCCCCCCCCCCCCAATATAATTCAAATGTCCTATGTATTTTGAGAATAATTCCCTCACTAATAATTATTGACATTGCGGAGATTTAAAGCGGTTGTTGACGCTTTTTGCATGCTACTCATCAAAATGGCAGCCACGTAGAACTCATGTGTTTGATTTGACTGATGTTTGCGTGTTGTTGCCGGTGTGCGCTTCGACATTTGTGTTGATAAATTAACCAGAGAACCAAAACACTACATTGCGCGAAATAGTTCTTTGGTTCTCTTTGTTAGATAGTTTGTGTGCTTGATCAGGGCAACGTGTGGCTCTGTTCGCTTACGGAAGTTCACAAAATGTGGGTAAATTGTCGCCGGTTGCTACGCTCTTATCGAGTCATCAAGGGCGTTAAACCATGCATGGAGTTTGTAACAAGCGTCGAGTTGAAATAATCGACTTTTACATTAAAAAAAACCCCCAGAAAACATGCATGGGGTCATATACTAGGCGCTGTGAGCAACATTTGTCTTTGGTGCACTTCGTTGATTCGTTGGCCCAAGCTTTACTTGAATATTGGAAACTGTCATGTGTTTGGTGCCAGCCAACGCCTCGAGCGGAGATGCAAATTTTAACGATAAGATTGGGTTCTCTCGCCTCCTTCGCTATAAGAGTCAACGATGATATAGAGTACAGAGAACAGTTTCAACTTGTATATGTGGTGTAATATTTCCAACTAATGTAGTGTCAGGAATTAACTTTTGAACGGTTTTAAAGTTTGACCAATGTTGGTGGTGAGCCACATATCGCAACGTCCCTGAACATGGTGACTCTTAGTCGTATATGTGTAACTAGCTGCCAAATTATAGTTTGAATTTTAGTTTGACTATCCGAGCAATGTTGGAACATGGACCAGTGGTCTGGTGCTGGATTGTTGGGTATATTACACAACCAAAAATTCAAACAAACAAAATATATATATAAAGCCATATGCAAGGCTAAGGAGCCTCAAATTACAGCTATAGTAATGATAGCTTGTGTCGCATTCCGACCTCGTTCAGAAGATCATAAATACGCGAAATAAAGTTGTATGGTGCGAAAAGACGTATTCAACATGAACAAATAGAGAAATTTCATTGTTTTATATAGTCTATTTCTGGCACGAATAAACAGCGTTTGTATCAGTTGGGCCGAAGTTGGGCGACAATGTTTAACCCTTTCTATACTAAATACTCATTTGCGAGTAGTTAACTTAGGAAATGTTTAGATCATAATAAGTTCAACATATCTCCCTGAGAGCTTTCCGATGAATGGCAACAAGCCATATTTCCGACTAAATCCTGAAAAGTTACCCATAATTCTGCGATATGTTGAACTTATTATGATCTAAACATTTCCTAAGTTAACTACTCGCAAATGAGTATTTAGTATAAAAAGGGTTAAACTTTGTCGCCCAACTTCGTCGTTTGTTGAACTCATGATATAAGCATTTCCCACCAATGAATATGAATTCTTCTGCACTTGTGTTATCATTTCGTCCGACTGGCGTCTGTTCATATTATCACTAACATCCCTTCAAATTAGTAATAAACCATTCCAATATATATTTTTATAACTGAGTGGGAGAATGAATTTAGTATAGAAAGGGTTAATAAGATGAAAATTGCCATGACCTCGGTATTTTTTCCGAATATTGTGTATTTTCACCGGTATTTCGTGTATATATCGACCCATATTGTCCCTACTACCAAATAACATATACATACCTTTTGAGATTAAAAAAATGCGATTTTCGATTTGAAACAATGAAATCACCATACTTATGATTTTATACCAGACAATAATTAGATCGACCCATGAACTCATTATAGTAAGATGATTTGATGGTCAAATGTTACATTATAATATGATTTGAAGTGTTGTCTGTCTGGGAAAAATTCCTATGATCAAAAGCGGTATACGTAGATAATGAACAGCGTTATATATCAATTATGATCTTTTGTTATTTGTTTCGACCTAATATTTATGGGTGATTATTTACATAATGTTGGACTTTCGAGATGCCTGTATATGAATACTGGTGATTGTAAGTATTATTCTTTTTCTTTTCAACCGGCAACCAGAACATTGCATGGGTTAGGACACTGACTAATTTTGTGTCAAATCAGACCACGGGTCATTAAATGAACACTTGAATAAACCAGTCAATCAGTCAGACAAACAACAGTTTACTACTATACAAGTATTTGCACAAGGACAGATTATTAATAGTTCGTAGCTTAATTGATGTCCAATCGGAGTGAATCCGAGTGATAATAGATGGGGACAAACATCATTGACAAGAAAATGTTGCTATTTGCATCGGATCTAAATTTATTGCGTACGAGTTGCCACGATCTGCCAATGGCAAACGCTATTTGCATGCATATATATATATTATAGCCACCGAATAATCGCCATTCTTTGTTCAACCTGATTTTGATACCCGCGCATACATTCAGTGTTAAATTGCCTATATTTAAACAACGTTTTCGTTGTCAATTCATAATGTACTGAAATTGTGATTTGTGCAATGTTCATCCATGATTATAACACTGTTTTTTTCTTCAGATTGCGTGATAATTGTCATATTTTTTACAATTAATGTGAAAAAAATGTATGTTCTAGGAAATATTACAGCACAATGATATGCACTGTAAAACCAATTAAACTATTTCTGCAATCTTATATAGGCTCCTCTCACTAACGAATACGTTTGGAAACCATAAGTGATTAGTGATTTGAGAATTGAACAATACCGGGACAAAGTCCTACGTCATTGATGACTTAGTTAAGCATTCAGGGGCCTGTTTCATGAAGGCAACTTATGACATAGTTGGGACTTAAGATGGTCATAAGTTCAAACTTCAGTCATAAGTGCGTTTCACGAACAATGTCTTAACTTAAGATAGTCTTAACTTTGGTCTTAACTTTACACTGCTGTGAGGTGTCATAAGATAATCTTAAAGTTAAGACCTACGTTGTGATCCGCAGTTGGTCCGAAATGTGGATGGGATCTAGTTCATGTATATATTATTATAAACACATTTAACTGAATAACATCTTGCTAGCACGGAGGGGTGTTTCAGAAATGGTAGTAATTAATAACCAACTGGTAAGCTATAGCAGTGACGTGGCCAGTGGTTACAAGATTGGCGGGGTGTCCGCTACTAACTGTAAACCGCCAAGACCGGACTATATATACATTTCTAATTGCTGTAACAAATAGAATATACATGTATTTCCATAGAGTTGGACATCATTTGCGATTCAAATCACCCAATCGCACTGTGGACAATAATCATGTTGAGACAATATGTCCGAACATTTTCACATCGAGGATAATAGTGAATGATTTATGTCAGCTATTATTATTATTATTATTATTATTTACTTGCCTTTCTATATTATTATGTTATAATTTGATTGTAAAATATATTGTATATGTACCCCGTATATATATCGGCAAGATAATAAATAGAGGATCTCAAACGAGTTACTATTTTATACGGAATTTATCAACCGAGTTCACTAAATTCGATTTGAGCCGAGGTTTACCGAGGCTCAAATAGAATTTAGTGGACGAGGTTGATAAATTACGTATAAAATAGAACGAGTTTGAGATACTTTTTATCACATGATCATATAATCGCTAAAATTTTATCGAAAACAACAATTAACTGCAGCCAGCGATCATTGTCCCAAAGAGCAGTGTGACGTCATTGCACGCGACGATATTACACGTGTCTATTACGCTCGAATATAACATCGGAAAATAGTGCTAATCATGTGATAATAATTAATATGTGTTATTTTATTATTATTATGTATATTATCATAACCCACCCGCGAAAATCTCAGATCTTATACACTTATTACATCTGCATCACATGTTTATTAACTATGAAATAAAAAGATATATAGCATGTATATATATATATATATACTGGCAAATTGAGTACCTGATTTCCATATCGCTCCGCATGTACTGTACGTAGTATACGTGATTGAATGCAGTACTGTCATATCTATTTATAGCCGTCGTGGTTTTCCCTTCCAATATATATACAACTAGAAGGTGACCCGACTTCGTCCGGGCTTTGACCTTGAATTGTCCATTTTGAATGTCAAGGTCAAGTGGGGTCACGATTTGACCAGTCCAAAACACTACCCGGACAAAAGTACCCGACAAACGTGCCCGTCGAAATCCATCCGGTTTTACCCGATTTGACCTTGAATTGATCATTTTGAAGGTCAAGGTCAGGTCGGGGTCCAAAACAATCAGTGGACAAAAGTAACCCCACGTATCAAATTTCGTCGAAATCCCATCAAAATTGGCGATTTGACCTTGAAGTTACCCGATTTCAAGGTCAAGGTCACGTCGCACGGGCAAATGAATATGCTTATGAGACTCCCCATACGAAAGGACCCCCACATACCAAGTTTCATCGAAATCCTGTGATATTCGGGCGTTTGACTTTGAAATGACCCGATTTCAAGGTCAAGGTCACGTCGCACGGGCAAATTAATAGGCCTATGTCACTCCCCGGCCGAACGTACCCCACATACCAAGTTTCATCGAAATCCCGTGATATTCGGGCGTTTGACCTTGAAATGACCCGATTTCAAGGCCAAGGTTACGTCGCACGGACAAATTAATAGGCCCATGCCTATCGGGTCGGCCGTTTTCGAGTTCATCGCGAACACACACACAGACAGACAGATCTTCCAAAATATATAATAGATATATATAGTTTTATGATAGGATACGTGAGGCCCCATGTTCATACGCCGTATTCCAATCCCTGTTGTGAGGTACGCCGTATTCCGGTCCCTCTGTAAGGAGGTATTCGGAATTCCAAATTACCGGTATTCGTATGCCGACCGGGAAAAAAAAATGGAAGTTTTCATATATGGTTATGTATGCCGTATGGCTGTTAACTGGTATTCCGTATTCCACCCGCTGTGTTAAGTGGTATTCCGTATACGCGGGGGTAGGGGTGGGGGGGGGGGGGGGGCTCAGACATGTATGTATATTGTGTAGGTCATAGGAATTAACTATTATTTCGGCCAATTTGGCCGGTTACTTCATGTGAGTTTTTCATCTGACGTGTGTGTCGGAATAATGATATGGAGGATTTATGTAAATGTTAGCCCAAACTACATTTCCAAGTAACGATGGTTTTGTTGTTTATTTTGAGGAATAATACCGCGTCAGATGAATTCAGCCCAAATATGTTAACAGTTGTCGTGTAAAACATTCGGCAGTAAGTTAGCGTTATTTAGTATTTGTGGATGTCCTTTAACATGGGGAAAATAGACTACTGCGCTTGAACGAGCATGTGAATTGTCGTTTTTAATGTATAGCAACTTTATAATCAATAACAGAGGCATTCTCTGTCAAATAAGGTCGCTCTATTTACGATACCAATTGGGGAACTTTGTGAATTAAATTACGCGTAAACTTAACCTGCTGCAAATAGAAAAGGTGTCGGAATCGGCGTACTCGCCTCAGGGCTAACTCGCCCCAATCGGCGAGTGCCAACTCGGAATAAAAGGCCAACTCAGAATAAAAGATGCATACGGGGTGTTATATGGCGTTTGTCCGTTGTTTCTCAATGAATATTATTCAAAATTTGGTGTATATGTCCGGGCTGGGACATGGAATACAACAACGTTTGAATTGTTTTTAAATTTACAAATTTGTTGATTTTATTCATTTTGTTTTCGTTCTGAAACACACTATAAAGTGTATATAATATAATAACGAACACGAGACATACATAATTTATAAACTGTTAACAAAAGATATCAAATTCAATACATGACAAAGATGACTCAGTGGAGTTTATAAAGTGAACATAAAAACATTGAGGTAAGAATCTTTTTAAGGAATGCAACTTTATTTAATGATAATAAACACATAAATTAAAATAACAAACATGAGACATACATGATTTATAAACTGTTAACAAAAGATATCAAACTCAATACATGACAAAGATGACTCAGTGAAGTTTATAAAGTGAACATAAAAATAGTAAGGTAAAAATCTGTTTAAGCATTACTAAACCGTTTAGCACAGTCCACTTCACTCATCCGATCATCACTAAACTTCATATTTATCTTGATATTGATCTATCAGATGAGAGCTATCAAATATTTTTTTAATTTTATAGGAAAAAATGGTCGCCAGCGGCCATATTGTATTTACGTTATATGTTATCGCGTCATGTCGATATCTAGTATTAGTTAGAAATTTCACCTTTCCAGATTCATAATTGCTCCATTGACTGTAACAGATGGAATTATTCCCCTCTTCGGATAGAGTGTCACTGAAACTTTATTTTGTCAGACTGTCTGTATAGTCACTGATTATATATGGCAATAATCTGTAATAAGATGTAGCACTATTTTATTTTATATTTACATGCAGTGCTGTTTTTATACAACAATTCTAATTCCCCCTAGATCATCATGTGATCGACCATACATCGCGCGAGGACCTGGTTGAATTAAGGGGGGTTTTATGGATAACTTCTGTCCTCAAGCTAGATTATACTTATGACATTTAATGGCATGTTTCTAACGTGGAGGGTTAGATATGCTTGAGACACCACCACTCTTCAATTCACACCAAGTTATCAGCTGTCATATTCGGATATTAGAACCCATAGCCATGATATATGGTTTATTTTGTGTATACTAGTAATATTGTTATTTTCAGTACCTTTATATACCAGTACTGTGTATAACAATGCATATAAATTAATCCCTGTATACATGTATATTGATTCAACGGATTCAGTGGTTTTGTACATAAGTCTATCAAATATGCGGGGAAAACATGGCCACAAGCAGTACACCCTGTTAAATTTCGAATTTGAATCAATTGGCGCACCCTGCAGCCAGCTTTTATTGGAGAACTTTTTCTCACGTGGATAGTTTGGGTCACCGCTAGATGTGAGCCATGTTTTGTTCTCAAGCTGTCCTTGTGAAGACATCACTGCCAGCGGTGATCTGGAATTTTACTATTTTTATGGCTAAATAATTTGGTTGATCCTACAGACGACACCCCTTGTCCGATTCCACAATGATCTTCTGGATAACCAGTGTGAGAGTAATCTAATTTTCCCGAATTTCGTTAAAAAACATTACCACAGGCAGCAATTTGGTATCTTACTGTTTGATCCTCTTTTGCGTGACTGAATTGTTTAGCAACTGTACAGTCATATCCCTCATCTGATAGTCACCACACTTTATATTGATCTTCGGGCTGACAACTAGATGGGAGCTATCGAATGCTTTGAATTTTTTTGGAAAACATTGTCGCCAGCAGTCATCTTCTATTTTGGGTTTTATATACATGTATATCTCTTCATTCGGATAGTCAGTATTACGTAGGTACTTCAACTTTCCGCATTCCTGTCATCATTTGAAATATAAAAATTTACCTGATACCATGCACCCTTCAAAATTTGTTTCGTCGTATCTATTTTAATGACCCGTATGGTAATATTGATACAGATATATTTGTCAAACATTTCTTTGTACAATATACAGGTATTTAGTTTGTAACTAAATCTAGAAATATATAATAGTAGCTGGTGGACCCTACTTCGTCCGGGATGTTCCCCTCTGATTTTCGGAGAATTGCGCGATTTAACCTTGAATTGACCATTTTAAAGGTGAACGTCATGTCGGGTCACGATTTGACCCGTCCAAAACACTCCCCGGACAAAAGTCACGACAAAAATACCCGTCGAAATCCGCCCTGCTTTACCCGATTTGACCTTGAATTGACAATTTTGAATGTCAAGATCAGGTCAGGGTCATAATTTGACCCACCCGAAACACTCCTGGGACAAAAGTAACAGTAGGTATTATATTTCGTTGAAATACTTCCGTTTTACCAGATTTGACCTTGAATTGATCTTTTTGAATGTCAAAGTCAGGTCGGGATCAAGATTTGACCCGTCCAAATAGTTCAGAAACATGCCTACATCAGCACGTTCGAGAACATGGTCCCACGTGAAATTGGACCCGTCCATATTGCTCCCGGGATCGAAGTAGTCCTACACACAATTTTTTAGTCGGATCGGTCAAGGTCCAGAAACATGCCTATGAGCGAGGTCAAGTTGACACGTTAAATACCAAATCCGAGTCGGATCAGTCTAGCAGTGTTAGAGTCTATAACACATACACACATGCATTAATGCATACACACATACATACAGACAGGTGTTCCAAAATGTATAATCGATAGCTACAACAATTCTATGGTAGATAGTTCACGGCCGACCTGATGCATGCATCTTAGTTTTCTTGTTTATATTGGTCCGGTGGACCGGGCGAGATGTTAGAGGATGGTTATACTAGGAAGGAGCGACAAAAACAGGCATTTCATGACGGCAAGAAATATCCCTGACGGGTCCACCGAAAGTGTAGAACATCCCGCTCATGCGTAAATGTTCTGTCAGCAAGACAGACTGTTAAAGATGCGACAGCCTGTGCGGTGGGTAGAGGTGGGAAACCGACCTAAACCAAAGGAGCGCGATTGAATAAGGGATGAACCAAATATAGTAGGTCAATACAAACCCAATGCGAAACGTACAGGGCACGTATTCTGATTGGCAAGTTGTAGACGCTTCAAATGAGGGATGTTCAACCGACGGAGAATGCACCCGAACTGAACTAAGGAAATACCCCAATCGCGTCACTGCTGGTAAGCAATTAAATGCACTTTTCGTAACCCTTGTATATGGGAGTGTCGCGATCGTTAGGTATAAGAAAACAACGGGAAGTAAAGCCATGGAGAACCCGAATATCATACTCTCCCCTTTGGGACCGAGAACTGCCAAATTACTGTTACGACACACACGCCCATTATCCGCTAGCCTATTGTCATGGCTCCATAAGAGGTGTGAATTGGCCTTGTAATGCCGATGCTATAAGATGACAGCCCACATCCAGATAGCATAAGGAAGATTAAAGCGGACAGAAAAAACCCACCAAAAGAAAATCAAAGTTAAAACGCTGTGTATAGTAACTGATGTGACGAAATCCCCTGTGGCGATGGGTCGCGTGGGGAAGGCGCAAAAATTTGTGGGAACCAAAATCCAACGAGAAGGTCCCGACCGGTTCGGAGAATATCCATAAATTTGTTGAAAAGACCGGGGACAGTTAGGTAAAATGGGCACCAGCCCCCCAGTAATGTGCCGAAAGGGGGAGATGGGAGCCGGGGCCAATGTGAGCCTGGAGAAGCCCGGAGTGTACCTAATGAGACATGCGGCAAACAGGAACTGAATTGGGGTGGTATATGTATGTGGAACATTAAGGGCAACCTTCGCCCAAGACCGAGGTGACAAAATACAACCCGCTTATGTGAAAAATATGTGGGATGTGCCGATGGGAACCGGGATGCATGACGCCTGTTCTCGCTCAAGCACAGAAACAGGTGACCCGCATGGAGATGGACATGTGAAATGGATAGTGATACCTCTGTCGCACAAGGCGGCGAAACAACCGGATTCTGTGAAAACTTTCAGAGGCTAGGACGAGGCGAACCGGGTTACTGGGGCTGCATTGTGTCTGCCTCTCGCCCAAGCGCAGAAACAGGCGAACGCCCTGGCGGGGGTGGATCATTGTGATAAAAGACTTAGCCAAGCATTAACTTGAGACGCGGCCTAAGGCTAAGCATACCTAGTAGACGAATCCAGAATGAGTATATTATGTGGGTGGCGGCAGGACTGGCCAGACGAGGCAGAAACCTGCCAGAGGGACATATCGGACTTAGTATGCGGCTAATTAACGGTTATTGTTGGTGACAAAAAGACTGGCCCTAGGCGTAGGAGAAACAAGTCTAAGCGTAGGTAACAAGCTGTATATAGGTATTGGCGAAAGACAAATTCAATGTTTGCTTGATCATCGCATATCCTGGTCATCACATTAACGAAACGCTGGCCCTAAGCGTAGGAAAACCAGACAAGCATGGCCTAAATTGAGGAAACAAGCCATGTACAGCGGGCCAAATAGGCGGCTAAATCAAACGGACATATAGGATATGATAGACTTGCCTAAGCGTAGGAAAACAAGTCAGACTCGGCCTACGCGGAGGAAACGAGCCAGATAAAACAGACGTGCGGATATCGGACCAAGAATGCCGCGAAAAGAATCATGTGGTGGCAAATAGACTCACCTAAAGTATAATCGGCCTGGCCTAAGCGTAGGTACCGGGCAATATAAATTTGTTCCCGCTCCGAGCACGGTGGTGCGGCAAAAGAAATCAAATAACTCGCCCTAAAGTAGATGCCTGTGACGGAAACGCTGGCCCTAAGCGTAGGAAAACCAGACAAGCATGGCCTAAATTGAGGAAACCAGCCATGTACAGCGGGCCAAATATGCGGCTAAATCAAACGGACATATAGGATATGATAGACTTGCCTAAGCGTAGGAAAACAAGTCAGACTCGGCCTACGCGGAGGAAACGAGCCAGATAAAACAGACGTGCGGATATCGGACCAAGAATGCCGCGAAAAGCATCATGTGGTGGCAAATAGACTCACCTAAAGTATATAAAAATTAAACGGCCTGGCCTAAGCGTAGGTACCGGGCAATAAAAATTTGTTCCCGCTCTGAGCACGGTGGTGCGGCAAAAGAAATCAAATTAACTCGCCCTAAACCGACAAAAACAAGAGGCGCGGCCTAAGCGTAGTAACCAAGCGATACTAGAAATAGTCACCGAGCATGCCGCTAAATAAACATTGAAGTATAACAATTGGACAACGCCCTAAGGTAGGTATTGGACATGTAGGTGGTTATTATAAAACACGTAAAAAGTATATGAAACGAGCCCGATCGAATGGTCGGTCCAAATACATCACATCAGCTAAGCAAAACGAATTCACAGGCCCAAAGTAGCGGAAAACAAGCGGACTGCACTGCAGACCATACAGACATCTATATCGGACCAAGTAGGCTGCTAAAGATATAACTGCGATGTAAAAGCAAAAACAAACCATAAATCTGAACGGCTAAGTGACTAAAGTGTGGTGTGGCACGGTCTGCAGGGAAATAAGCGAAGCCAGCTGAGATTCAAATCATGATATGGTCCAATAAAAACAAAGATAAATTAGGCCGGTGCCGAGCGGGGGCCAATGCTGTATAGGTTACAGTGAAGTAATTATTTCCCATAGGCCTCAGTGTTAACATATAATGGCCTGCAGCCCTGACTATCCAAAAATTGTGATAAATGAGTACACGGTCGCCGGAATTGGCATCTGCGTAAAGTTTCTGCATGAAAAAAATCATATCGTCGAGCATGGAATGTACCTTTAAATTTGGGATTTATAATCGAGAGTCAGAATTGCATGAAAAAAATATTGACATTTTTTACCTCACACCAACAAAATAAAATCGAGGAACCACGTGCTTTACAATGTGCCAATGTTTTGTTTGGAGTCTGAAATTTCTAGAGGAGTGATTGCATGTATTTTATATGTTTAAATATCGAAACTACTATTAACCAACCAGAGCCCAGAATTTTTTTAATTCTCTCCTGCATCTTGGTCCAAAATCCGTTGGAGGGCGCTACCAATCGAATTACTTCACTGTAACCTAAAGTGACAACAACGTCAATGACATGCCATCTGAAAATGACACAAATCGGTCACTGGACTCTTCACATTTGAAAATAAAATACAAAATCTCTATCCATGACTTTGTTTTCGTCTTATTAACCCTTTCCTGACCCCACCCCTGTTTACAATTGCAACACAAAATATCTTAAAATTAACACGAAAAGTCACCATGTGAGGTCCATGTCGATAAAGTAAACGATGGTAGCATATATACCCATCATTGGTGTGAAAGCTGACCGATTTCTCTCTGAGAAAATATGGACGATGGTTCGCCTGATAAACATGGACACGCTGGAGCTTGAATTGGGCGCACATGACAAATTTTGAGTCCTGGTAAACGAAATTTTGGCAAAAACTGAAGTTTTGAGTGCAGCAGAATGATTATGTGCCTACATGTATGTGTATGGAAACAGCCACATCACTCAAACACACCACCGTGTTATACTTTTTGTCGACAAGCCACCTCATGCAGACTAATTAGCTGCCATTTAACACTGCACTGGTCGTGTTTTACATCAATTTTTAGAGACCTGCCACATATAGCTATGTAGATTGCTCTCATGGCTAGTCGAAAAGCCTTTATTTCAGTTGTGTACTGACCCTCGATGTTCAGTGCGTGATTTGTTACCATGACATTCATTAAAGGTACACATATGGGTTCATAACGGACAAAAAAAGGGTGATTTTCGAGGTGAAAATTTGAAGCAAAAATTGTCCCAGATGGGTTAATATTGGCTTCTCATTGATTACCACCGACTCAAATAATATAATATGCCACGTGCTACAAGTTCCCTAATTGTTTGTTGGTCGATGTTTATAGGAAACCCACCACTGGGCCCAAATGAGAAAAAGGATCATTTTTGTGCTTTAGGTTACAGTGAAGTAATTATTTCCCATAGGCCTCAGTGTTAACATATAATGGCCTGCCGCCCTGACTATCCAAAAATTGTGATAAATGAGTACACGGTCGCCGGAATTGGTATCTGCGCAAAGTTTCTGCATGAAAAAAATCATATCGTCGAGCATGGAATGTACCTTTAAATTTGGGATTTATAATCGAGAGTCAGAATTGCATGAAAAAAATATTGACATTTTTTACCTCACACCAAAAAAATAAAATCGAGGAACCACGTGCTTTACAATGTGCCAATGTTTTGTTTGGAGTCTGAAATTTCAAGAGGAGTGATTGCATGTATTTTATATGTTTAAATATCGAAACTACTATTAACCAACCAGAGCCCAGAATTTTTTTAATTCTCTCCTGCATCTTGGTCCAAAATCCGTTGGAGGGCGCTACCAATCGAATTACTTCACTGTAACCTATAGAGATGCACGTATACCGTAACATATCCAGTGGGCTATTTGCAATCTGTGTATTCCCAGTCATCTCACATTTTAAAATGATGTGAAACCCACATGGAGGGTGTCGAATCGAAATGGGGAATAATCTTGCTGAAAGTAGGTGTTGTAATAATATTAAATCAAATTGACAACACACACCAATATGGTGAATTAAAAGCAGGGACCCAGAATGGCAAAGTCATGTGTGTTCGTATAGCGCCGAGAGTGGTGGTCCGAATCGAGAGGTAAATATTAACGATTGCGGTCAGACGCCAGGGTGTGTTGAAAAGGGTGATACAAAGTGGAACTGTTACCACCGTCCCAGATGGTGTGGCGAACACTGATGTCATGAACAGCCGCACGTTGCGGTAAACACATATCCCACACACATTCCTGTCAATAACTATAGCACCATAAGTGGGAACAAGATTATATATGCATGAATGCCGGCCAATGTCTATCACCCGCTCGGTGCCATGGAAGAGGGCTGTGGCGGTTAATTGTGCTTTCCGATTCGATTCACGATCCGCTGCCTCGCTAAGTCGATGCTGTATTGAGAAATTATCAGTCTCAAAACGAGCTGACAACAACCGTGGAATATTTGTCAAATCAAATGCAGATGTGAAATAAATATTCCGAACTATGTTTTGTCGGCGACGCAAGTATTCGAAATTGAACAGTCAAATTAAAAATCATCAGATACACGATAATATGCTTGGAAGCTGCCAATGTCAAACTCCGCCGTAGCTGCATCGCGATGTGCAGTGAATTGTGCGTCAGGCAGAAATCGTGACTCGAATCGACCCGTGAAGTTGTGAATTGTTACGACCATACTATGCAAGTATGGAATAATATGATAATAGGCCAGGCATATAGCACAACCACGGCATAATAGTAAGAATTATATTTTATTCTAATACGGGTGCTTTACATAATCATAATGATATGGTTAAATTGTTGATAAATGAACACTATCGATATGAAGTCGGAAGTAGTAAACATAAACATCGTAGTGGCTGCTGATGTCAGAAGAAAAAAAATAAAAAAAATTAACACTTCGCTGCATTTACATGTAAAAATTGATGGGATCTTATAAATGACTCATATTACAAGTGTATGAGCATGGATTAAACGCTCAAACAAAACAGCAATCAATATATGGCTCGCCTATAGTGAGGTGAAATCAGTTGTCTGCGGAGACGACACGACACAGTCAGTCATGTCCAGATTCTGGCCCGCAGCTTAGGCGTCATTACGCCGTACTGCCCTTATTTTGTTAACAAAAGAAACTGATCTAAGATACAGGTAATATGAACCGATGTAGGACATATACATAACAACGTACTGGTTATAACTAAATCAATACGACAGTTGTCCCTTACCACATACCGGAAGTTGTGAAGTAGAATTTTTTTTATTCATATCTGATTCCGCGATAAAATATTGTGAAACCGCTGCCGGAAGTCACGTGATTTTTTCTACGTCACAAGTACGCACGCCCACCTGTTACCTATACACGACCGACCTCGGGTGCGCAAGCGGGGTCATTATGACGTACCCAATTTATGTAATGCGACGAATATGTAATACTTCATCGGGCCATAAGGGATTGAAGTCATATACGGTACATAATTATAAGACATCACTCGAGTATTTTTAGGCGACGGATACTTAACCAGGCCAACTCTCATAAAACGTCCCGCTTATCAATACAATACCACAATTTCAAGAACCGTCTGCGAAACGACATACAAGTACGCCCGAGTACCCCCTCATTCGAGGTTAGTGAAACGTACGCTATGATGAGGAAGAGTGGATGGCCTATTCAAAATAGGAAGATTTCACCAAGACCTTTTATTGGAAACCCAGGGAGCTGGCGTTGAACTTGAAAATAGGACTGGACATATGTGTCTCGTGTATTGCAAACGCCGCCCCAGAAAAGCGAGTATGATCCAAAAGACGGTCTAAATGGTCACTGATTAACGTCATGGTGAATAAAATTAAAAAAAAATTGGATTAGGCATGTTGCCACGAGAATGATTATAAATTATCCCATAGGAAACATTAGCATTAAATTCTGAAAGCAGAGCCAACCTCAGCGATATAAAATTTGGACCATGTTAAAAAACAAACAAACAAAATAATTGAAAACCTGAGAAAACCAAGATTCAAGGCAATAAACATATAAATTTAACGGAAATGATGTTATGGTCATAATGCCTGATCTAGTATGTTTAACAAAAAGTGAAATAAGAACAACATTAATACCTACCAAAGTCGACATACCAGTACAAAAGCAGAAACTCAGTCCTAAGCTAAGTGGGTGCTAAGTGTTGTTGTTGTAACCGGGGGGTTGGAAGCCGGAGAAACATATAAACATATAAAAACTTATCAGATAGACACCAAGTATCTTCGAATAACGGAAGCACCACCGATATTCAGTGGTGTTGACAAAGTTATGAGTACAACAGCTTTCCATAGTTGTATGGATGTCCTTGACCCTATCGATAATGGGACGCATACGTCCTTTTGAATGGCAAAATACCCCCACGATTTCAGCGGTTGTTTGGGGAGCAAACCCACATTTTCTTGATAACGAGAACGAATGTCAATTTACATGAAAACGAGTTAAACCAGAACAAGGCAATTGATTTGTAGTTTAACAGGTAAGTTATCGGAAACTGGACAGCTCGTCAGAAAGGTAAAGAAAGCGTGACCTCTAGCTGTAAAAACCGTGGAAATATACCGCATAACGCAGACAAAAATATGATACATTAGGCACAAATAACCACGGATGGACTATCGACAAATGACGTGAAGAATTGGTGGCAAATAACGGCCACGAAAGTCCATAATACTAATAGCAAAAGACGCTACATAATTGTCGACCGAGCTGTATCGAATCTTATCGCAAAAAGCTGTTTGCTGTCCCTGTGATTACCCATGTGAACTGACGCAAGACGAAATAGTCCCTCCCTCAATCTCGATTGGCATTGTTCCAATACCTTAGCATATACTCGTCCCTTTAGAACAAACACAGGCATTATCTCAGTTGACAATTAGTGAAGCGCGGAATAGAAGCTGGCAAATTGAGTACCTGATTTCCATATCGCTCCGCATGTACTGTACGTAGTATACGTGATTGGATGCAGTACTGTCATATCTAGCCGTCGTGGTTTTCCTTCCAATATATATACAATGTAGCCCCCCCCCCCCCCCCGTGGGATAAATGATATGCGGCCGCTTTGCTTAGCATCTCAGTTATATATATAGTATACGGACCGCGCGGGCACACCGGGATCCGCGAAAGAACATATCACTGTGAACCGGCCCACAGACCACTGGGGGAAATGTCTAAAATACCAATATAGACTATACCAGTGGTATATTCTATATTGGTATTTTAGTAATTTTCCCCAGAGGCCTCTGAACCGGCCATCTGTTCACGTTTTGTTAATTATAAACGCTCTTTATTATAAGTCGTTGCTTTGGTTTTTATTAAAACATATATGCAAAATGTCGTTCAACATAACGTACTTTCGAAGTTCATATGCAGTTTGTTAATTATAACAGGCGTTTAGCATATTTGTCAACATAACCAGAGCAAATGGCATTAACATCATTTATATATGGCTTCTACAAGTATGTCTCAGATTGGAAATAAGTCTATTTGGAGCACGATATGAAGTCCTGTTCATATTATAGCAATATAAATAAAGAGCGTTTCGTGTTAGAATTCCATGAATGTTGGCAATCAATAAAGAGCGTCTAGCTCAGTGCTTCCATCGTGGTGTATTTTATGTGTATGCCGTCGTGGCGACATATTCGGGTTCCTGGTATTATAGATGCTTCAAAAACGTATAATGTAATTGTAATATAACCTAATATCTGCATTGAAAGGGGCGAACATATGTCTCGCGTCGCCTTAATGGCATGTTATATGGGTGAAGGTTCACATTCTGAGTTACGATGTATAAGTCCCTTTAATAACTGAAATATTAATAATATATTTGAGCTCGTTACGTTTGTTTAAAATCGGCACTGGAAGCATTCAGCTATGTGTGGAGTCTGACGCGAAAACACAGTTATATAGAAAGCGCGCTCGTGCAGTTAAGTATGCACCAGTCGTTATACTGATTATCGCCCTTGGATTACAATATCATAATTATTCTTAGACACGCCCTAGTATCTGTCAGCAGACACTGTACCTGGGCATATAACATACACATAACCAACATAGCATAGCTGTAATAAATTGTCGAGAGCCAGTCTAAAAGCGCGCGAACTTAAAATACTACTTAAGTAGAACTTAATCTTAATTGTTTTGTGAAACGCGTTCTTGAAACGGAAAAGTTACACCATAAGATTCACCTTAGATCTTAGATTAAGCCCATCTTAAAGGACTTATTCGCTCTAGAAACTACAAAACGCAATCGGAAAGCCCTCCCTGTTGTGATTAAAATGATCCAAGTCCCATTCCGATCGCATAATAAATAACCCGTAAAATAAATAAATAATACCAGCACCGGTATTCGGAGATTTCCGTGACTAAACTACGAGTGACGTACTTGTGGGGAGCGAATTAAAAACACAGATTCAGAGCCGGAGTTTATTATGCAGACTACGAGGACGTAATCGTAAGTCAGCCGATACTAAAATGCGGAGTCGTATGTGCCCGTGTGGTGTATAGATTACGTTTCGCTTTGTCCGTTTATCTGGAATAGAAGACAGTAACTATGTGAATAAAGTAATTAATAGCCCCTAGAATGATTGTTGTTTTTGTAGCCATTAATAATTAACATGCCGGCACATGTCTGTTTTGGTAAATAGATGGCAGTAATAGTGCTTTGATTGTCTCGCGTGTTCACTCGGTGATTTGTAATCACTCAGTGACTATTCACCAGTGTCAGTCGCGAACTTGTTTGCACTCTAATATGCCACAAAGTGAATAGAAAGAATTCGAACATTATCTCTCTGGTCATACATATATAAGAAGCGCCCAAATTTATATAAACACTGGGCTGAATAATGTTAACTCTATTTATGCGCCTTTGTTTTGTGTTTGTTTGTTGTTTTACTTTCGATATAAATATCCCGAGTATCTGTCATCTCCACATATTCCAAGATGGCTAGTAGATGTAGTGTGTTCAGTTGTGGGCGGGCTAGCGATCCATTATTTAGTACCTCCAAAAAGACAACACAGTGCGTAATTTAGAACGCTCTTTATTGTCTACCGCTTTTGGGAGACGGAAGCATGGACGCTCTTTATATTTAATTGTCACAATACCACATACAAAATCACCCATGACATTGAAATAGAGCACGTTCATAATTGAGAACGCTCTTTATTGTCTACACCGCGACGAAAACATGGACGCTCTTTATTAGAGGCAATCATTGGAGTTTTTCTATGCTAACAATTCAAAAACAATCCTCTCTAGAAAGTCAATATGTGCCATCAAAACGTAAAATAAAACAAACAACAAACTGAAAAACAATGCCAGACTAGCCTTCAATTAAAAAAAATTATCGTTATGCCAAACTGCAGCCTAACTAATAATTATTGTAGTTTCAACAGTCTGTTGTGTATTCGAGTGAATTATTTTGTTTACTCACTTATCGATCTTGACTGGAAGGATTTTAGCAAGCTGTTCACAGTCGTGCACTTCTCCACACAAAATGTTTCATGTGAAGAAACAGACAGGAACATTATTATGACGAATTCAAGCCATCATGATACATGTACTAGTACAATAACTACCACCTTTTTAATCACACCCATTTGTATTTAATTGTACGCATATAGCTCACAACGGGATGACACTAATGTGTAAACTAGCTTCCGAAATTGGTACCATACAGCGAAGAATGAAGTACCGGTATATGGCCTAACTTGTATTCTTTCAGAAACAGTTAAATTAGTTTTGCACGAAATTCCGCTCGCTCATTGCATTTCTGCATAAATTAATCTCATTTCAAATAACTTTTATCGCATCAAAGTGCATTTTAGCCATCATTATTCGTTATATAATCCACATTCTAGAAAAGCCAGTTCATAATTCAGCACATTCAAACAGTTTTATTCGGTGATCGCTATTTATCGACAAGGCTTAGGTAATTATCCAGCGTAATTTATCAACTCGTTACGCGATTGGTGGAATTATTTCAAGCTCCACCCACCGATGTCATCGGTAAGCGTCGATGCAGATGATCGGTCATGTGACCGCGTTGTGGTCATGTGATCGCACTCATTGACTGACTTCGGATATTTCCGCGAATTTTTTTAATATCATAATAATATAAATACTATCTGCTCGATTTTGAATTTTCTTGGCGAAATGGGTCTGTTAGACATATATTATTATTATTATGACGATAAAAAAAATATTTTTTTGAGAGACTAATTCCTTTAAGATAGTCTTGTGGCATTGCTTCATGAAACAGGCCCCTGACTATGATATATATAGTATCGTTTGAGTGTAATTTAGACCAACAATGCCCATACGATGATATGAGGCAGAAAGTATTTTGAGGGGAAGAGATGATGAAATAGGGAGAGATATAGGGGGGTCAGAATGTTGAAAATTGTCCTTTCAATTCAGAGCTCTATTACAGTAAACAAAACAAAACTAATATATCAGTGGCTAATAAGTTGTTATTACTATTATTAATTTATTTTCTAAAGCCTAAATTCCAAATATAATTTTTTATGATCTAAACGCTTCACGAACAAGCCTAAACTTACACGGATTAACAAACATATCGTCATAGTTATAGAACAGGCATACGTATATATACGAAAAACAAGCAACTGGATTCAGTATAGTATCAAACGAATACAGCAGTATAGCCTGACTATCAATATACTTGACGACCATATACATGTATGCAGTGGTGCTTGCCAACAGCAATTGCATAATCAATGTTGTGAATGTTAAATAAGTATGCATTGCGTCTGCCTTTGAATTGAATTTGAAATATGGCATGCGTAATGAGGTGATATAACATAGGTTATGTTATGAAATTATGTCCAACAGACTCACCGACGCCGCGTCTCAACAAATGTGACAAACGTGGCACCCCCCCCCCCCCCGATGCTCAATTAAATGTATCACTTACATCTAGTGGTCTGCGAATCGGCACATTCCCCAGCTTCGAAATTCGATATAGAATCGGATGGCTGATACCGAATCGAATCGAATTGGCAACAACGGTGCATCGCGTGTAGGTTATCAAATTAGGTAGCGAATTTGTTCCTATACGGCGTCGGGAAATTTCAGTGTATGTATTTTGAAATAAAATACAATATATATGTGGATACAATTTTACAAAATCCTAATATAATATAATTAACATAAATTGGTTCAGTGTATACTTGTGAGCAACATAACTATTCAGTTTGTGGTTAATCGTTATATTAATCATCTCAGGTATCATTGCTCGCACACTATTGCCCTTATAAGACTCCGTTCGCGACCACAAAGCCATGGGATCGGGCCATATTGTGACAAAATCAATAGGCAGTCGGTGTACAACGTGACCATGCATGATCATACTAACCCGATGATTTATACATAGGATCGTGCAGTTCGCGAGAAAAAAAATCCCATTGTACACACCCCCGATAACGCATTTGGTATAACCAGTTACCAATTGGTCATATAATTGTTAGGCTACCTGGGGCAGCTTTTCTCTTGTGTGCGCTTTCTTGTGTTACCTAAGTTACTAATTTAACACACCGCATGGGTGCCGTAGAATATCGCACAGGTATACCATTCCTATACATGTAGTTACCCCTCACCCAGGACCAAAACCGCAAAAATAGTTCATTGATGAAGACATGTTGGATAGTGGAAACTATTTCGAATCAGGGGTTCAGATTCGGTATCGACACTGAACAACACCCGTAATATCGACATCGAATCGAATCTCGTATATTCGCAGGGCCCTAAGTACATCACCAAGTTCTACTAATTTCTTGTTGAAATATAATTAGAATCGCATTGGTTATTGTTGGTGAAGTTTTATACCGCGTTCTGTAAAATAATGTTTTGATGGATCGAAAGGGCCTGTTGCCCAATTAATGACAATCCATATCAATCATCTGTTAACCCTTTACCCAACAAACCGGCCAAAACCGGCCAAATAAAGCTTCAACAGCCTAAAATATCTTCGGTCTGTCTCAATAGAACCATACAAATATGGATATCATTGGAACCGGCTCCTTGACCACATTGTGATGGTATAGTTATGCCCTGTGCCAATGCATTCTCTTATATATGCGAGTCGACCATAGGTCGCCTCGCATATATAAGAGAATGCATTGGCCTAAAAAAAATCTTTTTTTAACACTTTTTACCATTTTTTTTACATTCTTTAACAATTTTATAATTTTTAATCTGTTAAGCCAATGCATTCTCTTATATATGCGAGGCGACCTATGGTCGACTCGCATATATAAGAGAATGCATTGGCACAGGGCCCTTCTGTTGGGTAAAGGGTTAACACGAAAAATATAAAATAAAGTCACAATTCCCCGCCAATTCCAAACAGCAAAAACTGATCTAGAAGATTAGTGGCCGTGTTGGGAACGGCAATATGCCATAAAAGGGTGGAATTGTGTCTTAGCTTCACAAAAGAATATATATTTTTAAACATTTGAAAATATTTTCTCTCTATAATTTGGATCAAACAGACAGTGCCTCGTCTGAAAAAAGGTGGTATTCATGTTTGACGCCATCTTGTCTGGTGTCTATGCGGCCATTTTTTTCATGTCAACTCATATGACGTCATAAATGAGGTTAGGCCACGGAGATAGCCATATATTTATTACACGATAGTTATATTATTATGGGACTTGGCCATTGTGTTCATAATTGGGAGGGCTTTCCGGCACTCAGTTGTATTCTTCAGGATCATATCATCATAATCATTTAAAGGTTGCATGATGAAAATAATACGGAAAAAAATAATGGTTCCCGGACTAATATAATTTATGACAATCGGTCCTAGACAAATTCTTCGATATGCGTGAAACAATATTATATAGCGCCTTTATTGTCAGCCTAATTGCCCAAGACATGTAATGGTAAAACAAAGGGCATTTATTTGTCTCGTTTCTGAGCGAAAAGCAGCTGGGAAATTGCTATGACTCCGGCAAGTTTATTAAATTACATGGATCACGCATGAAGGTATATTCGTGATCGATTTATCATAATTATGCCTATTCATCCATGTTCAAATGAGCAATATGCGTTTGATGAGTACACTAATAATATGTCTTCAGCAATGAGTTCATTAGTAGTCGGAGTCCCGATGAGAGTTATACTATATTGGTCATCGGTATTAACTCAATAAACAATCACGTAATGGTTAATATACGCTTGTATGTAATTATTGTATGTAAAACGTATGTCATTTACTGGGTTACATCAAACATTGTTATCATTAATCACTTTCGCGAGAGCGATTTATATAGTCAAAATGCAGGCGTGTGCACTTATAAACTACACTGTGTATATCCGACACCGGGAATTATGCAGGAAAATGTCATTTGTTTACACAATATGCGATATTTTTTACCGAACATTCGTGATTGTTAAAAGCCAGGACACGCCAGGAAGATCAATCCCTCTGAATAATAGTAGAGTATACTCTACTAAAATATACTATCTATGAATTCTGGATATAAAGTACGTCATTAGAAATCACGATTATTGGGTGAAATTATACTGATCGCCTGCAACTTGGTCTGATAAACACCGATGTTCTTATAGCTAAAACGTCTGTATGTTTAAATATTGCTATACACAATGTCCACACGGCACAATCGTTTTGACGATTCTACGACCAATTTCACGATTCTGCGGCTTGACAACCACGGTGCTACGGCAGTTTAACGATTCTATACGACTGCATGGAACAGCCGCACGTTGCGGTAAACACATATCCCACACACATTCCTGTCAATAACTATAGCACCATAAGTGGGAACAAGATTATATATGCATGAATGCCGGCCAATGTCTATCACCCGCTCGGTGCCATGGAAGAGGGCTGTGACGGTTAATTGTGCTTTCCGATTCGATTCACGATCCGCTGCCTCGCTAAGTCGATGCTGTATTGAGAAATTATCAGTCTCAAAAAGAGCTGACAACAACCGTGGAATATTTGTCAAATCAAATGCAGATGTGAAATAAATATTCCGAACTATGTTTTGTCGGCGACGCAAGTATTCGAAATTGAACAGTCAAATTAAAAATCATCAGATACACGATAATATGCTTGGAAGCTGCCAATGTCAAACTCCGCCGTAGCTGCATCGCGATGTGCAGTGAATTGTGCGTCAGGCAGAAATCGTGACTCGAATCGACCCGTGAAGTTGTGAATTGTTACCACCATACTATGCAAGTATGGAATATTATGATAATAGGCAAGGCATATAGCACAACCACGGCATAATAGTAAGAATTATATTTTATTCTAATACGGGTGCTTTACATAATCATAATGATATGGTTAAATTGTTGATAAATGAACACTATCGATATGAAGTCGGAAGTAGTAAACATAAACATCGTAGTGGCTGCTGATGTCAGAAGAAAAAAAAAAATTAACACTTCGCTGCATTTACATGTAAAAATTGATGGGATCTTATAAATGACTCATATTACAAGTGTATGAGCATGGATTAAACGCTCAAACAAAACAGCAATCAATATATGGCTCGCCTATAGTGAGGTGAAATCAGTTGTCTGCGGGGACGACACGACACAGTCAGTCATGTCCAGATTCTGGCCCGCAGCTTAGGCGTCATTACGCCGTACTGCCCTTATTTTGTTAACAAAAGAAACTGATCTAAGATACAGGTAATATGAACCGATGTAGGACATATACATAACAACGTACTGGTTATAACTAAATCAATACGACAGTTGTCCCTTACCACATACCGGAAGTTGTGAAGTAGAATTTTTTTTATTCATATCTGATTCCGCGATAAAATATTGTGAAACCGCTGCCGGAAGTCACGTGATTTTCTACGTCACAAGTACGCACGCCCACCTGTTACCTATACACGACCGACCTCGGGTGCGCAAGCGGGGTCATTATGACGTACCCAATTTATGTAATGCGACGAATATGTAATACTTCATCGGGCCATAAGGGATTGAAGTCATATACGGTACATAATTATAAGACATCACTCGAGTATTTTTAGGCGACGGATACTTAACCAGGCCAACTTCTCATAAAACGTCCCGCTTATCAATACAATACCACAATTTCAAGAACCGTCTGCGAAACGACATACAAGTACGCCCGAGTACCCCCTCATTCGAGGTTAGTGAAACGTACGCTATGATGAGGAAGAGTGGATGGCCTATTCAAAATAGGAAGATTTCACCAAGACCTTTTATTGGAAACCCAGGGAGCTGGCGTTGAACTTGAAAATAGGACTGGACATATGTGTCTCGTGTATTTCAAACGCCGCCCCAGAAAAGCGAGTATGATCCAAAAGACGGTCTAAATGGTCACTGATTAACGTCATGGTGAATAAAATTTAAAAAAAATTGGATTAGGCATGTTGCCACGAGAATGATTATAAATTATCCCATAGGAAACATTAGCATTAAATTCTGAAAGCAGAGCCAACCTCAGCGATATAAAATTTGGACCATGTTAAAAAACAAACAAACAAAATAATTGAAAACCTGAGAAAACCAAGATTCAAGGCAATAAACATGTAAATTTAGCGGAAATGATGTTATGGTCATAATGCCTGATCTAGTATGTTTAACAAAAAGTGAAATAAGAACAACATTAATACCCACCAAAGTCGACATACCAGTACAAAAGCAGAAACTCAGTCCTAAGCTAAGTGGGTGCTAAGTGTTGTTGTTGTAACCGGGGGGTTGGAAGCCGGAGAAACATATAAACATATAAAAACTTATCAGATAGACACCAAGTATCTTCGAATAACGGAAGCACCACCGATATTCAGTGGTGTTGACAAAGTTATGAGTACAACAGCTTTCCATAGTTATATGGATGTCCTTGACCCTATCGATAATGGGACGCATACGTCCTTTTGAATGGCAAAATACCCCCACGATTTCAGCGGTTGTTTGGGGAGCAAACCCACATTTTCTTGATAATGTTGTCCCCTCGATATCGAGAACGAATGTCAATTTACATGAAAACGAGTTAAACCAGAACAAGGCAATTTATTTGTAGTTTAACAGGTAAGTTATCGGAAACTGGACAGCTCGTCAGAAAGGTAAAGAAAGGGTGACCTCTAGCTGTAAAAACCGTGGAAATATACCGCATAACGCAGACAAAAATATGATACATTAGGCACAAATAACCACGGATGGACTATCGACAAATGACGTGAAGAATTGGTGGCAAATAACGGCCACGAAAGTCCATAATACTAATAGCAAAAGACGCTAAATAATTGTCGACCGAGCTGTATCGAATCTTATCGCAAAAAGCTGTTTGCTGTCCATGTGATTACCCATGTGAACTGACGCAAGACGAAATAGTTCCTCCCTCAATCTCGATTGGCATTGTTCCAATACCTTAGCATATACTCGTCCCTTTAGAACAAACACAGGCATTATCTCAGTTGACAATTAGTGAAGCGCGGAATAGAAGCTGGCAAATTGAGTACCTGATTTCCATATCGCTCCGCTTGTACTGTACGTAGTATACGTGATTGGATGCAGTACTGTCATATCTATTTATAGCCGTCGTGGTTTTCCCTTCCAATATATATATACAACTAGCCGATGAGCCCGACGTTGTCCGGGCTATTCAAAAACCAAATTTCAAGTCGATAGCTCCACCCGTTTCCGAGATCTCGTCTGCGCATGCCAAATTTCAAGTCGATAGCTCTACCCGTTTCCGAGATCTCGTCTGCGCATGCGCGAAGCTGGCGTCGCACGGGCCCGGCGACCCGATAAAATTCGTATCCTGGTCAAGATACATTCACATACCAAATTTCAAGTCGATAGCTCCACCCGTTTCCGAGATCTCGTCTGCGCATGCGCGAAGCTGGCGTCGCACGGGCCCGGCGACCCGATAAAATTCGTATCCTGGTCAAGATACATTCACATACCAAATTTCAAGTCGATAGCTCCACCCGTTTCCGAGATCTCGTCTGCGCATGCGCGAAGCGGGCGCCGCACGGGCTCGCCAATACGACAACGTTCACCGCCCGGTCAAACTACACACACGTACCAAGTTTCGTCCCGATCGGTCGAGAATCGTAGATTTGTATAAATGACAGACAGACAGACAGACAAACAAACAAACAAACAAACATACATACAGACAGAGGTCTTCAAAATATATATGAGATGTAGCCCCCCCCCCCCCCCCGTGGGATAAATGATATGCGGCCGCTTTGCTTAGCATCTCAGTTATATATATAGTATACGGACCGCGCGGGCACACCGGGATCCGCGAAAGAACATATCACTGTGAACCGGCCCACAGACCACTGGGGGAAATGTCTAAAATACCAATATAGACTATACCAGTGGTATATTCTATATTGGTATTTTAGTAATTTTCCCCAGAGGCCTCTGAACCGGCCATCTGTTCACGTTTTGTTAATTATAAACGCTCTTTGCTTTGGTTTTTATTAAAACATATATGCAAAATGTCGTTCAACATAACGTACTTTCGAAGTTCATATGCAGTTTGTTAATTATAACAGGCGTTTAGCATATTTGTCAACATAACCAGAGCAAATGGCATTAACATCATTTATATATGGCTTCTACAAGTATGTCTCAGATTGGAAATAAGTCTATTTGGAGCACGATATGAAGTCCTGTTCATATTATAGCAATATAAATAAAGAGCGTTTCGTGTTAGAATTCCATGAATGTTGGCAATCAATAAAGAGCGTCTAGCTCAGTGCTTCCATCGTGGTGTATTTTATGTGTATGCCGTCGTGGCGACATATTCGGGTTCCTGGTATTATAGATGCTTCAAAGACGTATAATGTAATTGTAATATAACCTAATATCTGCATTGAAAGGGGCGAACATATGTCTCGCGTCGCCTTAATGGCATGTTATATGGGTGAAGGTTCACATTCTGAGTTACGATGTATAAGTCCCTTTAATAACTGAAATATTAATAATATATTTGAGCTCGTTATGTTTGTTTAAAATCGGCACTGGAAGCATTCAGCTATGTGTGGAGTCTGACGCGAAAACACAGTTAGAAAGCGCGCTCGTGCAGTTAAGTATGCACCAGTCGTTATACTGATTATCGCCCTTGGATTACAATATCATAATTATTCTTAGACACGCCCTAGTATCTGTCAGCAGACACTGTACCTGGGCATATAACATACACAGAACCAACATTTTCTGCGCATAGCTGTAATAAATTGTCGAGAGCCAGTCTAAAAGCGCGCAAACTTAAAATACTACTTAAGTAGAACTTAATCTTAATTGTTTTGTGAAACGCGTTCTTGAAACGGAAAAGTTACACCATAAGATTCACCTTAGATCTTAGATTAAGCCCATCTTAAGATAGTCTTGTGGCATTGCTTCATGAAACAGGCCCCTGACTATGATATATATAGTATCGTTTGAGTGTAATTTAGACCAACAATGCCCATACGATGATATGAGGCAGAAAGTATTTTGAGGGGAAGAGATGATGAAATAGGGAGAGATATAGGGGAATCAGAATGTTGAAATTGTCCTTTCAATTCAGAGCTCGTTCACAGTAAACAAAACAAAACTAATATATCAGTGGCTAATAAGTTGTTATTACTATTATTAATTTATTTTCTAAAGCCTAAATTCCAAATATAATTGTTTATGATCTAAACGCTGCACGAACAAGCCTAAACTTACACGGATTAACAAACATATCGTCATAGTTATAGAACAGGCATACGTATATATACGAAAAACAAGCAACTGGATTCAGTATAGTATCAAACGAATACAGCAGTATAGCCTGACTATCAATATACTTGACGACCATATACATGTATGCAGTGGTGCTTGCCAACAGCAATTGCATAATCAATGTTGTGAATGTTAAATAAGTATGCATTGAGTCTGCCTTTGAATTGTATTTGAAATATGGCATGCGTAATGAGGTGATATAACATAGGTTATGTTATGAAATTATGTCCAACAGACTCACCGACGCCGCGTCTCAACAAATGTGACAAACGTGGCACCCCCCCCCCCCGATGCTCAATTAAATGTATCACTTACATCTAGTGGTCTGCGAATCGGCACATTCCCCAGCTTCGAAATTCGATATAGAATCGGATGGCTGATACCGAATCGAATCGAATTGGCAACAACGGTGCATCGCGTGTAGGTTATCAAATTAGGTAGCGAATTTGTTCCTATACGGCGTCGGGAAATTTCAGTGTATGTATTTTGAAATAAAATACAATATATATGTGGATACAATTTTACAAAATCCTAATATAATATAATTAACATAAATTGGTTCAGTGTATACTTGTGAGCAACATAACTATTCAGTTTGTGGTTAATCGTTATATTAATCATCCCAGGTATCATTGCTCGCACACTATTGCCCTTATAAGACTCCGTTCGCGACCACAAAGCCATGGGATCGGGCCATATTGTGACAAAATCAATAGGCAGTCGGTGTACAACGTGACCATGCATGATCATACTAACCCGATGATTTATACATAGGATCGTGCAGTTCGCGAGAAAAAAAATCCCATTGTACACACCCCCGATAACGCATTTGGTATAACCAGTTACCAATTGGTCATATAATTGTTAGGCTACCTGGGGCAGCTTTTCTCTTGTGTGCGCTTTCTTGTGTTACCTAAGTTACTAATTTAACACACCGCATGGGTGCCGTAGAATATCGCACAGGTATACCATTCCTATACATGTAGTTACCCCTCACCCAGGACCAAAACCGCAAAAATAGTTCATTGATGAAGACATGTTGGATAGTGGAAACTATTTCGAATCAGGGGTTCAGATTCGGTATCGACACTGAACAACACCCGTAATATCGACATCGAATCGAATCTCGTATATTCGCAGGGCCCTAAGTACATCACCAAGTTCTACTAATTCCTTGTTGAAATATAATTAGAATCGCATTGGTTATTGTTGGTGAAGTTTTATACCGCGTTCTGTAAAATAATGTTTTGATGGATCGAAAGGGCCTGTTGCCCAATTAATGACAATCCATATCAATCATCTGTTAACCCTTTACCCAACAAACCGGCCAAAACCGGCCAAATAAAGCTTCAACAGCCTAAAATATCTTCGGTCTGTCTCAATAGAACCATACAAATATGGATATCATTGGAACCGGCTCCTTGATCACATTGTGATGGTATAGTTATGCCCTGTGCCAATGCATTCTCTTATATATGCGAGTCGACCATAGGTCGCCTCGCATATATAAGAGAATGCATTGGCCTAAAAAAAATCTTTTTTTAACACTTTTTACCATTTTTTTTACATTCTTTAACAATTTTATAATTTTTAATCTGTTAAGCCAATGCATTCTCTTATATATGCGAGGCGACCTATGGTCGACTCGCATATATAAGAGAATGCATTGGCACAGGGCCCTTCTGTTGGGTAAAGGGTTAACACGAAAAATATAAAATAAAGTCACAATTCCCCGCCAATTCCAAACAGCAAAAACTGATCTAGAAGATTAGTGGCCGTGTTGGGAACGGCAATATGCCATAAAAGGGTGGAATTGTGTCTTATCTTCACAAAAGAATATATATTTTTAAACATTTGAAAATATTTTCTCTCTATAATTTGGATCAAACAGACAGTGCCTCGTCTGAAAAAAGGTGGTATTCATGTTTGACGCCATCTTGTCTGGTGTCTATGCGGCCATTTTTTTCATGTCAACTCATATGACGTCATAAATGAGGTTATGCCACGGAGATAGCCAGATATTTATTACACGATAGTTATATTATTATGGGACTTGGCCATTGTGTTCATAATTGGGAGGGCTTTCCGGCACTCAGTTGTATTCTTCAGGATCATATCATCATAATCATTTAAAGGTTGCATGATGAAAATAATACGGAAAAAAATAATGGTTCCCGGACTAATATAATTTATGACAATCGGTCCTAGACAAATTCTTCGATATGCGTGAAACAATATTATATAGCGCCTTTATTGTCAGCCTAATTGCCCAAGACATGTAATGGTAAAACAAAGGGCATTTATTTGTCTCGTTTCTGAGCGAAAAGCAGCTGGGAAATTGCTATGACTCCGGCAAGTTTATTAAATTACATGGACCACGCATGCAGGTATATTCGTGATCGATTTATCATAATTATGCCTATTCATCCATGTTCAAATGAGCAATATGCGTTTGATGAGTACACTAATAATATGTCTTCAGCAATGAGTTCATTATAGTCGGAGTCCCGATGAGAGTTATACTATATTGGTCATCGGTATTAACTCAATAAACAATCACGTAATGGTTAATATACGCTTGTATGTAATTATTGTATGTTAAACGTATGTCATTTACTGGGTTACATCAAACATTGTTATCATTAATCACTTTCGCGAGAGCGATTTATATAGTCAAAATGCAGGCGTGTGCACTTATAAACTACACTGTGTATATCCGACACCGGGAATTATGCAGGAAAATGTCATTTGTTTACACAATATGCGATATTTTTTACCGAACATTCGTGATTGTTAAAAGCCAGGACACGCCAGGAAGATCAATCCCTCTGAATAATAGTAGAGTATACTCTACTAAAATATACTATCTATGAATTCTGGATATAAAGTACGTCATTAGAAATCACGATTATTGGGTGAAATTATACTGATCGCCTGCAACTTTGTCTGATAAACACCGATGTTATTATAGCTAAAACGTCTGTATGTTTAAATATTGCTATACACAATGTCCACACGGCACAATCGTTTTGACGATTCTACGACCAATTTCACGATTCTGCGGCTTGACAACCACGGTGCTACGGCAGTTTAACGATTCTATACGACCTTATTATACGTGACATTTTATGACAAACTTAGATACAGGAGCTTTTTACTGAATTGGGACGACAAAAGTGGGCTTCTTCTTGTTTTCATTGTTTTGAGTAGACTTTGCAGGTCCACCAGGTTGACTCACGGAATACATACGGGGTTGAGATGTATACATAAAATGAGTCACAATCGGCTCGGTCAAGTCGGGACCATCAAATCAAACCACGAACCGGTCGCTAAAAGTCATTTCTTGGGCTACAAGGGGACAATAACAGTGCGAAAATTAACATCCAACGTAAGCTTTGATAAGCATACATGTATGATTTGTCAAATTCGTACCTCAATTGACGCCATATTCGATTAAACTCACACAGAAACGCAGTAACAATGTCAACTATTTGGCAACGCCGCGGGTTCGACCATGACAACGACGATTGTGCGACTCGTTGAACGGTAATTTTCATTTGTATACGACGTATCTGGCACTGATATGACAGCTTAGTTCTGCATTAAGCCCATGTATTTGCATCAATAATGTTAGGCACCGTGCCTTCGTTGTAATGAACAGATCATGGATTCAATGAATTACTGTGTATATACTGATCCCCACATGTGATACCATAGAGACCAAGTCGCATAGGAAATGTCCACCTGTCACTAACCCAGCATTCTGACATTTGAACATGATCGAATGTTTTTTCTATGTAATTATTATCGATACTAGATCGTTGTTATTACCGGGAATTTGTTGAAAATAACGTGCAGTACCCCTTTAACGTAAGCCTTTTAACAAGTAAATATATAACCGGTATAGGGTCGATTTTCGAAAGAAAAGGTTATTCTATTATTATTTATTTATTTGTGATTAAAATGTAGTTATCTAAAATATAATTCCTTCGCACAGTCCAGATTTTCCTCCAGATATGACATTTCTATGACATTTATTGCCACTCTCAACTTCCCACGATGTAAATTTGTAAACTCATTTGTAGTGTGCACACCGGTCATGTCTACCACAATACATATATTACCCACCAAAACACCCCATGCATGTTAATATTATACCGGCAAATTGGCGTCCGAACCGGGGGAGGTCAAATCGGGACCATCAGATAAAACCAGGAACCGATCGCTAAAAGTCATTTCTTGGGCTACAAGGTGACAATAACAGTGCGAAAACCATCGACGTATATTATTTGAATTTTTGGTTGTGGAATATAGATCGATGATCCAACGTAAGCTTTAATAAGCATAAATGTAGGATTTGTCAAATTCGTACATCAATTGACGCAATATTCGATTAAACTCACACAGAAATGCAGTAACAATGTCAACTATTCGGCAACGCCCCGGGTTCGACCATGACAGCGACGATTGTACGACTCGTTGAACGGTAATTTTCATTTGTATACGACGTATCTGACACTGATCGGGCTGCTCAGTTCTGTGTTAAGCCCATATATGCTGCATCAATACTGTTATATATAGGCACCGTGCATTCGTTGTAATGAATATATCATGGATTCAACGCAGTACTGTGTATATACTGATCCCCACATGTGATGCCATAGAGACCAAGTCACATAAGAGATGTCCACCTGTCACTAAACCAGCATGCTTATCAAAGCTTACGTAGGATGTTAATTTTCGCACTGTTATTGTCCCCTTGTAGCCCAAGAAATGACTTTTAGCAATCGGTTCGTGGTTTGATTTGATGGTCCCGATTTGACCGAGCCGATTGTGACTCATTTTATGTACACATCTCAGCCCCGTATGTATTCCGTGAGTCAACCTGGTGGACCTGCAAAGTCTACTCAAAACAATGAAAACAAGAAGAAGCCCACTTTTGTCGTCCCAATTCAGTAAAAAGCTCCTGTATCTAAGTTTATCATAAAATGTCACGTATAATAAGGTCGTAGAATCGTTAAACTGCCGTACCACCGTGGTTGTCAAGCCGCAGAATCGTGAAATTGGTCGTAGAATCGTCAAAACGATTGTGCCGTGTGATGTCATGGCGTAAGAAATGTCTTGTTTTGTTGTTTTATGTTTATGCCAATATGGCAAAAGGGATGTTAGACCTGATAACTTAGGACAAGGTCCGCAAGCACCACAACGGCACACCGAGCAGGCAGATAAAAACCAGCGTGATTGGTCGACTGGTAACCCCGGAAGACGTGAACCCACGGCTATCTAGAACTCAACAAAAATGGTTAGGATAGTAGAACGGTTGATTATTCATCGATTATGTAAATTTTTAATCACGCGATAACAGTATAAGGCATATACATGTATCTATTACGTATACAGAGTAGTTATACACATCCATGTAGTTACACAAAGATAGATAAAGGTTATCATAGTACATTGGATGAGTAGTTTAATGCTATGGTAGGCCAGTGGAAGAGTAGGCATACATCCATATAGTTAAAGGTTATCGTTTCCAACTGGACGAGTAGTTCCTCACAAATATAGTTAAGGTTATCGTAGTCCATAGGATGAATATTGTTTGTTAATTTCTAAATATAGGGTTATGATGTACATTACCCCTCCCCATCGCACAGTTATGATGTACAGTACACCCTCCCCATCTCACAGTTATGATGTACATTACCCCCTCTCCATCCCAAAGTTATGTTGTGCATTACCTCCTCCCCATCTCACAGTTATGATGTACATTACCCCCTCTCCATCCCACAATTATGATGTGCATTACCCCCTCCCCATCTCACAGTTATGATGTACATTACCCCCTCTCCATTCCACAGTTATGATGTGCATTGCCCCCTCCCCATCTCACAGTTATGATGTAGATTACCCCCGCCCCATCCCACAGTTATGTTGTACATTACAGGGGGGGGGGGGCAGCTACCATAAAGTCCTCTTTGAAATTTAACACAAACTTTCCTATTTGCAGTGTTCGCGCTGTCGGTGGCCAAATTTAAAAAGCGCTAAATAGATCGACAGTCCAGACGTATACAGTTAGGCGACGAAAGTATTCGGAAATATCCTATAATTTTAGTTTCGGGGGGCTAACCCCAGGATCGAATAGACCGAGAGGTCTATTCCTTCACCCTTGTTGTTTTGAGCGTTTATTAAGAATACAAATAAAAAAATTCAATACGTCTCCATGCCGCGGCTTTTCTTCATCTTCGGCAGGCCCAGGCGGTGGTCGTTGCCATGGGGTGTGAAGACTCCGTCCGATGTACGTCGGTGTCTTCGGGACGGTGTGGGTGACCTCCACCGTCTATGATGGAAATTGTGGTGATTCCATCAATACCACAAAGTCAGCGGCAAGGACGTCCGGGATGACGTCGGCTCCCTGTCTCATCTGGCTACGATGTCGGCGGCCGGGACGAGCATCAATGATTGTAGACCTCCCATTAACTAATGTTCGAAGTCAGTCTTTGTTTGCACCCAGTCTGACTTCACACACCAGCACTGGTTAATATAACTGCATGCGTACCAACAATGGTTTTATAAATATAAAATAAAATGTGCTGCGAACTATATGTGAATTATGTCTTGGTGTCATTATAAATGTCACTGTAACGTCTGCATTATACTTGCATTTCGATAAAAGAAGAAATTAGATGTTCAGTTTAAAATTATAAATTGCCTGCATAGGGAGAAAAGGGGAAAATGCAACTATTGTAAACAACGCCGTCCGTTCGTTCACGCGTCCGTTCGTATGTCCGTCCGATTCCTTGCCAGGCTCCAATTGAAATAATCCGATCGAAACGACACGTCGTATATATATATATCTTTAATCCTCCGATAACGAAGAGTGGATAAACATACATATTCGTTTTTTACAAACGGAACTCAAGAACAAAAAACAATACGACAGAAAGACAAGTTTTATCAACAACAAAGACTACCCTTCATGTTAATAACATATTTACATAGACCTAAGTGCACACATTCGGGCCATCATGCACGTATTACATACTTACATATTTGCAACATGTATGCATCCATTCATGCACGTAGCCACATTAACCCCTTACATACTGACGAACACACGCAACGGAACGCACAAGTACACCTGTCGTACATATATACTTACAGGTGCATCAATCCATACATCCATACATACAAGCATATTACATACCTACTTTCCTGGGTCCTGATATACAGCCACACAGACTCACGTACGTATACATGTATACGTGCATACGCACAATCACCCATACCCACATATACTCGTTATACATATCCATACATATGCACATACTCAAGTACACGGTGACACAACAGTACCCTCGCACATTCATTCAACAACAAAACATCAATAAGTCAATATAGAGGCCATATATGGACCAATAGCTTGCAGCGATTATATGAATTATAGGATGTAAGAGAAAGTGAAAGACGTTCAAGTAACGCGATGAGCGTTATCATTTTTTAAATCTGATTTATGCCATTTTTTACTTAGAAATTGTCCGGATATTAACTCCGGTGAATAATATCCGATCGGAACGAAACTTGGTACGAGTAATACAAATTACATTATAGAGGCCAAGTTCCACTATCGTTCCAGTCAGATGATTTTTATTGGAGCTATAATCCTTTTCAGATCTCTGAAATGCCATGTTCGTGTTTTCCGGATAATTCCAGTTAATATCAACTAATCCCAACTAAAGTTGACATCATGATATGCTTCACATTGTTCAAGTCAAGTTTGAATGTGGTTCAGATCTGACTTTTTTTTGACGGAGCTAACGTCCTTTTTCGACTATAAAAATATCAACTGATTCGACTTAGAATATTCCGATAATTATTATCATGTACACATTTCACAAACATGGTGTTCTTCTGAGCTTGTGTCTCGTGTGGTTGTTGTTGTAGCACTAATCTTGACGACAGGGTTCCATGACGTCGTGATTTATGCATCTTCAGGTTAAACTTGTATTAATTTTAAATCCGCATATCTCACATGTTGTTTCGTTGACTCTTTTTTTGGACTATTATATTAACGTTTAAGGTAGCTGCCATCCATATGGTGAAATGCGTAGCAATGGCAAAACTATGTCACTTGTCCTCATAGGATAAATTCAAGAACAAACCCATTAATCTACATGTATGTCCAATTTAAACAACTGGTGCAGCGGGCCTTGCCTTTTGACAAGCGCAGAAGAGTCGCATTGCTGAACACCCCACCCCTTGAATCATATAAGTAGATCCATAATCCCATATCTCCAGGAATGATAATAAGTATTTATATAGATGAATATTTATTTATGGGTGAATGTCTTTCATTCTCACAAATGATCACAACTAAAATTATTGGAGAAGGAAAAAACAATATTTTTTATTAATTGAGCAAATATGAACCAATATATTGTATTGATGCATATATTCGTTTATCAGCATCTATTATATGAAGGCAAAACTTACACTTACATATAAATGTTAATTGAGAGGAGCAAAATATGTAACCCGTGCAGTAGAGCAATTACCCTCCTTTAAATGCTGTAGGAGTTCCGGGCAGCTGGAGAATCGAGGAAGGGCTTAAAATGTTGCAGCTGGAGCTGGAGCAATTGATCTCCTTAAAAAAAACTGACCTGACTTCGTTTCAGCACATATCATTGCAGCGATTGACTACCAGGGGATCAGATTACAAGTTAGTTCATGTTAAATGTGTTCAGGCAATCGTATTTATCTCGCTTGTTGACCTTTATCCACCCCACCCCGATGTATGGATGTCTATGCTACAAAGTTGTTTCTTTCTGGAAGGCGACAGCGCCAATCGCCCGATCGTAAATATATTGTTATTTGTAAGTTACATTGGCACCTAACGTTTAAGTATGCGCTGACAATTTCCATACAAATTCATTCAGGTTAGCGCGAATTCGGTCGATGGTGAAAGCTACATGATAACGTTGTTCGTAGAGTTTCGTTGAAATCGACATGCCATTTTATGAAAGAAATGAACATGATGATATCGACAAGCTTCTTCGTATATCACACATCTCAATCGGATTGCGCACACATGTCAGCGTCAATAATATAATGGTAAATTTCAGTAAAATACTCCCTTCTCGACAACAACCAACAGTCTTGACTTTTTAATATTTTCAGTTTGATGTTGGGATTTTATATTCTACTACCAGGTGACCCGCCTTCGTCCGGGCTTTGACCTTGAATTGACCATTTTGAAGGTCAAGGTCAGGTCGGAGTCACGATTTGACCCGTCCAAAATTACCCGTAATTATCAAATATCGTCGAAATCCGTCCAGCAGTTTTCCCGGCCATAGCTAACAGACAAACAAACAGACAGAAGTCCCAAAATATATATTAGATCATTTGTGGGTACCCGTTTCAAGGTGAAGGTCACATCGGGCGGTAAAACTGACCCGATGAAAATCTCCCCCATTCACAGGAACCCCTAAGTATGAACATATAATCACACAACACGCTCATGTCTGTACACAGACACGCTCATGTCTGGACACATACACGCTCTTTATCAACGACACTGCGGATACGAACGCTCTTTAACTATCACGCGATTAACCCATGGACTACCCATTGCTGTGGCGGGCGGTTGGAGAATGAGTGATCTGACGTTCTCAGAAGCGGTGCGATGACATTCCATCTTAGATAGGAAGTTTGGGCTCAATCCGTCTGACAGTTTTTCCGGCCATAGCTAACAGACAGACAAACAAACAAACAAACAGAAGTCCCAAAATATATATTAGACTAGCAGGTTAGCCCGCCACTGGGGGCATTCGTCCCATGACTTTGTTCGAAAAAGCAATTGCAACAGGTTACGAGACACTTGTGCTGCATTTGCACCAAATTTCGTCGAAATCAGCAAGTCTTACCCGATTTGACCTTGAATTGACAATTGTGTAGGTCAAGGTCAGGTCCTGGTCATGATTTGACCCGTCCAAAACACTCCCCGGACAAAAGTACAGAAATCCACCAGTTTTACCCCATTTGACCTTGAATTGACCAGTTTGAAGGTCAATGTCACATCGGGGTCACGATTTGACCCGTCCGTGACACTTTCGGGACAAAAGTACCCATAGATAGCAAGTTTGGGCTCAATCGGTTGACCCGTCCCGAGTTGACCATTTTGCTTCCATAGAATTTTTAACAGTGTATCGAAAATAATATTTAAATTTTAACGTAGGATTTCGCATTTAAATCGATTTATGTCGATAAAACTCTTATTTTTCAAAATTTCAAGCTGAGACTTCGTGTGACTGCGTGTATTACTTATATATTCTTAAAATGACACAGTCCAACACGTAATTATGTTTTAGATGGAAGAAATTAAATTTTTTCGATGCTAAATTTTAACATAGGATTTCCCATTAAAATCGATTTATGTCGATAAAACTCTTATTTTTCAATATTTCAAGCTGAGACTTGGTATGTATGTGTGTAATACTTATATATTCTTAAAATGACAGCGTCCAACACGTAATTATGTTTTTGATAAAAGAAATTAAATTTGTTCGATGCTAAATTTCGAGCGCCAACGTTGCTTTGAATTGTAAACAAACGCTCTTTTATAGCGACGCGTCATAAACAAACGCACATTAAATTTTTACTTGATTAACCACCGCAGTGCCGTTTTTGTGACTGAGGGTGGAGAACGGGTGCTCTGAGCTTCTCCAAAACGCCGCGACGATGATTCCCGTGGGATTTTACCTTTAGATAGGAAGTTTGGTCTCGATCGGTCAACCCGTTTTCGATTCTATAAAGTACACATATACGGAAGTCTCAAAATATATATGAGACTAGCAGGTTAGCCCGCCACCGGCGGCTTGTCCGAAACATGACATTTTTTTAATTTTTGTTTTTAATTTTTTAGCTCCACGCGTTTCAATAAGAAAAATTTGTACCCGGTAGCTCCACCCGTTTCCTAGATCTGGTCTGCGCATGCGCGAAGCTGGCGTCGCACGTACTCGGCGACCCGATAAAATTTGTACCCGGCGCAAGATACATTCACATAGCAAATTTCAGGTCGATAGCTCCACCCGTTTCCGAGATCTGCCTTTCTGCATAATATTTCGAGCGATAACATTGCATTGAAATGTCAGACTCCCATCGTGAACCTCAACACGAAGTAAACACGTGTTTCGAGCGATAACATTGCATTGAAATGACTCCCATCGTGAACCTCAAGACGACGTAAAACACGTGTTGCGTTCTAGGAAATGCACTCAATGCAGATGCTAATAACGTTGACTTCGTATATATATATATATAATGACGTTATTAACCCCAGCCGTGCCGTTTGAGCTGATTTTTATGACTGGGAGTGGAGTACGGGTGCTCTGAGCTTCTGGAAAACGCGTGGACGACATCGTACGTGATATTTTACCTTTAGATAGGAAGTTTGAGCTCAATCTGTCCAGCCGTTCCCGTCCTAATGTACTATTTCGAGCGATAACAATTGTCAGACTCCCATCGTGAACCTCAACACGAAGTAAACACGTGTTTCGAGCGATAACATTGCATTGAAGTCAGACTCCCATCGTGGACCCCCAAGACGACGTAAACACGTGTTTGTTCTGGTATAACTTTGGAGACTCTGACTTCATATATATATATAATGACGTTATTAACCCCGGCAGTGCCGTTTGAGCTGATTTCGATGACTGGGAGTGGATAAAGGGTGCTCAGAGCTTCTCGAAAACACGATTACGGCGGTGTCGGTGGGATTTTACACTTACATACAAAATTTGATCTCAATCTGTACACGCGTTTTGGATTCTATGAAGTACACACACACACACATACACACATATATACGAAGTCTCAAAATATATAGTATAGACTAGCAGGTTAGCCCGCCATCGGCGGCGTTTGTCCGAAACATGACATTTTATGACATGTTTATTTTTTAATATTAATTTAATGTTTTTTAAATGTAATATATATTTTTTTCTGAATTTTTTCCGAAACATGACATTTTATGACATGTTTATTTTTTAATATTAATTAAATGTTTTTTAAATGTAATATATTTTTTTTCTGAATTTTTTAAATGTAATATATTTTTTTTCTGAATTTTTTATTATTTATTTCTGGCGGAAAAATTTACCCGATGAAATCCCCCCTTCCTAGGAACGATATTGGGTTTTTCAATATTTTACCCGATTTGACCTTGATTTGATCATTTTCAAGGTCAAGGTCATGTCGGGGTCACAATATATAATTTGTGGGTACCCGTTTGAAGGTTAAGACTGACCCGATGAAAAATTCCCCCGTTCCTAGGAACGACAGACATAAGAATGTTTCACACAATGCGACGTCGACGATCCCCGTGTGTTTTTACACTTATATACGAAGTTTGAGCTCACCTAGGGCGGAAAAACTTACCCGATCCGCGTTCTTAGGAACACAACACGCTCCGCGTTCTTAGGATGGTCAATAGTCCCCGCAAAGTTAAACCCGTCGCGAACCCCATCATCGCAAAGAGCGGACAGTCAATTAATCCCGTCGTGAACGCCATCACCATGCAACGCGACGTAATTTTGTTTGGTATCATGTGTTGCGTTCTAAAAATAGGACAGCCCCGTATACGTTTGCGTAAATACGAAATTGTGAGTGTTGGTTTGTAACC
Organism: Siphonodentalium dalli; assembly: GCA_032622095.1. Lineage (NCBI taxonomy): Eukaryota > Metazoa > Mollusca > Scaphopoda > Gadilida > Siphonodentaliidae > Siphonodentalium > Siphonodentalium dalli. Next base: position 53,192,012 of record CP136067.1, read on the forward strand.
GGGATTTCTGAGAAGCATTATGCCTATAACTACCCCCCCCCCCCCCCTAAGCCATGACCTAAGTGTCATACATACTATAACAATGATGTTGTAAGAGTACTATGGCATCCAATAAATCTTCCCGCATAGGAAATCACTCAATGTTCCCGTATATCTCTCTGCAGATGCTAATAACGTTGAATGGTAAACAGACGATCTTTATAGCAATGCGTCAAACACAAACGCTCATTAAATAATCACTTGATTAACCCACGCCGTGCCTTTGCGGTGATTTGGGAGTGGATAAAGGGTGCTCAGAGCTTCTCCAAAACGCGACAACTACGGTGTTCGTGGGTTTTTACACTTATATACGAAATTTGAGGTCGATGGGTGCAGTCGTTTTCGATTCTATAAAGTACACACACACGGAAGTCTCAAAATATATAGTTCTAGCAGGTTAGCCCGCCACTGGCGGCATTCGTCCCATGGCTTTGTTCGAAAAAGCAATTGCAACAGGTTCCCAGACACTTGTGCTGCATTTGCAGCAAATTTCGGCAATAGTCAGAGTTAATTGTGCCTTTTTAATTTTTTAATTGAATTTTTTGTTTTTCAATTTTACCCGATTTTTTTGGGTTTTTCAAGGAGTTAATTGTGCCTTTTTAATTTTGTTTTTCAATTTGAACCGATTTTTTTTTGTTTTTCAATGAACCCGTCCATGACACTTCCCGTATTTAGCAAGTTTGAGCTCAATCGGTTCGAGTCTATAAAGGACACACACATATATATGACACTTCCCGTAGGTAGCAAGTTTGAGCTCAATCGGCATTGCCTGGAATTTCCCAGTCAATATTTAGCAAGTTTGAGCTCAATCGGTTCGAGTCTATAAAGGACACACTCATATATATTTGCCGACATTGCCGTGGGGATGCCCGTTCCTACACGCGTTTTCGATTCTGTGAAGTACCCACATATATACACACATATTAATAGTAGATTGGCAGATTCCAGTAGCTTTATAACGGTATATCTGGGGAGAAATCTGATGCTATATTCGTGATTATCTGGGATGATTTCGGGAAGGTATATACTGTAAAAACAAAGCGCGCCATCCGTGCTCGCAGGGAATAAATTTCGAGCGATAACGTTTGCGTTCCCGTATAACTCTGCAGATGCGAATAACGTTGAATGGGAAACAGACGCTCTTTATAGAGATGCGTCAAAAACAAACGCTCATTAAATAATCACTTGATTAACCCCCGCCGTGCCTTTGCGGTGATTTGAGATTGGAGAACGGGTGCTCTGAGCTTCTCTAAACCGCGACCACGGTCGTGTCGGTGGGATTTTACATTTAGATGGGAAGTTTGAACTCAATCGAGCGAACCGTTTTCGATTCTATGAAGTACATACATACATATATACGAAGTCTCAAAATATATAGTATAGACTAGCAGGTTAGCCCGCCACCGGCGGCTTGTCCGAAACATGACATTTTTATATATATTTTTTTTAATTTTTAGCTCCACGCGTTTCAATAAGAACAATTTGTACCCGGTAGCTCCACCAGTTTCCGAGATCTGGTCTGCGCATGAAAATTTGTACCCGGCGCAAGATACATTCACATGCCAAATTTCAAGTCGATAGCTCCACCGTTTCCGATATCTCGTCTGCGCATGCGCTGCACGGGCGTCGCACGGGCTCGGCGACCCGATAACATTTGTACCCGGTGCAAGATACATTCACATAGCAAATTTCAAGTCGATAGCTCCACCCGTTTCCGAGATCTCGTCTGCGCATGCGCTGCACGGGCGTCGCCAATACGACAACGACCACCGCCTGGTCATACTACACACACGTACCAAGTTTCGTCTCGATCGGTCGAGAATCGTAGATTTGTATGAAGTACAACACACACACAAACATAAATATATAAGAGAGATATGTAAATTAGATAGATTGTATCAAAATATATAGGAGAGATATGTAAATGATCTACACACCATTACTGGTGTTTGTCAAAGTTTAGTGGGGTATATCAATACTCATTCACGATCATATCATTGAGGTCCGGAGGGTGTGGGCTATCTCTCGAATACCAGGAGTTCTCAAAATATATAGAAGAGACTAGCCGATGAGCCCGACGTTGTCCGGGCTATTCAAAAACCAAATTTCAAGTCGATAGCTCCACCCGTTTCCGAGATCTGGTCTGCGCATGCGCGAAACTGGTGTCGCACGGGCTCGGCGACCCGATAAGATTCGTATCCGGGGCAAGATACATTCACATACCAAATTTCAAGTCGATAGCTCCACCCGTTTCCGAGATCTCGTATGCGCATGCGCGAAGCTGGTGTCGCACGGGCTCGGCGACCCGATAAAATTCGCATCCGGGGCAAGATACATTCACATAGCAAATTTCAAGTCGATAGCTCCACCCGTTTCCGAGATCTCGTCTGCGCATGCGCGAAGCGGGCGCCGCACGGGCTCGCCAATACGACAACGACGACCGCCTGGTCAAACTACACTCACGTACCAAGTTTCGTCCCGATCGGTCAAGAATCGTAGATTTGTATTAATGACAGACAGACAGACAGACAGACAGACAAACAAACAAACAAACAGAGGTCTTCAAAATATATATGAGACTAGCAGGTTAGCCCGCCACTGGCGGCATTCGTCCCATGGCTTTGGTCGATCAATTAATTTTAGTTTTTCAATGTAACCCCGTACAGGACCGGGCTACTCAAAAACCAAATTTCAAGTCGATAGCTCCACCCGTTTCCGAGATCTGGTCTGCGCATGCGCGAATCTGACGTCGCACGGGCTCGGCGACCCGATAAAATTCGTATCCGGGGCAAGATACATTCACATACCAAATTTCAAGTCGATAGCTCCACCCGTTTCCGATATCTCGTCTGCGCATGCGCTGCACGGGCGTCGCACGGGCTCGCCAATACGACAGCGACGACCACCTGGTCAAACTACACTCACGTACCAAGTTTCGTCCCGATCGGTCGAGGTGTTGGTATCTGATGCAAAAGACGAAATTGTGAGTGTTGGTCAATAGTCCCCGCCGTGAACCTCATCGTCGCAAAGAGCGGACAGTCAATTAACCCCGTTGTGAACCTCAATCACCAACGCGACGTAAACATGTGTTGCGTTCTAAAAATAGGAAAGCACTTTCTCTGTGCATAATTCTGCAGATGCTAATAACGTTGCTCCCCGTAGGTAGCAATATCGTTGTTGTTGATATTTACGGCTTGGGGGCTATTTTCTTATTTAGCAAGTTTGAGCTCAATCGGTTAGAGTCTATAAAGGACACACTCATATATATGACACTTCCCGTAGGTAGCAAGTTTGAGCTCAATCGGCATTCCCTGGAATTTCCCGTAGATTGGCAGATTCCCGTAGCTTTATAACGATATATCTGGGGGGAAATCTGATGCTATATTCGTGATTATCTGGGATGATTTCGGTATATACCGAAGGTATATACTGTAAAAACAAAGCGCGCCATCCGTGCTCGCAGGGAATAAATATCGAGCGATAACGTTTGCGTTCCCGTATAACTCTGCAGATGCGAATAACGTTGAATGGGAAAAAGACGCTCTTTATAGAGATGCGTCAAAAACAAACGCTCATTAAATAATCACTTGATTAACCCCCGCCGTGCCTTTGCGGTGATTTGAGATTGGAGAACGGGTGCTCTGAGCTTCTCTAAACCGCGACCACGTTCGTGTCGGTGGTATTTAACACTTACATAGGAAGTTTGAGCTCAATCTTTACACGCGTTTTGGATTCTATGAAGTACACACACACATATACGAAGTCTCAAAAATATATAGTACTAGCCGATGAGCCCGACGTTGTCCGGGCTATTCAAAAACCAAATTTCAAGTCGATAGCTCTACCCGTTTCCGAGATCTGGTCTGCGCATGCGCGAAGCTGGCGTCGCACGGGCTCGGCGACCCGATAAAATTCGTATCCGGGGCAAGATACATTCACATATCAAATTTCAAGTCGATAGCTCCACCCGTTTCCGAGATCTCGTCTGCGCATGTGCGAAGCCACGGGCTCGGCGACCCGATAAAATTCGTATTCGGGGCAAGATACATTCACATAGCAAATTTCAAGTCGATAGCTCCACCCGTTTCCGAGATCTCGTCTGCGCGTGCGCGAAGCTGGCGTCGCACGGGCTCGGCGACCCGATAAAATTCTTATCCGGGGCAAGATACATTCACATACCAAATTTCAAGTCGATAGCTCCACCCGTTTCCGAGATCTCGTCTGCGCATGCGCGAAGCTGACGTCGCACGGGCTCGGTGACCCGATAAAATTCTTATCCGGGGCAAGATACATTCACATACCAAATTTCAAGTCGATAGCTCCACCCGTTTCCGAGATCTCGTCTGCGCATGCGCGAAGCTGACGTCGCACGGGCTCGGTGACCAGATAAAATTCGTATCCGGAGCAAGATACATTCACATACCAAATTTCAAGTAGATAGCTCCACCCGTGTCCGAGATCTCGTCTGCGCATGCGCGAAGCGGGCGCCGCACGGGCTCGCCAATACGACAACGTTCACCGCCTGGTCAAACTACACTCACGTACCAAGTTTCGTCCCGATCGGTCGAGAATCGTAGATTTGTATTAATGACAGACAGACAGACAGACAGACAGACAGACAAACAAACAAACAGAGGTCTTCAAAATATATATGAGATAGATTGGCAGATTCCAGTAGCTTTATAACGGTATATCTGGGGAGAAATCTGATGCTATATTCGTGATTATCTGGGATGATTTCGGTATATACCGAAGGTATATACTGTAAAAACAAAGCGCGCCATCCGTGCTCGCAGGGAATAAATTTCGAGCGATAACGTTTGCGTAAATACGAAATTGTGAGTGCTGGTTTGTAATCGGGATTTCTGAAAACATTATGCCTATAACTACCCCCCCCCCCCCCTAAGCCCTGACCTAAGTGTCATACATACTATAACAATGATGTTGTAAGAGCTCCAATAAATATCCCCGCATAGGCAAGCACTCAATGTTGCCGTATAACTCTGCAGATGCTAATAACGTTGAATGGGAAACAGACGCTCTTTATAGAGATGCGTCAAAAACAAACGCTCATTAAATAAACACTTGATTAACCCACGCCGTGCCTTTGCGGTGATTTGAGATTGGAGAACGGGTGCTCTGAGCTTCTTTAAAATGCGAGCACGGTCGTGTCGGTGGGATTTGACACTTACATAGGAAGTTTGAGCTCAATCTTTACACGCGTTTTGGATTCTATGAAATACCCACACACATATATATACGGAGTTCTCAAAATATATAGTACTAGCAGGTTAGCCCGCCACCGGCGGCTTGTCCGAAACATGACATTTTTATATAAAATTTTTTAATTTTGAGCTCCACGCGTTTCAATAAGAAAAATTTGTACCCGGTAGCTCCACCAGTTTCCGAGATCTGGTCTGCGCATGAAAATTTGTACCCGGCGCAAGATACATTCACATGCCAAATTTCAAGTCGATAGCTCCACCCGTTTCCGAGATCTCGTCTGCGCATGCGCTGCACGGGCGTCGCACGGGCTCGGCGACCCGATAAAATGTGTACCCGGCGCAAGATACATTCACATAGCAAATTTCAAGTCGATAGCTCCACCCGTTTCCGAGATCTCGTCTGCGCATGCGCTGCATGGGCGTCGCACGGGCTCGGCGACCCGATAAAATTTGTACCCGGCGCAAGATACATTCACATAGCAAATTTCAAGTCGATAGCTCCACCCGTTTCCGATATCTCGTCTGCGCATGCGCTGCACGGGCGTCGCACGGGCTCGCCAATACGAAAACGACCACTGCCTGGTCAAACTACACACACGTACCAAGTTTCGTCCCAATCGGTCGAGAATCGTAGATTTGTATGAAGTACAACACACACACAAACATAAATATATAAGAGAGATATGTAAATTAGATAGATTGTATCAAAATATATAGGAGAGATATGTAAATGATCTACACACCATTACTGGTGTTTGTCAAAGTTTAGTGGGGTATATCAATACTCATTCACGATCATATCATTGAGGTCCGGAGGGTGTGGGCTATCTCTCGAATACAAGGAGATCTCAAAATATATAGAAGAGACTAGCAGGTTAGCCCGCCACCGGCGGCTTGTCCGAAACATGACATTTTTTATATATATTTTTTTAATTTTTAGCTCCAAGCGTTTCAATAAGAAAAATTTGTACCCGGTATCTCCACCCGTTTCCGAGATCTGGTCTGCGCATGCGCGAAGCTGGTGTCGCACGGGCTCGGCGACCCGATAAAATTTGTACCCGGCGCAAGATACATTCACATAGCAAATTTCAAGTCGATAGCTCCACCCGTTTCCGAGATCTCGTCTGCGCATGCGCTGCACGGGCGTCGCACGGGCTCGGCGACCCGATAAAATTTATACCCGGCGCAAGATACATTCTCATAGCAAATTTCAAGTCGATAGCTCCACCCGTTTCCGAGATCTCGTCTGCGCATGCGCTGCACGTGCGTCGCACGGGCTCGGCGACCCGATAAAATTTGTACCCGGCGCAAGATACATTCACATAGCAAATTTCAAGTCGATAGCTCCACCAGTTTCCGAGATCTCGTCTGCGCATGCGCTGCACGGGCGTCGCACGGGCTCGCCAATACGACAACGACCACCGCCTGGTCAAACTACACACACGTACCAAGTTTCGTCCCGATCGGTCGAGAGTCGTAGATTTGTATGAAGTACAACACACACACAAACATAAATATATAAGAGAGATATGTAAATTAGATAGATTGTATCAAAATATATAGGACATATATGTAAATGATCTACACACCATTACTGGTGTTTGTCAAAGTTTAGTGGGGTATATCAATACTCATTCACGATCATATCATTGAGGTCCGGAGGGTGTGGGCTATCTCTCGAATACACGGAGTTCTCAAAATATATAGTACTAGCAGGTTAGCCCGCCACCGGCGGCTTGTCCGAAACATGACATTTTTATATTTTTTTTTTTAATTTTTAGCTCCACGCGTTTCAATAAGAAAAATTTGTACCCGGTAGCTCCACCAGTTTCCGAGATCTGGTCTGCGCATGAAAATTTGTACCCGGCGCAAGATACATTCACATGCCAAATTTCAAGTCGATAGCTCCACCGTTTCCGAGATCTCGTCTGCGCATGCGCTGCACGGGCGTCGCACGGGCTCGGCGACCCGATAAAATTTGTACCCGGCGCAAGATACATTCACATAGCAAATTTCAAGTCGATAGCTCCACCCGTTTCCGAGATCTCGTCTGCGCATGCGCTGCACGGGCGTCGCACGGGCTCGGCGACCCGATAAAATTTGTACCCGGCGCAAGATACATTCACATAGCAAATTTCAAGTCGATAGCTCCACCCGTTTCCGAGATCTCGTCTGCGCATGCGCTGCACGGGCGTCGCACGGGCTCGCCAATACGACAACGACGACCGCCTGGTCAAACTACACACACGTACCAAGTTTCGTCTCGATCGGTCGAGAATCGTAGATTTGTATGAAGTACAACACACACACAAACATAAATATATAAGAGAGATATGTAAATTAGATAGATTGTATCAAAATATATAGGAGAGATATGTAAATGATCTACACACCATTACTGGTGTTTGTCAAAGTTTAGTGGGGTATATCAATACTCATTCACGATCATATCATTGAGGTCCGGAGGGTGTGGGCTATCTCTCGAATACAAGGAGTTCTCAAAATATATAGAAGAGACTAGCAGGTTAGCCCGCCACTGGCGTGCTTGGTCAGAAACATTCGTTAATTGAACTGAATGGTCAGAATACAGAATTGAAAACGTGAGGAGACAATCAATGAGTTAATTCTGCCTTTATATCAAGAGAAATTATGGTCTCACCATGGACCAATAACAATTCAAGTACAAAAGTTAATTAAATTGTAAATTGTTTTCGTCCCATGGCTTTGTTTCAGAAACATGACATTTTTGTAATTATTTTGTTTTTATTTATTTTTGTTTTTTATTTTTTAATATGAATTTAATGTTTTTAAAATTTAATTTTTTGTTTCTGGCGGAAAAATTTACCCGTAGAAATCCCCCCTTCGTAGGAACGACAGACAACGCATTCTTTGTTTCGTGAAATCTCTCTACGATAACATTGCATTGAATTTAAAACAAACGCTTCCCGTCGGGAAATCTGTCTGCATAATATTTCGAGTCTGCCGTACCCGTCGTAATGTCGTGAAATCTCGACTGCATAATATATAACATTGCATTGAATCTGTTGTTGGCATTCAGGGCTTCGGGCCGTTGTTGTTGGCATCACGGCTCCCCGAAAACTCTCACATTGCCGAAAACGTGTATTTAGTAATATCGTTGTTGTTGATATTTACGGCTTGGGGGCTATTTTCTCGCCAACAATGTCGTTGGCGTTCACGGTTTGGGGCAGTGTGTATAGCTGCGTGAGTTAGCAGGAATCGAGGGGTGTAAGTTTAGAGCTTGTTTATATGAATGTTTCGGAAATAGACTAAGATTTTCAGCCGTAACAAAAAATGTATACATCAGAAAATGTAAATTCCATAGGCTTTCATGTGTAGTAAAGATGTCTTATAAGCCGACATTGCCGTGGGGATGCCCGTTCCTACACGCGTTTTCGATTCTATGAAGTACCCACATATATACACACATACACACATATATCCGATCGGTCGAGGTGTTGGTATCTGATGCAAAAGACGAAATTGTGAGTGTTGGTCAATAGTCCCCGCCGTGAACCTCATCGTCGCAAAGAGCGGACAGTCAATTAACCCCGTTGTGAACCTCAATCACCAACACGACGTAAACATGTGTTACGTTCTAAAAATAGGAAAGCACTTAAGTTTGAGCTCAATCGGCATTCCCTGGAATTTCCCGTAGATTGGCAGATTAATATAATTCCAGTAGCTTCATAACGGTATATCTGGGGAGAAATCTGATGCTATATTCGTGATTATCTCGGATGATTTCGGTATATAACTATATACTGTAAAAACAAAGCGAGCCATCCGCCTCGCAGGGTTGGTCAGAAACAAATGTTTTTTAAATTTAATGTGTGTTCCGTATATCTCTCTGCAGATGCAAATAACGTTGAATGGCAAACAGACGCTCTTTATAGCGATGCGTAAAAAACAAACGCTCATTAAATAATCACTTGATTAACCCCCGCCGTGCCTTTGCGGTGATTTGGGAGTGGATAAAGGGTGCTCAGGGCTTCTCGTAAACCCGACTACGGCGGTGTCGGTGGGATTTTACACTTACATACGAAATTTTAGCTCGATCGGATCAGTCGTTTTGGATTCTATGAAGTACACACACACATATATACACACATATATACGAAGTCTCAAAATATATAGTATAGATAGACTAGAAGGTGACCCGACTTCGTCCGGGGTTTGACCTTGAATTGTCTATTTTGAAGGCCAAGGTCAAGTGGGGTCACGATTTGACCCGTCCAAAACACTGCCCGAACAAAAGTACCCGTCGAAATCCATCCGGTTTTACCCGATTTGACCTTTTAACCCGATTTGATTTCCACTCAAGTATATATAAACGCGCCTCATATACACACGCTCATTAATTATCAAGTTTCAACGTAAAGATAAATTACCATCGGTGCCCGAGATATCGCCAAGACGTCTGAAACAGTCAAATGCATCGGCAGGTTAAGAGTTAACGTGATCTAACTTTATGACCTCTAACGACGTCATAGAAGTTACGCATTGTTTTTATCCTGATAGAAGATCGTACCACTTCTTCTTAATAATTGAGGCAGATAACTAAAACGGATACATACATATTATATATCGTTGGAAAGAAGAAACACGAAAGATTCTCATAGTGTCATTATTATGACTGGCATGTTATTATTCGCGCTGTTTCGAATCGATTTGTAAGCACCGAACTGGAATATATTAGCGCAAAACGGCGTAAAAACAGATTTGACCTCGGCACGTGAAAAGTTGACCTCGCACGGACAAATTAATAGGCCTATGTTGCTCCTGGCCCGAAAATACCCCCACATACCAAGTTTCATCGAAATCGGCTGGGCCATTTTCGAGTCCATCGATTACAAACACACAAACACACAAACAAACAAACAGATCTTCCAAAATATATAATAGATAGACTAGAAGTTGACCCGACTTCGTCCGGGCTTTGACCTTGAATTGACCATTTTGAAGGTCAAGGTCAGGTGGGGTCAAACACCAACACCCCAAAAATGGTGGAAATCGGCCCAGCGGATACCGGGAAATCGGCCCAGCCGATACCGAGATACCCTATGCATCAAATTTCGTCCGTAAAAATCCGCCAGTTTAACCCGATTTGATTTCCACTCAAGTATATAAACGCGCCTCATATACACACGCTCATTTAATAATTATCAAGTTTCAACGTAAAGATAAATTACCATCGGTGCCCGAGATATCGCCAAGACGTCTAAAACAGTCAAATGCATCGGCCGGTTAAGCGTTAATGTGATCTAACGTTATGACCTCTAATGACGTCATAGAAGTTACGCATTGTTTTTATCCTGATGGAAGATAGTACCACTTCTTCTTGATAATTGAGGCAGATAACTAAAACGGATACATACGCATTATATATCGTTGGAAAGAGGAAACACGAAAGATTCTCACAGTGTCATTATTATGACTGGCATTTTATTATTCGCGCTGTTTCGAATCGATTTGTAAGCACCGAACTCAAATGAAAGTCCCGTAACACAGCGTAAAAACAGATTTGACCTCGGCACGTGAAAAGTTGACCTCGGATATGAAAATCAATAGGCCCATGTTCGTTCCCGGGTCGAATTACGTGTCCGTACCAAGTTTGGTCGAAATCGGTCCAGCCGTGTTCGATTCCATCGCGAACACACACACACACACACAAACACACAGATCTTCCAAAATATATAATAGACAGACTAGCTGGTGGACCCGACTTCGTCCGGACTGTTTCCCCTCTGCTTTCCGGCGAATTGCGCGATTTGACCTTGAATTGACCATTTTGAAGGTTAAGGTGAGGTCGGGGTCACGATTTGACCCGTCCAAAACACTCCCTGGACAAAAGTACCCGACAAAAGTACCCGTCGAAATCCGTCCGGTTTTACCCGATCTGACCTTGAATTGACCATTTTGAAGGTCAAGGTCAGGTCGGGGTAACGATTTGACGGTTTTGACCCGTCCAAAACAAAGCAGCACCCTTATGATGTCATACAGATAAAGCCTCTCGGCGATGAGTCAAGAGGTACGATTTAGTGCAAGTACATTATTTACGCGATGCGTCGAAAACGGAAACATAAGACGATCGATGGAATCAACTAATAAGTATTGTTCCCGGGCAATACAAAATATCTTATGACTTGCAATAAATCTCTCCTCATAGTCCACACACTGGGGCATAACTGGGAAGTGAAGACATAATTTTAGAAGGCATCGCAAGGGATGAATTGACGCCGAAGTGATTTCGAGTGACAAAAATGACGATGTCGGAAATAATAACATATCTCGAACCCGGTGGTCGTAGAATTCGATTTTTCATGGGAAAATGGACAGACTCCACGCTGTAATTGTATTAGGCAATTATGGAAGAGACCTAAACGCATTTATTAACAATTTTGCCAGCCTTGGGAAGATTCGTAGAAGCGAGATCTATGCAATGGAAATGCATGCATATTTCCTATGTAACTGTTTAACAGTGTCTAAACGCTCTTTATCAACGACACTGTGGATACGAACGCTCCTTAACTATCACACGATTAACCCATGAACTACCCATTGTGGTGGCGGGGGATTGGAGAATGAGTGCTCTGATGTTCTCAGAAGCGGTGCGATGACATTCCATCTGATATTTTACCCTTAGATAGGAAGTTTGGGCTCAATCCGTCCGACAGTTTTCCCGCCCATAGCTAACAGACAAACAACAGACAAACAAACAGAAGTCCCAAAATATATATTAGATAATAACAGTTTCTTGTACAAAAGGAACGGCTGTTAATTTTTTTTTATTTAGATTTTAAGTCTGAACTCGTGAATCTCTGTTTGTCACATGCCCTGCTGTATAGATTGACCAAATTTATGCACGAAATTGCTATAGGATCCACTCATTCGATGAACCCTTGTGTATGTCTGGATTGTAATTATTCATAATAACACCACGATATAAAGCTTAAGTTAATCTTATTTTATGGGAATACGCTTCTATGAAGTTATTTTTATAAGATTAAAAAATGCCCATATATATCCTAGCTTATGCGTGTGGTTTAGCTGTGGTTCGTTAATTACGCTAGCGTATGGTCATATTATAATTACCACATATGACCAACTATATTATTTTAACAAATAGATAAGTCGTATTGGCTGATAAAGTGAATCTTTTATCAACATTCTCACTATCGGACGAATAAACCGAAAAACTTCGATGTTTCAGATTCATCGTCCATCGATTATCCACTAATTGTACTCCTCAATAGAAACTGAATCGAATTTATTAATCTTTTGGTGGCCAACGACCCCTTGGATAACAAAATCGAGGGCGACAGATTGGCAATGGTAATATTCGCAGGGGACCCGCGCTTCCAAATGATACTGTCTGCAGGTGGCAATGGTACTGCCTGACGGTGGTCTGCTATCAATGTAATGGGCTTTACTCGAGTAATAGCGATCACTTTTACTAATCAAGTCACGTGAGGTTTATTTTTTAGCATATTAAACATTTCGCATTGTTTCACAACCGACAGACGAACGATACGATATTTGAAGAAAAAAATTATGAAACACACAAATAGGCGACACAATGAGACAAATTAAAGACGTATTTGCATTGCAAACTATCATATTAGTGTATTGTTGATATTTCATGGAAATAATCTGTAGTATCTGTCGTCGTTCATTATGCGAAAGGTGTCTATTGTGTGTTCCTTCTCGTTCTACGATATATAATATCTATTCTCAGTATCCTGTCATGTTCTGTGGATTAAGAGAAATAAAATATTGTATTACCTGAACACCTATGCATCCAAATGAACAACTCCAATGTATACTTTTATAACTGAATGGAAGAATTCATTCGGTAAATAATGGATCAATGTATACATACCTCAATGAATTCTATTTCAGCAACATCCAGTCCAGTTACATGTGTCGACGAAACTTTCTTAAGTTTGAAAAATATAGTAGGAAATCAAACTCGGTTCTAGATGTCCAGAAAGAAGGTCGGTGAATCGTTTGTGCTGTAACGCCACCATCTCTCGTGATGGTATAATAGCACCGCCGACTATTTATTTATACCAATCAAGTGTTCGATGGGGGTTGCCAAGGGGCGGACGCTTCCGTTTACCAGTTTTACGTAATCAGACCGATCGAACAGACACCGATCTCCCGCGGAGAGTAATCGAGCACCCACAACTCGCATACTTTATGGAAGACTGGACTATAGAGAACCACAGCCGAATCTTGCAATATCAACAAAGGCGTTTATCATCCAAATGGAGTGGACGTATGTTTATTTTGTAGCGAATTAATTGTTTAGAATCTTGGTATGTGTGTAAAATATATTCAGATTGCGGTGTGACCGCAGGCGACCCTATGACACAACCCTGCGTCCGAAATCGATTCCACTTGAAATAATGATGACATTCGGATGTTTCTGATAAATGCGATAACAAAAATCGACAGCGACAAATTTAATTGGTACGGAAATGGGCACTAATTGTTTAGCCCATTATTGTGTAACATAAATCCTAGCGTTTAATTGCCATGGATGTCCGTTTATTGAGTTATTATGGTCATTATACACATAATTCCAATCTATTGTCAAGTTCTGGGTATCACGATTTACGCGGCCACACTCAGGCTCGCGAATACCATTCGAACCGAAGCTTATATCTAGCCGACATAACCGTCTTGTGGCAATAAATTGGTAAAACTGCGTTATATTTAAAGGTAATCAATCTAATCAGACGCTCCTAAATAACTTTTTCTTTGGCTTCGGGGGGGGGGGGGTAAAAATATTTGATTCGAGTCGAGTAACCCACTCATCAAAGCTCAGAGTGATCAGTTGTCGATTTTTGAAGTTTGTTATTTCTCGAGAAATGGTGCCATAATAATATCTCTATATATGCGTGAATAAATCATGAGTACCGATTCGTAACTAAGTATATGTATGTATCCGCACGTCAATTATCACAGCATACCATATTCATGTTGATGGCGGTACTTTTCATGGTCTTAAAATACGAAATCGCCACCAACGCACTGATCGTACAAGTAGTCGTGACATTGGGTGACCTCTCGTAACGGCGTCCTCGCATGTATGTTCTATTTCTGGAAGAAGTCAGTGGAATGTTTGCTAGGCCGCCAAATTGCAGGTGCGAAAAATAACAGGATTCAAACAACGAAATCTGATTACTCTGAGCTTTGATGGGCGATTTCTTCGACTCATTTCAAATATTGTTTACCCCCGAAGCTGCCTGAAGCCGAATATATAGTAATTTACATCAATAATACTTCAGGTACATCAGGCATACTTTCTTCACATGACCCATGACCATATCGTCACGCTCTGTATACACTTTCATGATCATACAGTCAATCATTGTATACATATTTTCTACACCATGGTCAAATAGCCACTCACGATATACATATATACCTCACCCATGACCATAGTCAACCCATGTATACATATGCACCTCACCAATGGTCATATATCCGCTCGCTTTATACACATACCCCTCACCCATGGCCATACAGCAACACGTGTGTATACGCGTACACATCATACATGGCCATACAGCTTACCATGTACACATCATACATGGCCATACAGCATACCAGGTATACTCCTGCACATGACCATGACCATACAGTCACTCCCTGTATACATATTCACCACATTCATGACCATGCTTCTTCACCTCACCAAGGGTCGTAGAGTCACTCCCTGTATACATATTTCCATACCAATGACCATAAGCCACTCGATATATACGATTACACCCCATCCATGACATAGAGTCACTCCAGGTGTACATATACACATCACCAATGACCATACACCCCTTATAGATGTACCAATACCCCGCATATACGGTCACTCATACCTTCCAGACTTGCATATACGCCCAACACATGACAA
Source organism: Siphonodentalium dalli (assembly GCA_032622095.1). Classification (NCBI taxonomy): domain Eukaryota; kingdom Metazoa; phylum Mollusca; class Scaphopoda; order Gadilida; family Siphonodentaliidae; genus Siphonodentalium; species Siphonodentalium dalli. Next base: position 53,207,216 of record CP136067.1, read on the forward strand.
TTCAGCCACTCGCTGTACACCAAAACACGCTATCCATGATCATACAGCTACTCCCTGTATACATATACATCCACCTATACTATGACAATATGCATCCACGACATATATAAATATACATCCAACTCATTACCACAAGGGTACTCCATATATACCCACACGCTCGCCAACGACCACCCAGCTATACCCCTGGCATGCATATACACTTAAATCATGGCCGTACTGTCATTCCATGTACACATATACACATTACATATAGCCATTCAACTACTTCATATTTATCCATATACCTCACCTGTGACAATACAGCCACCCAATGTACACATATACATCCCACCATGACCATACAGTCACTCCATATACCGCTAATCTAGTCATATCCACACACACACCATTAATGTCCATACAGCCACATCGTGTATACCCGTACTTCCATACCATATAGTCAATGTATACATATTCAGTATTATTCACCTCACACATGACCATATATCCATTACTTGTATACCTATACATCTCACAATGGACAACCCACCCATGATCATATAGTCAGTCATTGCATAACTATTCACATCATTCATGACCATAAAATAACTCCATGCATACCTATTCACATCAGCTACGTGTGACCATACAGTAACTCCATGGCTTCCATCTTGAATCCCTCTTGTATCAAGTTGATCAATTCTGATTATGGTTCATCTCAGTTTCGTTTCAAAGTTCTGCTCATTTCATTTAAAAAATATGACCAGAATCCCAGAAGGGGTTTCGGCAAAAGTCCATGCTGCAACCAGATAGAATATTTTTCGTTGTCAGTTGATTACCTGAAATGCATAATAACCGAGTGAATCACAAGTTGCTAACTTTTCGGAAGGGCAGAGCATAATGTACCGGATCTACAAATTAAGTCACAATTCTCAAACAGTTCCAATCAGCAGAAACTGGTCTAGAAGATATTAGTGAAAGAGTGTCATATTTTCCACTTCCGGCGGTCATTTTGGCGGCCATTTTGAATAGATGAAATTTATTCATAACTATAGATAAGGAGTACTCATTTGTCAATAGAATGATATATCGTACGACTTAATACCTCATAAACGTCCTAAGTAATTGCGAATTAAAATTTACAAGGTCCGATATTCAATTTTGGCGGCCATCTTGATTCAATGACCGATAACTCTATAAAGCTCCCAATAGCCAGATGGCAAACAACCGACAAATTGAAGTACTGATATAGTTCTACAAAGATATCATAACCACTAAAAATCCGCATATGGGGAGTGGTCTACATGCAGCTCTATAGTAGTTTTATGCATGGTCTCCTGTTGGATGGGGTATCGCGGATGAAGGTCATCCAGTCTGGGCGCCCGTCGATGTCAATTGTTTACCAACTGTTATACAGGTAACTCGGGTGATGAATATCGGGTGGTGAGAGACTAACTGAGTAACTTGTTTACTGTTTTCGCCTATATTAATATATTGAAGTTATACGATCAGTGATGCTGAATTGTTCACTCTCACCGGTTAGATAAATTTACCCTATACAGGTTCCCGAAATTGTGACAAAGTTACCCAGGTTGGAGAGAATTGTGATAAAGTTACCCAGGTTGGAGAGAATTGTGATAAAGTTACCCAGGTTGGAGATAATTGTGACAAAGTTACCCAGGTTGGAGATAATTGTGACAAAGTTACCCAGGTTGGAGATAATTGTGACAAAGTTACCCAGGTTGGAGAGAATTGTGACAAAGTTACCCAGGTTGGAGAGAATTGTGACAAAGTTACCCAGGTTAAGCAAATCTCACAATATGAACGCGATGTGAAAGTGAATGAGGGAAATACTGTTCAGTGATGGCAAGTAATATCCCCCATCAAGCATAAATTAAGAAATATTAGTAATGGAGCTGGTCATTATTATCGCAAAATATCAATATTTTGTTGCTAAACATGAAATTGTTTTGACCTGGATAACTTTATCGCAATTCTCCCCAACCCAGGGGGGGGGGGGGTCGGAAAAATTTCCAGGCACGTATGATCATTTTATTTTTTTCCGGCCACGGGGGACCCACACACCCAACTTCTTCCGTTTCCGGCCTTTTTTTCCAGGCAATTTTGGACACCCACCCTTTTTTTCCGTTTCAGGAAGTTTTTTCCGGTCAGTTTTGGACACCCACCCCCCTTAAATTTGAGAAAAATTATCAATTGAGCAACCAAATAGCTGATTATCCTGCATTATCATAATTTATTGCGCGATATTTGAATAGAACATTGCATAATGAGATAACTATACTATTTGAATTTATCATATAAGTGTCATTAATCAAGAAATGTGTCAACATAATCACATTTCTAGGGATATATAGGCAGAGTGCCAAGGTTTTTATTAACATTCATTTTCATAATATATAGTCACATGATCTAGTCACATAATCACATTTGAGTATTCTACAGAATACATGGTACCGGTACAACACATTTCAGATTATTTGATATTTTGATATTTGCTATGTGATATACAGTAATGCCCTAATTAATCGACTCCATAACCACAGCAGAATAATGGGTAATTTAATTTTAATTTCCGACTAAATCCTGAAAAATTACCCATTATTCTGCTGTGGTTATGGGGTCGTTTAATTAGGACATTACTGTATTGCTGGAATCAAACTGTTTATCAAAACATGTGGAAATACAACTGTTCATCCCAGTTCATCCCAGTTTGGAGAATAATGCTAATACCAAACATAACCATGATATACATGCGTGACTCTTCTTGGGGCATCTCAGAAACCAGAACTGAGGAAACATGTTATAGCGTATAATGGCCGGCTGGTAGCCACTGCCTGAAGTAATAGGCTTCGTAATAATTGGGAATAATATGGATGGATAGCCCAATTTCACTTCTTTTTTGCTCACGATATCAGTGACGATACAATCTTCGTTACTGTGATTAACATTACAAGCTGATCCACATTAACATGGAAAACAATGTGAAATTGTTCAAGCTGGCCCGGCTGGCCTTCAATTTATTTGTTAAGATTTTATGTTTTACGTTGTCAAAAGTCTATTTTATTCCATTATTTATTATATCTTTATTTCCATGTCACATATGGTCAAGTGTGCTTTTATTTTATTGCTTATTTTCAGCTGAGTTCTGCATAGTTATTCTTATTTTGTTGTATCAGTAGATGGAATCCTGATTAAATTAAATTTTTCCAATAGCGCAGTGTCTAGTTCTATCAAGTTGAATTTGGGTTATTGTTGGCCATTGTGCGACTGATCCAACTTCTGATAACCTCTATATGTAGTATAGCATTAGTATTAACTATATATGACCTGTTTCTGTTCAAAACACATCAAAATAAGACTCAATAGCAGGAATGGAAAAAAAAATTGGCATATGGAAAAAACTGTTTTTTGGACCCAAGAGACACCCACCACCCCATCATACGTGCCTGGAAATTTTTGCCGAACCCCCCCCCCCTGCCCAACCTGGTTAATTTTATCACAATTTCAGGAACATGGGTAACTTTATCGTGCACAGAAAACCGATGAGAGTGACGAATTCAGCGTCAGTGCTGAACTATGTGAATTCCCAGTCTATACTCGCAACTGACAACGTAACTGCAACACCAATTATCGGAGCTGATTTATCGTCCTTGTCGCCGATTTCCATAAATTTTTCTCATATATGAACATTCCCATGATAACGAGGGCTGTTACATAGTGGGGACAGTGTGTTAGTCCAAGGGTTCAATTATCCGAGGTTCATTGGTCCAAGGGTTCAATAGTCCGAGGGTTCAAAAGTCCGAGGGTTCAATAGTCCGAGGGTTCGATAGTCCGAGGGTTAGTCTAAAGCGGCACAGGCCCAGGGTTCAATAGTCCGAGGGTTCGACAGTCCGAGGGTTCGATATTCCGAGGGTTCGAGAGTCCGAGGGTTCAATGGTCCGAGTGTTCGATAGTCCGAGGATTCGATGGTCCGATGGTCCAATAGAAGGGACAGCGGGGTTTTTGGGTCACATTCCCAACATAATCAACATGATAATGAAGGCTGCAGGCAATATATCAGGGATACATAATACATATATCAGGGATACATAATACATATATCAGGGATACATAATACATATATCAGGGATACATAATACATATATCAGGGATACATAAAACATATATCAGGGATACATAATACATATATCAGGGATACATAATACATATATCAGGGATACATAATACATATATCAGGGATACATAATACATATATCAGGGATACATAATACATATATCAGGGATACATAATACATATATCAGGGATACATAATACATATATCAGGGATACATAATACATATATCAGGGATACATAATACATATATCAGGGATACATAATACATATATCAGGGATACATAATACATATATCAGGATACATAATACATATATCAGGGATACATAATACATATATCAGGGATACATAATACATATATCAGGGATACATAATACATATATCAGGGATACATAATACATATATCAGGGATACATAATACATATATCAGGGATACATAATACATATATCAGGGATACATAATACATATATCAGGGATACATAATACATATATCAGGGATACATAATAAAAATACTCAAATAACGATTGCATGTATTCACGTATGAAAGGTCAAGGTCAAATACAGATGACAGGGGTCATGACTTGAAACGGCCTGTGTGCATGTGTATATATCAAACATAAACACTTATGACATTTCAAACTTTTAACCCTTTACCCAACAAAACGGCCAAAACCGGTAAAATAAAGCTTCAACAGCCTAAAATATCTTCGGTCTGTCTCAATAGAACCATACAAATATGGATATCATTGGAACCGGCTCCTTGACCACATTGTGATAGTTACAGTTATGCCCTGTGCCAATGCATTCTCTTATATATGCGAGTCGACCATAGGTCGCCTCGCATATATAAGAGAATGCATTGGCCTAAACACTTTTTACCATTTTTTCTTATATTCTTTAACAATTTTATAATTTTTAATGTGTTAAGCCAATGCATTCTCTTATATATGCGAGGCGACCTATGGTCGACTCGCATATATAAGAGAATTCATTGGCACAGGGCCCTTCTGTTGGGTAAAGGGTTAATACTTATATACATGTCGCTTTCTGTAGTGGTACCACGTTCCATGCAATAAGCCACCAAGGTTTTTCTCCCGTTGCCACTCGCGTTTCTCGTTCACGATTCTTGTTCAATTTCGCGCTAAATGAAATTAACTTACATAAAGAAAAGAGGCATCTCACAGATTACAAACGTCGACGTCATTTTGTCTCCCTTGTCACCCATAATTGAAAAAGCGCGGCGACTTGTAACAGGCAACACAGATCATTTCTCGTTGCGGCCTATATATAGGTGCATGTATGGTCGACTATCGAACTCGACTATCGAACTTTCTGACTATATAGACCGCTATATATAACCAGGTGGATTGTATTCACGATATTGAAAAGATTCACCCATATAATAGGCAATAAAGTGCAATGTGATTCAAGTGACAAAATCTGAAAGTACTCACTGTACCAGACTCTGAGGTTACAACAGGGTCCTTGTTGATGGCTCTGAATCAGAATCATGCCCTGTACTATCAGGTGTTCCTCAGGGCTCTGTCCTGGGGCCCTGCCTCTTCCTTATCTACATCAATGATATGCCCACATCCCTGAAATGCAACACACGACTCTTCGCAGATGACACTATCGTCTACTGTACCATCTCATGCCCCACTGACTGCAACCATCTCCAACAAGATTTAAACCAACTCGTAAAATGGGGAAAAGAATGGGCCATGTCTTTTAACACCAACAAATGTGAAATAATTACAATAACCAGAAAAAAAGAACCAATAACAAACAACTATCTACTTCATGGCACAATACTGAAAAACACCACTGCAACCAAGTACCTCGGCCTAACCATCACAAACAAGCTTGAATGGAAACCTCACATTAATAACATAGTGAACAAAGCAAATGCCACACTGAGGTTCCTAAAACGTAACATCAGAACAGACAACAGAATAATAAAGGAGCTGGCATACAAAACCTATGTTCGACCACAGCTCGAATACTGCTGTCCCATATGGCACCCATGGCAAATAGGCCTTACTTCAAAAATTGAAATGGTTCAACACCGAGCAGTCAGATACATCTTCAATATTTACAACTACCCAAGCAGCCCCACAAACATGTTAAACATTCTCAAATGGCCTACTCTTAGCAGTAGAAGAGACTTCTCCTCTGTTATCCTCTTCCATAAAATCATATATAATCACGTAAACATCACTGACTCTGCTCCACTAACTCCCACACGAGACCACAAACTTCTCCGCCCCTTCTATCGACCGAAATACCTCAGCACTTCCTTCTATCCCCGAACAATTTCTCTCTGGAACAAAATCCCAACCGATACTGCAAATATTCAAGACACATCATTGTTTAAGGATGCCCTCCACAGTCACTTATATGAACCCGGTAAGAGCAAGCGGGGCTCCTCCACAAAACCACCACCAGCGTCAAAATAATGGTACATAAATTCCAAATGCTCTTGATTTTAATTATAAACAAAAATACAAAAAAAATTCTTTTACCATGCAATTATATTTTATTCATGCGCCCCCTAATAATCCTCAGTTCATTGAGGGTATGGGGTATACTGTAGATGGGGTGCAAATGCCCTGACATGTTGCACCGTTTCAAAAATTACATACCTACCAAACCTCCAAACATATATGGTAATCACCACCGTATTCATACGTTGATGTAAATGCCAATGACCAACCATGCTTGCACTTCACGAACATTGCTTGTGGGTGCTCCTTTTGTTCCTGGAGACATCGTGATCAAATTATCATTTCTCCCCATGATCGATGTAAATACTATCATAATGAGATTTATGTAAGTGACAGGTGTGGAGTAGTGTACTAAGAATATTGGCATTCCACTTTTCTATAGTAACCTATGGGGGCCACCTCAAACCAATCCACTTTTACAATTACTAAGGATATATGGTTCACTGTCTGGATATCTAATCTATTAATTAATATTACAATTAGTAAAGTTATTTGATGTACCCACAATAATTTATTGAACGCGTTATCAGCTGTATATTATACCTTTGTATCAATGTTGGGGTCTATGAAATCAATATGGATATACATGGTATGTGATACATACAAATGTGATTAATCTAATGTATGTGTGTCGGTAAATTTGATATTTGCTTGCAGAGGTTATGTTATTACTGAAAGTAATATTCAGATATATGGGTAAATATGAGATTTGTTTTCACAGGTTATGTGATTTCTCAAAGTGCTGTCAAATACATACAAGATATATATACCTTTATTCGTGTATCTGGATATTACTTTGTAAAATCACATACCCTCTGAGAACAAATCCCTAATTGTTTTCCAAATATATTTGCTGAAAAAGTTTGAGTTTGTTTGTTGATTGCTTTAATTTTGTATAGTTTAAACCCCTAGACTATATCACGTTATTATTTTAACAAGTGGAGCAAAGAATATACAGATTTTTCTACACTTGTTAAAAAAAACAACCACTTATGTGTGCGTGTTGACAGGTACGTGAACTTGGTTATGCATATATCGTAAACATTCAGAAAACTGACAAAGTCATCATTCAGAGTTGGTTTGTTCTATTATAGACTTTGTCAGTATTATGGACACAGCTGTACAACATGCACCACAGTACGCACAAATTCATCCACAATACCAGACATGAAATTCTATAATCATGTACCAGACCAGAATTAAGAAATAAAGTTAAACTTAACCCTACCCCAAGATAATTTTCTTAATGCTTTCAATTTTATGCTTTATGCTACTCAACTTGAAAGGTCATTCAGACTAGTTGATATAATTCATACCATATATTGCAATAGTACTGCCAACGGTTTATGCAATCTCATCTTCATTGTCAATTTTTATAAAATTCGATGGTATCAGTCAATAGCATTCCTGTGCAACATCTTCAGGACAGAATGGCTCAAACAGCTCAGGTTGCCTATCGGCCGTCTGTCCATGAAATGCTACATCGGGAGTGGTTGATTTGGCAACGGTTGTAATCTCCACTATTTTTCTATCATGTTGACTCATTTTGACTGTAGTAGTAAAGATTCCTCACATATCACAAATATCAAGTACCTTCTGTTGATTCTCAAACTTCTGCTGGAACATTATCCACCTAGCTTGATTAATTTTTATCGAACGTTGATCATATAAGGCACATGCTAACTCCTTGTGTCACTGTCCAAAACCCAAATCCTGAATAAGCCATGACTTCCATATGTTTTAATTTGTATTTCCAGCAATTTCCAGACGAGTTTTTTTCCTTTTTGGAAGGTAATCAGGAATGAAACCCAACAAGTGCATTATTCTGTATATTTGACATATCGATATCACTGAATTGAATGATTGAATGCCCATTAGCATCTAATTTGATCAACTATTGTCAGGGGGTTTAACGTTTCCCCCATTGTGCATAAACGCCATCAAGATGGCGAACTCTCTGACATGATTTCTCTATCGATTAATATGTCCTTGATTTCTTGCGGAAAGCGATAGCCACCCAACTTACACAAGTACAAACAACCCACTAACATACAGTCACTCCATATATACACCTAAACGCCACACAAATGACAAGTTAGTCACTCACTCTATGCACGTAAAACTCACCCATGACCATATAGTCATTCCCTTTACACCTATACACCACTTTCATGATCATACACGATTGGTTAATACGGTCACTTCCCGTATACCTATTCGCCACACATATGACCACATAGCTATTCAAGATATACATATACACCCCATACATGACCATGGGGTCACTCCATGTATATATATGAACCTCGTCTATGGCCATATAGCCACTCGCTTTATACACGTACCCCTCACCATGACCATATACATGTATAGCCACACTGCCATAGTCATGAGTCACCATGCAGGCACACCAGGTGACGATCATTCATGATCATACAGTCAATCCTTGTATTCCTATTTACCTCAACATTGGTCATGCTTCACTCTCTGTATTAATGTTTACCAAACCCATGGTATAATACCCACGCAACATATACATATACTCCCCAACCATGATTATAGAATCACTCCAGTTAAACATATGCACCTCACTAATGGTGATATTGCCACTCACTTTATACACATACCTCTCCATAACCTTACAACCACACTTGTGTATACCCGTACACCATACACATGACCACACAGCCATGTTGGCACACCTGGTACACCCCTACACCTGACCCGTGATCATATAGTCACACCCTGTATACCTATTCACCACATTTATGATCATACAGTCACTCCCCGTGTACCTGTTCACCTCACCATTGGCCATATAGTCACTCCCTGAAAACATATTCACCACACTATTGGCCATACAGTCACTCATTGTATGCCTTTTTGCCACATGAATAGTCATATAGCCACTCTTTATATACATGTACATATACACATGACCATCCACACGCTCGGCAATGACCGTCCAGCATACTACATGTACACATGCACATAATGACTATTGGGATTCCATGCACACATATACGCATTGCACATATGCACATCTATTTATCCATTCACCCCACCCATGATCACACAGACAACACATGTACATGTATACATATACACCCACCTGTGACGACACAGCCACACAAGTTACACCTGTACACCCCACCCATGACCATACGGTCACTCCATATATACACAAACACGCATATGACCATTATCTACTCTCGTTATTTACATACATTAATGCTCTAAATAATCGACTCCTTAACCACAGCAGAATTATGGGTAATTTTTCAGAATTTAGTCGGAAATATGGCTTGTTGTCATTCATCGGAGGAGAGTTTTCCGATGAATGACAACAAGCGATATTTCCGACTTAATCCTGAAAAGTTACCCATAAATCTGCTATGGTTAAGGAGTCAATTACTTAGGTCTTTACTTAAACCACAACAATGCCCATACAGCCACATTAGGTACACATAACCATAAACATAGTCACTCTATGTATACCTATTCACCTCACACATGACCATACACTACTTGTATACTCATACATCTCACCATGACCACCCCATTCAAGAACATATAGTTAAACATGTATACCTATTCACATCATTCATGATCATACAATAACTCCCTTTATACATACTCACATCACCTATGACCATACGGTAACAACTCTCTGGTTGCCATCTTGAACTGCACTCTGTATCAAGTTGATCAATTTTGATCCTAATAGGCCAGAATAGCCACATATTATGATTCATTTCAGTTCTGCCCATTTATTAAAAACAAATATATCCAGTATCCCAAAAGAGTTTCTCGGCAAAATTCCATAAGGCAACTTTAAAATTAATATCTTATGCCCCATAAGGATATGGGACAACCAAATAGGACATTTAGTTGTCCGTTGATTAGCTAACATGTATAATAACCAAGTGAGTCACAATTTGTTACATTTTCGGAACAGCAGAGAATAATGTTTGTGATATATGTAAAAAAAATGGTTGCCATTTTGGAAGCCATTTTGAGTAATTTGGTTTATAAACACATTAGTGTGACACATTTAAGGTAGATCAAAACAATAAACACCTTTCATACCAAAGATAGTTACATTTTACTTGATTTTTCCCCGATATTTGTGTCAAGTTTCTGGTAATGTCAGTGGTGACAAATTAAGTAAAAAATTAACCAAGGTGCATCAGACATGTTAGTGTTCAATGTTTAGAAGGCAGAATGGCAAATTTTATACATCAACCACAACTTGTAAGCGATTGTGGGGCACTGGGGCAATATCTACCGTTTTCAATATTTTGGCAGCCAAATATACAGAAGAATGGAGTTATTGGGTTCCATTTCGTCACAAGTAACAATTACCTTTCATCGTTTTTCCGAAAAGGAAAAAAACTCTTCTGGAAGTTGCTGGAAAGATGATCAAAATTTATGGAAGTCGTAGCTTATTTCGGAACGAATTGGGTTTTGAACAGTAACACGCTTAAAACAATCGAGAAGTTAACATGTGCCTTATACATATATGGTCAACATTCGAGAAAAGTGAATTAAGCTAGGTGGACAATGTTCCAGTAGAAGTTTGAAAATCAGCAGAAGGTAGTTGATCTTTCTGCACTTCCACAATGAAACTTTGCCAAATCAACCACTCCCGATGTAGCACTTCATGGATGGACGGCCTATAGGCAACATGAGTTGTTTGAACCAATCTTCCCTGAAGATGCTGCATAGAAATTCTATTGACTGATACCATCACATTTAATAAAATTGACAGTGATTGTGAAGATGAGATTGCATAATCCGTGGGCAGTACTATTGCAACATATGGTATGAATTAGATCCACTAGTCTGGATGACCTTTCGAGTTGAGTAGCATATAGCATAGCATTGGAAGCATTAAGAACACTAACTTGGGGTAGGGTTAAGTTTATTTTTATTTCTGGTCTGGTACACCGTGCATGATTATATAATTTCATGTCTGGTATTGTGGATAAATTTGTGCTTATTGTTGTGCATGTTTTACAGCTGTGTCCATAAAACAGACAAAGTCATGGGAATTTTTCACATAAAATTTAATAATGAAAATTTTAGCTAATTTACCCCAAAAAATCAAATATTTAAACAGAATAGACTCTCCCATAACATAAACCTCCTCAGATACATTCTAATTCCATGATATATGATAATACTCTGAATTAGTTAACAAAACGGAACCAAAATGGATAATTCGGACGTGACAGGTATTTTCAGATATAAAATCAGTTTTAGGGGAGGGTTAATTTTTTGAAAATATCTCGGCTTGATGTTGTTATGTTAATATAAATGAATCAGGTATATAATGCTGAAAAAATTTATGTACCACTGAGAGCTTTATAAAAAAAAATGAAAATTTATAGAAAATATTCTGGAAAACTTTTTTGAAAAAGCACTGCAAGTTATGCATTTTTTGCCATTTTTCTGAATGTTTTACAAAAATTGTTGGAGGATATCATTTATTGCACATCATTGATGTTAAGCAATCCAGATAGAATAAATATATGATATTCAAGTATATTTTATTCGACATTTGTCTTGTTTTATTGGTTTTCCTGATTATACTGAAATTTGCAGGTCAAAAAGACTAAAAAGGTCAAAACAATATATTTTCCACCTGCTCCGCCCTGGATACCTCAATGTTTTGGAACCGCCATGGGGCAAGGATAATTGGAGATAGCGTCAATATTTCTACCCTTTCGATTGATACTAACCTCATCTGGGGCCGGTCTAATATACCTTTATTCGTGTATATGAACAGTACTTTTCTATATACTTCTATAAAAATGTGTGTACCTATATTCGTATATCTAAATGCCATATATCTAGATACTTACTTAAAATGTTAAATTTGTTCAAAAATACTTTTTATATACAAAAATGTGTGCATACACTAAATAATTAGTCATAATTTGTATGGATCACAAATAGTTATATTTCATCAAACAATCTTCAATATTATGATGCCGACTATGAAAATGGAATTATAAAAACTACAACTTAATTTAACTTTTTTTTATTTCAAACTCGAACAGATCTAAAAATACAATACACAATGTTTTTGAACATATATATATATACATATATATATATATATATATATATATATATATATATATATATATATATATATATATATATATATATATTAAGTATATCATACTAGTATATCACAAATAGTTCAATTTCAATTGAGTAAGGAGTTCAGTCTAAATGAAACTGATAAAAAGAAATTTTGTTTGATTATTTAAAAAAAAATATTTTACTATATTTGTTTTTTAATGAATATTTGTTTGTTTTTGTTTTTGTTTTGGTTAAAATGAGGAAGGAATTCAATCTAATTTTTTTAAAAGATGAAATTATTTTTCGAAAAGGGCTATAAAAATCGGATCAAACCCATATTCGAACTCGATCTGTATTTTGGTTGATAAACTCATATACAAAAATTGGTTTCGATTGTATAGAAAATGTTTAGTAAAGTGAATAGACATACGGCTGAACGGACGGACGAACGGCGAGTGGTCAATCCGGACGTCGCCACTATGCGTATGTTTCAATGGGTACACAGACAAATCATACAATATCAAACTATAGTGTGAAATAGACTGAACTAAAACAACCATAACAAAACAGTTTTTTATTCCCCGTGTTGTTTGTTCAATGTTATAAAGTTCCCAAATCAGAACAGATCAGAGCATAAACAAGCCCTATGTATTAAACGGGTGGAATATCATCTATGGACCAGAGTAGATATTTAAGGCATTATCCAAATACTACAGAGGACAATTTCTCTCAACAATTACTAGCTCAACGCCGGTATAATTATAGCACCAAGGTACGTTAATTAAATGGTTGAGTAAACCAGTTCTACGTCAACGAGTAAACTTTCAAAACTCAACATTGAAAGTGAAGTCGATCAACAGTTTCTACTCAACATGGAAAGTGAAAGATCATGAGTAAACACTTTCTACTCAAAACGTGAACGACAAAGAGTAAACACTTTCTACTCAACATTGAAAGTGAAAGATCAACAGTAAACACTTTCTACTCAACGCTGACGGTGAAAGATCAAGAGTTAACACTTTCTACTCAAAATTCAAAGTGAAAGAATAAGATTAAACACTTTCTACTCAATATTGAAAGTGAAATCGATTAACAGTAAACACTTTGTGCTCAACATTGAAATTGAAAGATCAACAGAAAACACTTTCTACTCAACGCTGAAAGTGAACGATCAAGAGTAAACACTTTCTACTCAACATTGAAAGTGAACGATGAAGAGTAAATGCTTTCTATTCAACGCTGAAAGTGAAAGGTCAAGAGTAAACACCTTCTACTCAACATTGAAAGATCAACAGTAAACACTTTCTACTCAACGCTGAAAGTGAACGATCAAGAGTAAACACTTTCTACTCAACATTGAAAGTGAACGATGAAGAGTAAATGTTTTCTACTCAAAATTGAAAGTGAGAGACCAACAGTAAACACTTTCTACTCAACGCTGAAAGTTAAATATCAAGAGTAAACACTTTCTACTCAAAATTGAAAGTGAAATATCAAGAGTAAACACTTTCTACTCAAAATTGAAAGTGAAAGATCAACAGTAAACACTCTCTACTCAACGCTGAAAATGAAAGATCGAGAGAAAACACATTCTAATCAACATTGAAAGTGAAATCGATCAAGAGTAAACACTTTCTGCTCAACATTGAAAGTGAAAGATCAACAGTAAACACTTTCTACTCAACGCTGAAATTGAAAGATCAAGAGTCAACACTTACTGCTCAACGCTGAAAGTTTATGCTCAACATTGAAATTGAAATCTATCAACAGTAAATTGAGTAAAAAAGTGTTTACTGTTGATCGATTTCACTTTCAATGTTGGGTAGAAAGTGTTTACTTTTGATCAATTTCACTTTCAATGTTGACTAGAAAGTGTTTTCTGTTATCGATTTCACTTTCAATGTTGACTAGAAAGTGTTTACGTTGTTCGATTGTACTTCCAATGTTGAGTAGAACGTGTTTACTGTTGATCGATTTCGCTTTCAATGTTGACTAGAAAGTGTTTACTTTTGATCGATTTCACTTTCCATGTTGAGTAGAATGTGTTTACTCTTGATCTTTCACATTCAACGTTGAGCAGAAAGTGTTTATTGTTGATCGATTTCACTTTCAATGTTGAGTGGAAAGTGTTTACTGTTGGTCGATTTCACTTTCGATGTTGAGTAGAAAGTGTTTACTGTTGGTCGATTTCACTTTCAATGTTGAGCAGAAAGTGTTTACTGTCGATCGATTTCACTTTCAGTGTTGAGTAGAAAGTGTTTACTCTTGATCTTTCACGTTCAATGTTGAGCAGAAAGTGTTTACTGTTGATCGATTTCACTTTCAATGTTGAGCAGAAAGTGTTTACTGTTGATCGATTTCACTTTCAATGTTGAGTATAAAGTGTTTACTGTTGGTCGATTTCACTTTCGATGTTGAGTAGAAAGTGTTTACTTTTGATCGATTTCACTTTCCATGTTGAGTAGAAAGTGTTTACTCTTGATCTTTCACTTTCAGCGTTGAGTAGAAAGTGTTTACTGTTGATCGATTTCACTTTCAATGTTGAGTAGAAAGTGTTTACTCTTGATCTTTCACGTTCAATGTTGAGTAGAAAGGTTTACTGTTGATCGATTTCACTTTCAATGTTGAGTAGAAAGTGTTTACTCTTGATCTTTCACTTTCAATGTTGAATAGAATGTGTTTACTGTTCATCAATTTCACTTTCAATGTTGAGTAGAAAGTGTTTACTGTTGATCGATTGCAGTTTGATTATTGACTAGAAATTGTTTACTGTTGATCTGTTTCACTTTCAATATTGAGTAGAAAGTGTTTACTGTTTATCGATTGCACTTTCAATGTAGAGTAGAAAGTGGTTGTTATTGATGGATTGCTGTTTCGATGTTAGGTAGAAAGTGTTCACTGTTGATCGATTGCACTTTCAATGTTGAGTAGGATGTGTTTACTCTTGATGTTTCACTTTCAATGTTGAGTATAAAGTGTTTACTGTTGATCGCTCTCAATATCAATATTGAGTAGAACATGCTTACTGTTGATCGATTGCTCTTTCCGTGTTGAGTTGAAAATGTTTACTGTTGGTCGATTTCACTCTCATTGTTGAGTTAAAAGTGTTTACTGTTGATCGATTGCACTTTCAATGTTGAGCAGGAAGTGTTCAATGTTGATCGCTCTCAATATCAATAGAGTAGAAAGTGTTTACTGTTAATCGATTTCACTTTCAATGTTGAGTAGAAAGTGTTTACTGTTGATCATTGCTCTTTCAAAGTTGAGCAGAAAGTGTTTACTGTTGATCGATTTCACTTTCATTATTGAGTAGAAAATGTTTACTGTTGATCGATTTCACTTTCAATATTGAACTGAAAGTATTTACTGTTGATCGATTTCACTTTCAATATTGAGTTGAAAGTGTTGATCGATTTCACTTTCAATGTTGAGCAGAAAGTGTTTACTGTTGATCGATTGCACTTTCAACATTGAGTTGATGGTGTTTACTTCTGATCGATTTCACTTTCAATGTTGAGTAGAAAGTGTTTACTGTTACTCGATTTCACTTTCAATATTAAGTAGAAAGTGTTTACTGTTGATCGATTTCACGTTCAATGTAGAGTAGAAAGTGTTTACTGTTGAATATTGCACTTTCAATGTTGAGTAGAAAATGTTTACTGTTGAACAGTGCACTTTCAATATTGAGTAGAAGAAAGTGTTTACTGTTGATCGATTTCACTTTCAATATTGAGTAGAAAGTGTTTACTGTTGATCGATTTCACTTTCAATGTTGAGTTGAAAGTATTTACTGTTGATCGATTTCACTTTCAATGTTGAGTAGAAAGTGTTTACTGTTGATCGATTTCACTTTCAATATTGAGTTGAAAGTATTTACTGTTGATCGATTTCACTTTCAATGTTGAGTATAAAGTGTTTACTGTTGATCGATTTCACTTTCAATGTTGGGTAGAAAGTGTTACTCTTGATAGATTTAACTTTCAATGTTGAGCAGAAAGTGTTTTCTGTTGAACTTTCATTTTCAATATTGAGTAGAAAGTGTTTACTCTTGATCTTTCACTTTCAGCGTTGAGCAGATAGTGTTTACTCTTGATTATTCACTTTGAGCGTTGAGTAGAAAGCGTTTACTCTTGATCTTTCACTTTCAGCGTTGAGTAGAAAGTGTTTACTTTTGATCTTTCACTTTCAATGTTGAGCAGTAAGTGTTTACTCTTGATCGATTTTACTTTCAGTGTTGAGTAGAAAGTGTTTACTGTTAATCTGTCATATTCAGCGTTGAGTAGAAAGTGTTTACTAACGATCCCGAAGCTTCGTGATGCGTACCGTCAAATGGCATCAAACGTTGAATGGTCTCCATAAACTTCGATATCAGTCATTTCAGATCGTAACTATCATAGAAATATATAATAATCCATGGTGTAATTATGTCAAAATGACACACTATATTACACCCACCCTATATGACTGCTTCAGCCCTGACACAGTGCTACATACAAGACATTTATCCATGTCTACTTAATGAAAGTATATAGTACTGTCTATTTCTGGCGAAAAATGTGACCTTGCATCATTAACCCCAAATCTGTGGCGGTTTTTCATCCTATGTACTGAAGCTTCGTGACATGTACCGAAGCTTCGTGACATGTCAGAACTCCAAGAATATACCCCATCGGGACATCAAATGGTATCAAACGTTGAATGGTCACCAGAAATCTCGATATTAGTCATTTCAGACCATAATTAGCATAGCATTATATATTAACCCATCGAGAAATACGTCAACATGAAACACTATATTACACCCACTCCTATAAAACTGCGTCCTCCCTGACACAGGCTGCATATAAAAAGTTTATCCATGTCTACTTAATGAGAGTATACAGTTCTGTCAAAATCGGCGAACAATTTGGTCTATAAATACCGCAGTGTGACACATTTAAGATAGACCAAAACAATAAACACCTTTCAACCCAAAGATAGTTACATTTTAATTGAAAAAATAGTCCAAACATGAAAAGTAAATTTTTGCCGATATTTAAGTCAAGTTTTTGAGAGAAAAGTGCAATATTTTTGGTGATGTCAGTGGTGACAATAGTAACAATTTACCATAGTACATCAGACATGTTAGTATTCAATGTATAGAAGGCAGAATAGCCAATTTTGTACATCATCCACAACTTGTAATCGATTGCAGGACATGCTGGGGCAATATTTACTATTTTCCATATTTTGGCGGCCATTTTGAGCCAAAGTAAGACTTTTGGGTCCATTGAGTTGGAATTTTCATAGGTAATCATATGCATTGCTTACATTACAAAGTTATGTTCATTTCTTGTTAAAATATGACTAGAATCCCAATTGTGATATTTTTTGGGTGAAATTTTATACCGCATTCTGTAAATTCGTATTTTTGAGGGAACGGAACGGGTTAGGACCCCAAAAAGTACATATTGAATTGCCCCAATGATCAGTTAATATACAAAATAAAGTCACATTACTCAACCAGTTCCAAACAGCATGAATCGATCTAGAAGATATTTGTAAAAAAAAGTAATATTTTCAACTTCCGGCGGCCACTTTGGTGGCCATCTTGGATGGTGAGTTTCAATTTTGCCCCAAAAAAGTGACATTATGTCTTACCTTCACGAAAATATATACATTTGTATACATTTTACAAGATTTTTACCGCTATAATTTGCATAAAACTGACTTAGAGTCTGGTCTGAAAAACAGCGGCCATGATGGACGCCATTTTGTCTGGAGTCTATATGGCCACTTTTTGTCTTGTTAACATTACTTTAAAATTGAAGGACATAATAAGGAACAAAATGAGTGGGGAGAAGTTAAGTCCCATGCGGTGCAAGGGTTATTAGCTCCTGGAATACTAGTAGTACTATGACGCGTCGCCGGAAAATACTTCTATTTTCGGTCGTCGGGTAGGTCAATACAAACATGTTTTTCGCCAATTAAGCTACAAATTCACCACTGCTATCATGGATTTTCGTAATCTACATATATTTTACTACAAAATTAGACTGGATAGCACTTGTCCGTCAAAATGAGCAACATTTGTTATTTCTTGGGGTCGATCTCCTGGACTAGTAAGGGTATATCATATAACATTACTAATTGTAATCTTAATTAGTAGATTAGATATCCAGGCTGTGAACCATATATCCTTAGTAATTGTAAAAGTGGATTGGCTAGAGGTCACCCCATAGGTTACTATAGAAAAGTGGAATGCCAATATTCTTAGTACACATACTACTGTGTGGCAATTGTGGGCATGTTCGAGTGTCATGGTAGATATGGGGCTCCGGCCCAGTTGGTTTAGTCGGTAAGGCGCATGGATCGACAATAGTGAGGCGGACCCGATAGAGGACAAAACCAGTAAACAAATTATGCTATGGTAAACACACACAATTTGGTACACATGCGCAACCCATGAATGCTATACTCATTTTGGATACAAATTTGGTTTGAAAATGTGGTCAAAGATGGTATGTATAACTGGGGAGGGAGGGTCAGGGAACAATTCGAGGATACGATTTTATATTGACTTTTTTATTTGTGTGTGCGCCCCGGGAACGCAAGATATTTCCTGTCAGACCTCGGTCACCCACCGTTGCAACGCAAAATATTTTCCAATTACAATTGTGGACACATCCCAGAGTTTGTTGTGAAAAACGATGAAAATTTAGCAGGATAAGGCAAACAACCTGTTTGTGAGTTTTTAATTAACCATGCGCATGAAATGCCAGTAATGTAATATTGTGGTTATTTCAGATTTCGACCACATTATAACAGCCGGTGTCCATTGACAAATGTATAATAACACGTATGTATAGCATTCCTTCCTGTATGGATTAGCGGCCATACTGTATGAATTAATTGCGGATGAATTAATTCCCCCAGCGAACTTTGGAATGTAATATTGTATTAGGCAACACAGGCACCGAAGACGCCCACGAGAGTTAAATGTGAAGCACTACGACGATATCACTCTATAACGTGCCCGCTCCTACATGTAATAACGACGCACAAAGTAGAACGATGGCAATGCTTATAGTACGGGGACCAGACCAAGCTACATGCAGAGTTTATTCCCCTACGCAGGAATAACTGCTGCCCGCACCTGCACGTAATGTGAAGAAATGTCACATTTATTTATTTATTTGAGACTGTTGTAGGTTACAATTCATTCTACATTATTCTGAGATCAAGCCAGAATGAATTGTATCTGACAAAACACTTCAATAAAAATGTTAGATTTAATTAAGAAAATATACAATGCCGGCAGCGTTCAGACACAGCGTAGCGAGGGGACTGAACTCTGTTTTGCAGCTTGGGACAAGACAAGGTTTCTCAATACTGTTTTAACGTCATTTTATCCTATTTAAATTATATTTTAAAATATAAAACAGCTAATTGGGATGTTGCTATATATGGAAGCCAATATTTTTATATAGAGATAAATTGTTATGATTATGAGTGAAATCTTTGTACGTTAGACCGTGGCGTCATGAAGTACAGGGGGAAGTAAAAATTTGCAGGACGATATGCTGGGGTGGGTGGGTGGAACAAGAGGCAAAATCTCGTGCGAATTGTTTACTAACGACCTTTTGTTCCCATAGTTTAAAACATATTATAACTGCAAAAACACCAAAGTTGTGTCACTGGGACTTCATATAATATGGGCCTTAGTTGGGGTGACAATAAGCTATGGCATATTGCATATTATGGGACGTTGAGGTGAAACACTTCCTTTCCGACACCCTTCTTGTCGGGCATTCGTGGTATATTTGTTGTAATGTCTGCATGCCGAATCCTCGTTGACAATCACAACACAACCGCGTTGACATACATGTATGGCATACACCCCGCCTCACTTCTCCTTAACTATATCGAATCTTCCAATGAATTATGAGCTGCAAATTACAGTGCTAGTTGGCAAGATGTCCACCAATACGCACATCTCTTAGACAATGCAATACTGTGACAATTTAGTAAGGAATTACCGGGAGTTTTATCAAGTGCACTGATTTTTTTCGTTGACAATACCTGACCAGTGATCAGGATACATACATACACGGCACCATGTACACTCATTCGACGGACTATAGGGTTGATTTTAGTGGCCATATCTGTGTGTCATGGAAACCCACAAACGCACGGACCGTGGTCACCGCCAAACAGACGTGCCGACATTAACCCCTAAACTTGCCAGATTCAGCCAGAATTACAATATAATTGTGCCCGCAATAACAAGACTCGTATGTTTACCGCTAACGAAGCTAACTTGAACAGCCCGGACCGTGTCGATATTAACCCCAAACTTTGCCAGATTCAGCGAGAATAATAATGTTGTGCCCGCAATGACAGGACTCGCAGCCCGGACTCCCGTAACGCCCTTGTACAGCTAACAACTACCTACATATATGTTGCGGAACTACCGTCGACTACATTGACGAAGAAACGAGGGCGAATCGCACACCAAAGCTTGACAAGTAACCCCCAAATATATGTATGGAGTTATTAGCGGTACCGTGGAGTTACGGGGATTCCGGACTGCGAGTATTGTTATTGCGGGCACAATATTGTAATTATGGATGAATCTGGCAAGTTATGGGTTAATATCGGCACTTCTATATTTGACTCCGTCCGTGCGTATGTGGGTTTCCATGACACCCACGCACTATTATGGCCATTAAAATCACCCTAGACGCAACAGGGGCGGTCCGGGCTGGTCCGGGCTGTTGGCTTCGTTGGCGGTAAACATATTTGGCCACGTCGGCATTTTTGGGGTTAATTGTCAGGCTTTGGTGGGCGATTCGCCCTTGTTTTTTCGTGAATGTAGTCGACGGTAGTTCCGCAACATATATGTATGGAGTTAATAGCTGTACGAGGGTGATACGATGTACGGGTTGCGAGTCTTGTTATTGCAGGCACAATATTGTAATTCTGGCTGAATCTGGAAAGTATAGGGGTTAATATCGGCACTTCTGTTTGGCCGTGACCACCGTCCGTGTGTATGTGGGTTTCCATGGCACTCGGTCACTGACATGGCAACTAAAATCACCCCAAGATGCCACAGGGGCGGTCGGGGCAAGTCCGGGCTGTTAGCTTCGTTGGCGGTAAACATATTCGGCGACGGCGGCATTTTGAGAGTTAGTTGCCAGGTTTTGGTGGGCGATTTGCCCTTTTTTTCGTGAATGTAGTCGGCGGTAGTTCCGGAACATATATGTATGGAGTTATTAGCTGTACGAAGGCGTTACGGGTGTCCGGGCTGCTAGTCTTTTTATTGCGGGCACAATATTGTAATTCTGGCTGAATCTAGCAAGTTTATGGGTTAATATAGGCACTTCTGTTTTGCCGTGACCACAGTCCGTGCTTATGTAGGTTTCCATGACACCCAGTCACTGATACGGGGGTCCGGGCTGCGAGTCTTGTTATTGTGGGCCCAATTAAATTGTAATTCTGGCTGAATCTGGAAAGTTTAGGGGTTAATATCGGCATTTTTGTTTGGCCGAGACCAACGTCCGTGCGTATTTGCGTTTCCATGACACCCACGCACAGATTTGGCCACAAAATCACCCCTAGACGCAACAGGGGCGGTTCGGGCTGGTCCAGGTTGTTAGCTTCTTTAGCCGCAACCATATTCGGCGAAGTCGGCATTTTGGGGTTAATTGCTAGGCTTTGTTGGGCGATTCGCTTTTATTTCATCGTGAATGTAGTCGACGGTAGTTCCGTTTCATATATGTGTGGAGTTAATAGCTGTATGAGGGCGATACGGGGGTCCGCGCCGCGAGTCCTGTTATTGCGTGCACAATATTGTATTTCTGGCTGAATCTGGCAAATTATGGGTTAATATCGCCACTTCTGTTCGATTGTTACCACCGTGCTTGTATCGATGGCTTTCTATAACACCCCCCACACGATTATGACAACTAAAATCACCACTAGACACCACAGGGACGACCCGGACTGTCATCTTAATTCGCGGCGTACATATTAGCCTTTGCATGACATTTTGAGGGTTAATATCGGCACTTCCTTTTGGCCGCGACCCCTGTCCGAGCGTTGGTGGGTTTCCATGAGAACGCCGCACAGATATTGCCACTAAAATCACCCCAATACTCCACAGGGGCGGTCCGGGCTGTTCCGGGCGGTGTTTAGTCACATCGCTCAAATTGCGACACTCCGCTGAAAATGTTTATTCATCCTCGTCGAGTTTTATCTGATCGGAGTGACCGCGCAAAAAGGGGAATACACTTCCTTCTATTCCCCGCCGCATTAACTTTGGTTTGTCATATAATTTCGACAAAGGAAGTTTGTGCTTTGTGCCTTTGTTGTCGTGTTCTTTGTATTATATGGAGGATATCTCAGAGTGTCTGTGTGTAGCTTTATTTAAAGTGATTTTTCTCGGTAAGGACGTTCGGCCCTGGCAAATACATGCGATAAAAAGAATCAAGAGCTAGGTGTTGCTCTATAGAGACTGCTGGAAATACAGTATATATAACGATTTATCTTCGTCTAGTAACCAAAGATATACATTATGGGATCGTAGTCCAGCTTTACACAACGCTAGGAACATATACTCTGGACTCCGTTTGGATTTTTCTGGTTTTCTTTACATTTGGTTTGTTTTTAACCAAAGTTATTTATCCTGTGTCGAAGTATGTTGCACTGTTAAAACTGGCGGTATATTTGTAAGATATATATACCAGGACAATAATTATATGGTGTTATCAGATTCCTTAATATAAGAAATGTAAACAATCCTGAATCGACGATGGATACAAACTTTCGTTTTAAATTTTGTAGTAATGGAAGTCTATTCATTTCTTCGTTTGTCGTCATGTTATTCGCTGTTCTTTTCCCACACGAGACATGGTCGTCGCTATCCTGTCCCGAACAGTGTGTCTGTAACAAGATTTCTGGCAAGCTTTTGGTAAATTGTGAAGTACATGTCAGTGGATCGACTACAGCCATTGAAGTTCCTGACGGGACACACGCCGTAGACGTATTTCTCGGCTCGAAATACGAGGCTGGTAGCAATATTGATAATATTTTCAATGATACTTCCTGGGAGTCAGTTGAAGATTTTGGACTGTATCAGCAAGTAACCCAACGTATTAACGGTAAGACGTTCCAACGCCTCACCAACGTACGGCGAGCAACAATCCCTAATCTTGATCCGAGAGTATGGGATCTGAACGCATTACAACATTTTAATAAGCTCGAAGAACTTAACGTTAGCAACAGTGATTTTCTGCGATTCGATGACGCTGCGGATCTTCTTCAACATATATACCACACCCCTCTGGTTCACTTGAACCTGAGTATGACAAACAGGTGGAGAGGCTCATCATCCGCCACTGTCTTAAGTTTGAAATTCTTACAGACTTTGATGGAATTTAGTTTGAAAGTATTGGATATATCCCGCACTGGGACACTCTTGATAAACATGGCTGATGTTCATGTAGCTACGGATTATGGCAATGGTTCTAGATTTCACAGCTTGGAAGTGCTGTACGCATCGGATATATACATAACAACACACGGAGGGGATTCTGGTTGGAAAGCTTTTGCGTTCCTCGGATTGTTTCCTTCTCTGAAGAAGTTAGTATCCAGGCAGATTAGAATGTCCAGATATATGCTAGCATCGGATGAAAGTTGTCAAGAAGAAAGCCGTTGGAAGTCGTGCGACGGTAATATCATATTATCAATTCTTGAAAATTTAACTGAAATCATAATCGAAACCAATACTCTTATACAACCTTGCTTTTTACATTACCCATGTCCAGCATGGAGTCCGTATACTTCCATAGAAAGTGTGTCTCTCAAAAACACAGGCATAGAACGGTTTGAATTGGAACTATTTCGAATGCTTATGAAATTGCGAGAACTAGATGTCAGAAATAATAACATAACATATTTCATACCAACTGTATTCAGAAATCTGGAACTTCTGAGGGTCGTTAAACTTGGAGGAAATCAGATCAGAACAAGCCCAAACTTTCCCTTGGTCGAAATATTTTCATACGCGGAAAACCTTGAATTTGTTGACATCTCACGCAACCACCTAAAAACTGTTCCCAGCGACATTTTCACGAATAACGCCCAATTGCGCGTGATTGATCTTTCCAGCAACGAACTGGGCGAGTTCACTCTGAAGATTAGTCACATGATAAACCTAGAGTTACTGGACATGAAAAACAATCATATAAAGTATATCGGCGACAATTCTTTGAATGATATACATGTACTCTTGTTTCATGAGAGGAATCGTAGTTTCTTGAATTTCCTTCGAAATTCGTTTATTTGTTCGTGTGATCACTTAGAATTCATCGGCCAACTTAAGAACATCAAATATGCACTCGTTGATCCAGAAACTTATGAATGTGACATGAATTCGGAACATCTGAAGCTCTTTGCAGTACACCAAGTTCAACACACTTCAACAGTTGATTAAGACGGAGGGGGACGTACTCTATATAAACGATAAACATTTCAAAGTTCCGGGCGACATTGACGAGGAGATTGTAAAAGGAATTCGACCTTGTCGGTGCACCATACCGATTATAAGTGAAAACTTTGTTAAAAGCACATGGGCCAATTTAGAAACTTCTTTCACTTGGGCAGAAAAGAAGCCAATTTTACCAGTTTTCTTGGATAAGATGAAACAGAGAGATCTTCCAGGCGTGTTGGGTTACTATTACGACAAAAAGACGAGATTTCTGTACACTGGCGACGCGGCAAAAGAAGAAATGTTTTGGCAGACGCTTTTGGTGGGAATAGCAGACGTGTTAAATAAAGGACGGGAGTTAGACGTGTTAACGAGATGCCGGGATGCCGATGCTGTTGTGCCAATTGATGCTGGCCGAGTCCTGATAAGAACTGATGCTGACCGAGTTCTGGAAAGAACTGATGTTGAGCAAATATTGGAAGTGGAAATGATCGAATCGCGTGTATAAATATTGCGCATTTATATATTATACTAACGAGTGACAAGATGCGCGGTTACAGGGGGCTGAAGTTTGTGATCTCTCACCACCAACTTTACAACAGTTTAAAATTTCAGCAGTTGTGGGATAGGTAGAATAGTTCTGATATAATTTAATAGAAATATTTTAAATTTTAAGAACAAAAGTAAAATATTGTCCTACTTTAAGCTACCGTCGGTAAAATTTTAAGACTGATTTTAGGACAATTGTTTTCGGGTCTCGTTCCCGGTTAGATGGAATTGAACTGTGAAGTATATGCCCTTCATCACATATATTTGGTTAACCGTGTGGTGCATGATCCCCATCATGTCGTCAAAGCTGATAAAGACGTAGATAGAGAGGACCTATTGAAAGCTAGTATATGCAGCTCAGTAATAACTACTAAATAAATACTCCTATCTTATATAGAAGGTATTTGATAACATAATGGGACACCCCATGTAATCTATAATTTGGGAGAGAGATATAATACAGTATAATGTTCCAAATTATTTTTTATAGACTCACAAAAAGACTTAAAGTCTTCGAATTTGACTTGGTGATTGCCTATGTATCTGGACTTGACTTGTGCGTTCCATGCAATGGACCAACATAGTGATAAATACATGGCATTATGATTAGGAAAGACTTATTGGTGAATGAGAAAAAAATGGTCCATTTTCAGCACTTATAAATAAAGAGCTTTAGGTGAGATGTATGCATGATAATGTTAAATAAAGAGCGTTAACATGCGGACAGGAACTGAAGTCTTGAGAACTATAGAATATAGTGTTCGTAGAACAAGTTTCTCTCGTATGTATTGACCTACTTTTATCACCAGAATGTGACATATATATATATATATATATATATAGAGAGAGAGAGAGAAAGGTATATTGGTCAAATTTAAGGGCTAAATATTACGCGTCATTTAAATATAAAATAACCCAACAGCTTAGCCGATCCAATGTAAATTTAGTTACATTATTTTTTTCTCAATATTGATGTTATATTTTTTTCTACACATTTTCTTATGTCGAAAACATTTCTTATTTTTAAATAATATCTTAGTTTAGAAATAATATATTGAAACAAGAACAAATTAAGAAATAAATCTTTCATCTGAGAAAACGTTTTCTTATTAAGAAAATGTTTTCTCAAATAAGAGATTTATTTCTTAATTCTTTCTCTTTTCAAGATTAAATCTATCATGTTTGAGAAAGCGATCTCTTGTCTGGTTGGATTTTCTTAAATGTTCTTAACGTAACAGACTTGAGGGGAATATTTTCTCAAAACAAGATTTATTTTTCTTATTATTTCTTGTTTAAAGTAATTGTTTTCTTATTAAGAAATTATTTTTGGCAGCGTACATGTGTGGTATACGGGTCTGCCCATGCACTGTGCAACCAAATGTTAGCATTTACATGTTCATTATGAAGAAGTGAACTTCTTTGTTTGGATTACCACATTTTAATAACACAAACATTTTCAAATAAAATTATCGAACCCTCGTTGGCATTACATCGAATCCTCCGCGCTCACAACAAATCCTCGTATCGATTACGCCGTGTGACGGTGTGGTAGTACCCCTGGTCAAGTGGTCCTGCAGAAGTGCTATGATGTTGGTGGGTCCTGCTGTTTTGCTATGATGCGGTTAGTACAAAGCGATGCTGGTGACCGCGTGCGCGTTCCGCCTCGTGTTTACATCGAAACTATACGCAATTACAACACGATGTAAACATTCTGATGATCACACATGAATGCACTAAAACCTCCGGTATACATACATTCTGCAATTCCGCGGACGACTTTAGAATGTCGTTCTTTGGTGAGCATTAACCTAGTTATTGTTACACCAAAAAAACCCAAGTTTTGTCGCGTTACATGACTAAAATCATCCCAGATGAAGGGGATGATGATTTTAATAACAAATACACATATTCATAGATATAGATATATAGCGTATACGCTTGAAACAAGCCCAATTTGGTCCACACTGATGTTGGTGAAGGTCCATGGTGATGCTGGTGATAATCCACACTGATGTTGGTGAGGGTCCACTCTGATATTGTTGAAATATATTTCTTCCATATTACTGAACTCAAATCATGAATACATCGATTTCATACACCACGAGGACAGAAAATACAGTCCACCGTGAAGTCAGAAACATCTTTAGAATCGAGAATAATAACCCAAATATCACAAACTGGTCTATACCGTGACATTGGTTACTTATTCCCAGTTAATTATTCCTTATTCGGAAACATACAAACTTGACAAAATAAACGGTGCGGTAGGGTGGCTCACCCCAAGTTATGTTAGAAAAACCGAAAACCGAACCCTTCAAGCTCGTGCGGTACCACAGAGGTGGCAAAAAGGGCACCCATTGCGGTTTCGTTATTTATGGACCTATTTTGAAAAATAAATGGTGCCATATAGGGTTGCCCAACCCGTGTTATACTTCAAAAACAGAAAACCGCACCTATTGACCGCGCAGTTACCACAGGAGGTGGCAAAAAGGGCACCCATTGCATAGTTGGGGAGCCCGCATATGTTCCATTTACACTTTTGCGTACAAAAGGTTTGACCCCCTATAGTTGGTACCAATAATGGAACATTCTGAAAAACCGATTTCTTAAGTTGCGCATTCCTGGGGTTTAGGGGCCGCTGAACCCCAAAAAGTGCCAAAAATCACTTCTATTTACACTTCTGCGTACATCGATGAATTTTGGTTTGATGATACTCCTAAGTGTACTGATTAAGAAAACACAACTTAAGAAAGGGATTTTCCTGGGGTTTTCAGATAAGAAAGGGGGGTCCCATGCTGAACCCCAAAACGTGATTTTTCACTTTTTTTTACACTTTCGCGTACATCCATAATTTTTGGTCTCAAAGTACTTTGATATATACTAATTATAAAAACACAACTTAAGAAGCAACTTTTCCTGGAGTTTTAAGATAAGAAGGGGGTCATCGGGTCACCCCTCAAAACGTAAAAAATCACTTTTATTTACATGATTGCATTCGTCCAACGTGTGTGTATGTGGGTACACCCCTGGAACGTTGCACTATTACATCCAATACATCCCTAAATCGATACGATCAACTTAAGAAATATATATTCATGTGGTTTTCTGATAAGAACGAGACTTGTTACCCCCCCCCCCCCCCCCCCCCCACAACCGATCCATTTTCTAGAACTATAAGTGAGCCAGTTTTATGAAAATTATAGCGGGAAAATCTGGTAAAATGTACACAAATGTATATATTTTCGTGAGGCTAAGACATAATGACACTTTTTTGGGCCAAAATTGAAACTCACCATCAACGATGGCCGACAAAATGGCCACCGGAAGTTGAAAATATGACATTTTTTCACAAATATCTTCTAGATAAATTCATGCTGTTTGGAACTGGTTGAGTAATGCAACTTCATTTTGTGTTCTTATATTAACTGATCATTGGAGCAATTAAATATGCAATTATTGGGGTCCTAACCCCTTCCAATCCCTTAAAAAATTGATTGTACAGAATGCGGTATAAAATTTCACAAAAAATCACAATTGGGATTCTAGTCATATTTCAACAAGAAATTAACAGAACTTTGTAATGTAAGTGAGGCATATCATTACTTATGAATATTCCAAATCACTGGAACCAAAATTCTTACTTTGGCCCAAAATGGCTGCCAATATGGCCGCCAAAATATGGAAAATGGTAAATATTACACCAGCGTGTCCTGCAATCGCATACAAGTTGTGTTGATGTATAAAATTGGCCATTCTGCATTCTATACATTGAATACTAACATGTCTGATGCACCATGGTTAATTGTTACTATTTTCACCACTGACATCGTCAAAAATATTGGACTTTTCTCTCACAAACTTGACATAAATATTGGCAAAAATTCAGTTTTCAGGTTTGGACTATTTTTTCAGGTAAAATATAACTATCTTTGGATTGAAAGGAGTTTATTGTTTTGGTCTATCTTAAATGTGTCACACTACGGTGTTTATAGACCAAATTGCTCAAGATGGCTTCCAAAATGGCAACCAAATTTGTAAAATGCTAATTTTTTATCCCGAACATTCTCTGCATTGTCCGAAAAGGTAGCAAATTGTGACTCACTTGGTTATTATACGTGTTAGTTAATTAACTGACAACTACATGTTCCATTCCCAGTTGTCCCAGTTCCGTTTGGGGCATGACAAATTCATTTTAATGTATGTAATTTTGCCGAGAACATCTTTTGTGATTTTGGCCATATTTATTGAAAGGAAATGGGCAGAACTTTGAGACAGAACTGAGATGGACCATAATCTTGGCTATTCTGGTCCATTATGATAAACAAATGTCAACAGGATACATTGTGGATGCCAAGATCGTAGCCAGGGAGTTACTCTGTGATCATATGTGAGGTGAATAGGTATACAGGGAGTTATTGTATGTCATGACTGATGTGAGTAGGTATACAATGAGTGACTATATGGTTATGAGTGGGTTGTCCACGGTAAGATGCATCTAGGTATACAGGGAGAGATCATGGTCAGATGTGAGGTGAATCGGTATGCATGTAGTGACTGTATGGTGTGTGATTGTGTATATCCAGTACGGGTGCACCATGTGTGCCTGTATGGTCATTGGTGTGGTGTATGGATATAGCTACATGGTCATCTATGTGTTGATTATGTATATATGGAGTGAATGTAAGGTCATCGGTGGGATGTACATGTGTTGTCTGTATGATCATAGATGGGGTGTGTGGATAAATAGGTAGTGATTGTATGGTTACGGGTAATGTGTGTAGGTATACATGAAATGGCTGTACAGTCATGATTGAATATGAATACCTGGAGTAAGCTGGGTGGATATTGTCGAGCGTGTGGGTACATAGGGAGTGGCATTGTGGTAACGGGTGGGATGTATATTTATATATCTCGTGGATGTATTATCATTGGTGGGTGTATAGGGCTTAGCTGTATTATCATGGATGGCGTTTATGAGTATACAGTGAATTGCTGAATTGCCATGTGTGAGGTGTATATGTAAGTATGGATTGTTTGAGTGGTCGTATGCGCGGTTTTTTGTATATTTGGAAGGGCTGAATGGCCATTAGTGAGGTTTACATGTATACCTGGAGTGAATCTATGGTCTAGGGTGGGCTGCATATGGGTATCGAGTGGTTATATGACTATGTGTGTCGAATAGGTATACAGGTAGTGACTGTATGGTTAATGGTGATATGAGTACATGTAGGTATACAAGTAGTGACTGTATGAGCATAAATGTAATGAACATCTATACAGCGGGTGACAGGCGTATGAGTATACATGTACCTGGTGTTCCTGTTTGGTGACTCGTGTCGGTATCGTCATGTGTAGGTTATACCAGTATACACACGTGTTGCTCTATTGTCATGGGCGAGGGATATGTGTATATAGTGAGTGGCTATATGGCCATGGGTGAGGTGCATATGCATACATGGAGTGACTATACTGACATGGCTGGGAGTATTAGTATATCTTGAGTGGCTATTCGGCTATGGTGTGACAAATAGGGATGGCCAATGTTGAGGTGAATATGTATACAAGGATTGACCATGATCGTGTATGAATGTTTTGAATAGGTACACACGGGGTGACTATATGGCCATAGGTCAGGTGAAGGAGTATACCAGGTAACATGGGTGAGGGTATGTGTATGAAGCGAGTGGCTATATGGCCATTGGTGATGTGCATATGTATACCGGAGTGACTTTATGGTCATTGTTGTGATGTTGATGTATATATTGATTGAATATTTGACCATGCGTTTGGAGAATATGTAACAGATGATGACCTTATGGCAAATTGTGAGATGAATGGGTATACAAGGAGTGACTATATGGTTATGGGTCATGTTTAGGAGTATACCCGGTGTGCCTGCATTGTGACGCGTGGCTGTATGGTCATTCGTGGTCATGTGTCAGGTGTACATGTATACAGTGGGTCACTATATGGTTATGTCTGTGGTGTTTATGTATATATGTAATGACTGCGTGATAATGGGTGGCTATCGCTTTCCACGATGTGACATGACCTCTCTATTGGTTAACATATCCTTGAGTTATTGTGGAAAGCGATAGCCACCCAAGGTACACATGTACAACCCACCCATTACCCCAGTCACTCTATATGTACATAAACACCACACAAATGACAACATAGTCACCCACTGTATACACGTACATGTACTAGTACACCTAGTACAGCCAGACTTATACAGCTTATACCACAAATGACGATACAGCCACGGGTCACCATGCACGAACACCAGGTATACACCTACACCCGACACATGACCATATAGTCACTCTATGTATACATATTCACTACATTCACGATAATACAGTCACTCATTGTATACATATTCACCTCACCATGGACCATACAGCCACTACATGTATACTTATTCGCCATACCCATGACCATAGAGTCAAACAAGGTATACATATGCACATCACCAATGGTGAGCCCTTCCAGATATACCAATATCCGCACATACGACCACTCATAAGTTCCATACTTGCCATAATCATACACGCCATCCATGATAATAAATATACTCCCCATACACCACCAATGATAACACATCCACAACATATATAAATATACATCCCACCGTTACCAACAGGGCACTCCCTAAATACACACACATCATGCATGACCATACAATAACTCCCTGTATTATCTATTACCTATTATCCTCATCTATGTTCATAGAGTAACTCCCTGGCTGCCATCTTGGCTTCCACCCTGTATCCAGTTGATAATTTTTTATCATAATGGGCCAGAATACACACATATCATGGTTCAGCTCAGTTCCGTCTCAAAGTTCTGCCCATTTCCTTTCAATAATATGGCCAGAATCACAAAAGAGGTTCTCCGCAAAATTCCATACTGCAACTTTAATATGAATTTGTCATGCCCCATACGGAACTGGGACAAACATAATAGAACGTAGTTGTCAGTTAATTACATTGTAACTAACACGTACAATAACCAAGTGAGTCACAATTTGCCACCTTTTTCGGATAACGCAGAGAATAATGTTCGGGATATGTTAACTTTTAACTTTTTACAAATTTGGTTGCCATTTTGGAAGCCACCTTGAGCAATTTAGTCTACAAACACCGTAGTGTGACACATTTAAGATAAACCAAAACAATAAACACCTTTCAATCCAAAGATAGTTACATTTTACTTGAACAAATGGTCGAACCCTGAAAAGTGAATTTTTGCCGATATTTATGTCAAGTTTGTGAGAGAAAATTCCAATATTTCTGGTGATGTCAGTGGTGACAATAGTAAAAATGATTCATGGTGCATCAGACATGTTAGTATGCAATGTATAGAAAACAGATTAGCCAATAATTGTGTACATCAACCACAACTTGTAAGCGGTTGCAGGACACCCTGGGGCAATATTTACCATTTTCCATATTTTGGCGGCCATTTTCGCAGCCATTTTGAGCCAGGTAAGATTTATGGTTCCAGATATTTGGAATATTCATAGGTAATGATATGCCTCACTTACATTACAGTGTTCTTTTCATTTCTTGTTGAAATATGACTAGAATCCCAATTGTGATTTTTTGTAAAATTTGTAATGCGTTCTGTAAAATCGAATTTTTGAGGGATCGGAAGGGGTTAGGACCCCAATAATTGCATATTTAATTGCTCCTATGATCAGTTAATATACAAAACACAATATAAAGTTACATTACTCAACCAGTTCCAAACAGCATGAATTTATCTAGAAGATATTTGTGAAAAAATGTCATATTTTCAACTTCCGACGGCCATTTTGGCGGCCATCTTGGATGGTGAGTTTCAATTTTGGCCCAAAAAAGTGTCATTATCTCTTAGCTTCACGAAAATATATACATTGGTATACATTTTACTAGATTTTCCCTCTATAATTTTCATAAAACTGGCTCACTTATAGTTCTAGAAAATGGATCGGGTTGTGGGGGGGGGGGGGGTAAAAGTCTCGTTCTTATCAGAAAACGACATGAATATATATTTCTTAAGTTGGTCGTATCGATTTAGGGATGTATTGGTTGTAATAGTGCAACGTTCCAGGGGTGTGCGCACATACACACACGTTGGACGAATGCAATCATATAAATAAAAGTGATTTTTTTACGTTTTGAGTGGTGACCCGATGACCCCCTTCTTATCTTAAAACCCCAGGAAAAGTTGCTTCTTAAGTTGTGTTTTTATAATTAGTATATATCAAAGTACTTTGAGACCAAAAATTATGGATGTACGCGAAAGTGTAAAAAAAAAGGTGAAAAATCACGTTTTGGGGTTCAGCATGGGACCCCCTTTCTTATCTGAAAACCCCAGGAAAATCCCTTTCTTAAGTTGTGTTTTCTTAATCAGTACACTTAGGAGTATCATCAAACCAAAATTCATCGATGTACGCGGAAGTGTAAATAGAAGTGATTTTTGGTACTTTTTGGGGTTCAGCGGCCCCTAAACCCCAGGAATGCGCAACTTAAGAAATCGGTTTTTCAGAATGTTCCATTATTGGTACCAACTTTAGGGGGTCAAACCTTTTGTACGCAAAAGTGTAAATAGAACATATGCGGGCTCCCTAACTAGTAGTTTCGGTATTTGTGGGCCGATTTTGACCAAATAAACCTTGCAGTGGTGTGGCCCACCCCGAGCTATACTACAAAAACTTAAAACGGCAATGAGTGTCCTTTTTGCCACCTCATGTGGCAACCATACGGGCTAGAAGTGTTCGGTTTTCGGTTTTTATAGTATAACTTGGGGTGGGCCACCATATCGCATGGTTTATTTGGTCAAAATCGGTCCATAAATAACGAAACGACAATGTGTGTCCGTTTTACCACCTCCTGTGGCAACCACACTGCCTAGAGGTGTGCGCTTTTCAGTTTGGATAGTATATCTTGGGGTGGGACACCACACCGTACCGTTTATTTATCGAAATCGGTCCATAAATACCGAAATGATAATGGGTGTCCTGTTACTCACCTCCTGTGGCAACTACACGGGATAGAGGGCTGCGGTGTTTCGGTTTTTATAGTATACTTTTGGTTGGGCCACCCTACCGCACCGTTTATTTTGTCAAAATCGGTCCATAAATACCGAAACGGGTGTGTCCTTTTTGTCACCTCCTGTGTCAACCGCAAGGGCTAAATGGTGCGGTTTTCGGTTTATTTATAGTATAATTTGGGGTGGGCCACCCTACTGTGCCGTTTATTTGGTCAAAATTGGTCTATGAATACCGAAACGGCATTGGATATCCATTTTGCCACCTCCTATGGCAACCGCACGGGCTAGAATTATGCGGTTTTATGTTTTTCTATTGATTGATCTTGACCACATGATTTAACACCCGTAGCCATGAATGCATGCATCATATAAAAGTGGTATTTGAAGAAGAATTGAGTTGATATTATAATGCCATTCACATTCTATTTGAATGTGACATTCTGGTATTTTGAAGACCCAAATATTTGACCGAGTTTCATTTCTGAATGAATTAAAAACCGAAAGCGTACTTACGCCCTATATAATACGGCATATATGCGCCGCAAATAAGTCCAACGCGACGTACTTACGCCCTAATATGGTGTATATGAGGCGGAAACGCTGAAAAACGGAAATAGGTCGAAAATCGATAGGTCGGCGTCTCGGGCTATATATTCTCTGTATAATACGGCAGAATTACGCCCTCTTGTGCGGCGTAATAACACGATATAGCACGACGAACTTACGCCCAATAGTACGGCATATATCAGGAATATACGTACGCCATAATACTGCGTACATGTATATTCGCCTTAATATGGCGGAATTACGACCTAGTACGGCGCATATAATACGTATATTAGCCGATAATACGGTTATACGTATATATGGCCAAAATAGCCTATCGCATGGTTCTCATATTCGACCCAGATGTTTGCCACATACCAACACCACATTTCAAACCCCAATGCATTGATATAAGAAATGGATGAGCAGGTTGTGTGGTGGATAAAGTTTTAGTTGGTAGTGTCGTATTTCTATATATAGGTGTTGCAAGACAGAAAATATATTCTGTTATTGGTTTAGCTAGCTGGCGCGGCTAATGATTACGGCGAATATACATGTACCCCGTAGAATGCATGCTCTGTATTGTACAGTGTTACGTATAGTTTGTTGTTTATGTTCCAGAACACAATAGTCCCGTGCAACGAGTCGCCTGTAAATAGAATATTCAATGTATGGGAAACGTTTTCAGTGGTTGAATGTATGCGCTACCACAATATGTTTCGAATCCGGAGGACATTTGGGGATACCATTTCCAGAAAAAGTATACGGAAACGATCATTCGTCTGTTTTTACGAACAAGACACTTGAGCGTGAAGAAGGACATCGATGGGTAGAGATGTTTAATTCGCTGTTGAATATTTGTCACACAACCTTGAGATGATTATAACTAACCTGAATCGCGATCGAAACTATGGCATGCTGTTTCACAAACAAGATCCCATCAATTTATTTTGTC
Source organism: Siphonodentalium dalli (assembly GCA_032622095.1). Taxonomy (NCBI): domain Eukaryota; kingdom Metazoa; phylum Mollusca; class Scaphopoda; order Gadilida; family Siphonodentaliidae; genus Siphonodentalium; species Siphonodentalium dalli. The sequence goes on from CP136067.1 coordinate 53,243,489, forward strand.
ACCTGCTTGTGCCGAATATATGCCATATCCAAACGCTTTTCACTGACTAAAGCATTCAATTGTTTGTACCTCTCTACATGTCCTGTTTATAAATTATTCCCATTAGATTGATATAAATGGCGAAATAACAGGAATGTCACACATTTGATTAAAATGACCGCGTGTGTCTTCTATTTCCTATTTAAGCCAACAAAAATTTATTGTGATTGCAGAAGCATTCCAGTAGACGATTGCACCACTTGAATCAACAACGCGCCATTTGAAACAAGAAAACCATAGTCAGAAATGGTAACGCCACCAATATCATATTATTAGCCATAAATATAAATTATAATACATCTATTCTAAAAACTAGCTTTCAAATTTTATGTGGGAAATTTGCATACTTCCATATTTCAAGTTTTCCCGTTTCTCGTGTTATGCATTACTTTCTTCAAACTGTCTACTGTATTACACAAGCTGATGGGCCCGACTTCGTCCGGACTGTTTCCCCATCTGATTTCCGGCGAAAGGCGCGATTTGACCTTCAATTGACTATTTCGAGAGCCAAGGTCAGGTCAGGGTCATGATTTGACCCGTCCAAAACACCCCCACCCGGAGAAAAGTACCCCTAGGTATCAAATTTCTTCGAAATCCGTCCGTTTTACCCCACTTGACATTTAATTAACAATTTTGAAGGTCAAGGTAAGGTCGGAGTCATGATTTGACCCGTCCAAAACACTCCCCCGACAAAAGTACCCATAGGTATCAAATTTCGTCGAAATCCATCCGTTTTTCACGATTTGACCTTTGATTGACCACATTGAAGGTCAAGGTCACGCGGTGGTCACGATTTGACCCGTCCAAAACACTTCCCGGACACAAATACCCATAAGTATCAAATTACGTTGAAATCTATGGAAAGCCGAAGAGGACATGTTAGTTGCTAATTGCTAGATATACGACGCACGCCTTGTCGCGGTATTTTAAAGGTGTTTCAAACTAGGAGATAGAAGTATTCTGCGTTTCAAATGGTGACGAATTATAGTATTTTATTCAAATTTTATGGCATAAATTGTGATTAAAACCGTATATACTATAAACAAATGAATGACTCGGAAATTAAGTGGGCCATTAAACAAAGTCACAATTGCAGTTAGGCTCATCTCATACTCGTCTATTCAGCGATATTCTGTTGCGCAGTTTGTTATAGCCTCCAGTATTTATTGAGCGTTATAGCCCTACTGTTATAATTCGCCTTTAGCAGGCGTACTCTTGCCTCAGATTATTGAGATATTTAGGTCACACGTAATGACATTAAATCGCATGGAAACATAGCAATTGTGTGGGCTGCTTGGCGTGAATATGTAATGAGAAATAAGGTCATACGTAATGACATTAAACTCAAGAAAACCCGCGAAAACAAAAGAAAATCACATTTAATGTTTTAAGTTATTTCCTTCATAAAAAGAATCTTCGTGATAATGAACCCTCTCAATACTTTAGAATATAGAATTAACCTTAAAATAACATAAACCTTCGGAATACAGAACCTTCGGAATAACGAACCTTCGGATTGGTGAACCTTCGGAATAGCGAACATTCAGAGAAATTTCGGAATAGTGGACCTTCGGGATAGTGAACCTTCGGAATAGACATGCCCCCCAATATTCATATTATATGCCCAGAGTTCAAAGGTATGGGCCCATAAAATTCTAAATTAGGCCCTTAAAATATTGAACTCCAAATTGGAGCCCACACAGAACACCCCTTAAGTCAACTGTACCTGTGTCATGTCCCAATGCGGGAGGGTCCATATACACCACAACATTCATATTATATGCCAAGAATTCAAAGGTATGGGCCCACGTAATGACATTAAATCTCAAGAAAACCCGCGAAAACAAAACAAAATCACATTTAATGTTCTAAGTTAAGTTATTTCCTCCTGTATCTGTATCGGTATGCGCACAGGATCAGTTCGGATGTGAGCGCACACTCCATAAAAAGAATCTTTGTGATAATGAACCCTCTCAAATTAGTCTCAATACTTTACAATATAGAATTAACCTAAAAATAACAAAGACCTTCGGAATAGAGAACCTTCGGAATAGCGGACCTTCGGGATAGCGAACCTTCATAATAGAAACATGTCCCCACAATTACACCGGTGACGTAAACACGCGTGCTAATCTTTGTCGTACTATCGTGACTCTATCGGTACGGTTTATACTCAAGTACGAAATAACCATAATACAGTCGCCCAGTGGATTATCGATCGACCACAGAATATGAAAAACTCTACACCAGCTTACACCACTGTGTGGCGTAATTAATCAAATTACGTCTAAACTCTCGATATGAGTTTTGAAATATCACGCGGTCACCAGCATCGCTTTGTACTAACTGCATCATAGCAAAACAGCAGGACCCACCAGCATCATAGCACTTCTGCAGGACCACTTGATCAGGGGTGGGTAAGAATATCAACAGTACGATAGTTTGCATTATGATAGTACTGCAAAAACCCTGGGTCTAACTCCGTTAAACTCGAAATAAATTGATATTCCACATTGTCCTGTCACAGATGATCGACCGTAGATTATGAGATACAGACGACAGCTAACAGACATTTGTACTGAATCGAATGTCACCCATGTCCGCCGCATTTCGGACAACTCCGCAGTAAATGTTTCTCATGATTGGTTTTACGTCTCTCCCCCATGTCCGGTGCATTTCGATTGACATCGGTCTCTTCCGGTTTATTTTAATCGATTCCCGGTTTGTTTTGTACCAAATTTGGTACATTCCACAATTATGGCCACAGCAAGGTTGATGCTACACAACGAACTAATGAACAGCGACAACAATAAGGCAGGGTATAGCAAATATAAATTGTCATGTTCCATATTTCAATTTTCACCTTTTGGGTCGGTACTTTCCGAATGGTATGTCGAAATTTCCAGGTATTCGCAATTCCCAACTGATTTTCGTTTCTGTTAAAAAGAATTTGGTTTTTCGATCTAAAAACAACAAATATCACACTTAATACGGTTTGAAATATATATGTATCAAATTATCTGAACAAATTATATTTATTTCTGGTCGGAAATGTTCAACTAATGGTCTGCGATACATGAACTGTCTAACTTATGGGAGCCACCCCACCCCCGCCACAAGTCCATGTTGGTAAAGTATTGCCTTGGTTTAATTCAGTTTATGAAAATACTGTAGTATATCCGTTTAGATCAAAAGTGGTACCCCAGTTAAAAGTAATGTTTTATGCTTTATGTCTGTTACCAAATATAAACATAATAATTGGCTGAATAGTTGCGTATATGCTTTATCGATGTCAAAGACTAACAATTATCCCTACTGTCTATCACGACACGAGCAGCGTTACTATTCAAAACAATATAGTATACATATATACAATTGTAATGTATCATGACTTTATACAAGTGTAGTGAAGTCGGCGATAACGTTTCTTAGCAATTTTGCCACCATTGCCGACATCCATTTCTGATTCGCGTAGCATAACATTCGAATTCTTTACATACCACGCCATGCACCTCACATTATACGCCCACTCGTGTGTACTTGAGTTTATAGAAAAATTGTTGTATCAAAGGCCCAATTAATTTTTCGTACCCCAGATCACATATATAACATATATGCCATAGTATATACCTTTTGAAAGAGGAAGCTCCAAAACATTGTATTGTCAACTTACCTGGTGTAATAAACTGTGAACATATTGTTATTGTTGAGTTACCGACGTGTTTTTGTGCTTAAGTTTCATCTGTTGTGTAGTGCAAAGTGTATTAATTTCAATGGAGGGGGAATAACTCTATGTCTTAAAGATAGCGGTATTTCCCTTCCATTGCAAATACATTTTTAATTTGAATTTTGTTGCATTCTGGGTGCCAGATGATTTGAGCAGTTTTCTATTTCTCAATGGGAATCTACTGAGACAGAGATGTTTTCAAATGGTGATGAATATTAGTTTTTTAATCATATTATGGCATATATTTACTTATGGCATAGATTGTTATTAAAACCGTATAGCAAGTCACTATAAAAAATAACTTATTGTTAGTTGCCTCGTTTTGAGCTGGTTGGCATAGAAATTATCGTGATCATTTCTCACTGTTGATTGTCCACAGCCTGCAAAAAAGCCCAGTACTTAAACGATCATCGGTCATGGCATTTTTGCAGTTTGCACAGAAAATATTGGCCAGCGTATGAACGTACCATCAGATCTATAATTCATTCAATTCTACAAACAAAAAACAAAAAAATTCCTGACCCTGTACATTTTTTTCCTAAAATCATTTTTCTTCGGTATGCACTTAACTCTTGGTTGGGGTTTGAGTTCACCATCAGTTAATAATGAGGGATGACACCAATGGGTAATAAAAATGTCAGCTTGCTAAATTTTTTCATCAAGGATCTATCAATGTACATTGACATGGAAAGACGCAGATTTAAACAGTTTTATTAAAAATCATTTATTCAACCTGATATAAATGGAACCATATCACAATAATAGATTCTTCAAATAAATGTAAACTCTTCACTGAACTCTTCAAATAAAAAGAGACTATTCAAAAAAACATAATAAAATTCAGCAAAGGTGTTAAGGTGTTTGACCCATTTTAACGATATTCGGTATATGAGTCTAGGGTCACCTCCAGATGGGAGCTGTCAAATTTGAATGATTTTTTATGAAAAATATGGCCGTTGGCAGCCATCTTGGATTTTACTCTTTGTACTAAATCCTTTAACACACCCTGCAGATCGTCACCAAATTTCATATGAATCTTCGAGGTGACCTCTCGATGGGAGCCTCCATTTTCCCCCCAAATTATTTTTAAACAAACATGGCCACCACCAGCCATCTTGGATTTCAAATGTCAATCCATCAGCACACCCTACAGTCCACATTTATTGGAGAATTGATTCGAAATTTGACAGTCTTGTAGGTAAATAAAAAGTAATTAATGCTTCTATAATCATGATACGAAACATTGATCGAATAAGATCAGGAAAACTAAGTAAAATAGTCATTTGATGCAGTTTGCAGTTTGGATCCCAGAATCGGAAAAAATAAAAACTAGGAGTTGGTTGAATTGAATTGAATTGCTTTATTTCACTTAATCATATAAATTGTATGAGATACAGAGTGAACAACGTATATACAGAGCTATGTACACAATGTCAGTATGGCCGTTGCGTTTGGCGTTCGAGGTCCGGAAGTGTCATTCGTCGTGTTCTACGTCATCATCATCATCATCATCATCATCACCATCATCATCATCGTCATCTTCAGCAACAACATCCTCATCATCATCATCATCTTCATCATCGTCATCATCGTCATCATAATAATCATCATCATCATCATCACCATCATCGTCATCACCATCATCATCATCATCTTTGTCGTCGTCGCCTTCGTCGTAATCATCATCCTCATTGCCATCATCATCATCATCATCATCGTCGTCGCCGACGTCGTCGCCATCATCATCATCATCATCATCATCATCACCACTACCACCATCATCATCCTACGCGCCATCATCGTCGCGAGTGTTTCAACATCAGCATGTATATATTCATTGTCTGTCATCATAATAATAGTCATCATCATCATCACCATCATCATCGTCCTCGCCGTCGTCATCGTCATCGTCGTTATCATTATCGTCATCATCGTCATCATCAACAACGTGAACAACATCATAATCATCCTTCTCATAGTCACAGTTGTCATCGTCTCGTCGCTATCATCATCCCGTTGCCATCATCGTTATCGCGGTTGCATATCATTGTCACCACTATATCATCATAATCGCCAACATCGTCATCATCATATTCGTCATATATAGTCGCTGTCTTTGTCATCAGCTAGGCTTGTCGTTTAGTTTAGTCAATCCTAATTTTGTGAATATAGCAAGCTGTTTCAAAGTGCTTCTGTCTTCACATTGAAGCAAGTCTATCAGTTTGCTATTACTTGGTTTGCTCGTGGTATAGTTTTTGTAAGTATTTACAGCGGATGTCGGTCAGTGCCTCGCACGTTAAAGTGAAATGATATTCGTCCCCGACATCTTTAAAACATAGTCGACATATTTGGGATTCCTTATTTGTTGTCTTTTCTTTCTTTTTGTTCTTCTCCCACCGAGAGGTCTCAATTGGGAGTCTATGGTTAGCTGTTCTTAACTTTATAACAGAAAATGCCATGTCTTGGGGAATAATCTTGAGGTATATTTCCAAACTTAACTCATGTTTAAAACTACCGTAAAATGTCCCCCTCGATGAACTTTCGATATCGTTGCGCCATTGAGTCTCAAATAATTTATTACGTATTTTGCGATAGATTCCTATTTCTAAATGACTAAGTGGTTTTTGTGACATCCAAATTTGCTCCCAACCGGCATATGCTAAGCTATATTTTATGCAGCTGATCCAGCGTATCGACTTCCCCCGGAGATATGCACTGCCATCTATGCCTTTTATAACAATATAAAGTTTATGCGCTAATTTGGAACAACGACCTTCAACTAATTTTGACCAGAATGTAAGCATTCTTGCCTTTATATTTACTGAAATTGGGTATCTTCCCGTTTCTCCATAAACCATAAAATTTGGTGTAGATGTTTTCATTCGTAATAAATATTTGATAAATTTTCGATGGACTATTTCTAAGCTGTCATTATTTTCGAACCCCCAGACTTCACTGCCGTACATCAAGATTGGACCAACCATTGTATCAAACAGTCTAAGCGACAGATCACAGGGCATGTTGAGCTTCCCGATTATATGGAGGAGTGCCTACATGGCATTCGTTCCAACTTGACTGATTCTTTGCACCGCCTTACAGAATAGACCATTTCGGAAAAATTATACTCCCATGTAACAGTAAATATCAACCGTTTCAACACTGGTCCCATTCATCGTGAATTTGTACTCAGTTTGTGACTTTTTGTTACAAAAGATCATTATTTTAGTTTTCTCAACATTAGCTGTTAATCTCTATGACTCAGTGTAATCCGCGAATGAATTCAATGCCCTTTGCAAACCATCTGGGCTCTCGGCCATCAGAACGGTGTCATCCGCATAAAGGATGCACAGCAGTTTAAGATATTCGCCGAACTGCATGTAAAAAAACGAATCTCCAATAGCATCAAGGCCTTGTATACCACCGTCCGATAGAAAGTCTTCCAGGTCGTTTAAAAATATTGAGTAGGTACCCAGAGGGCGGGGGGAAATTTTGCGCCTAGTGTCCGGAAATTGTTTTCTGACACCCCCCCCCCCGGAATGAGTGACTTTAAAAACATGATATCCGGGTGAACTTTGTTTCATATATATAGTACATCAATATAGGGTGACCAATGAAGTATTTTTATTTTGCTGCTTGATGTGGTGAGATGAGCAAACTGTCATTTGGTGTCGAGATATATACACCGAATTTTGGGAACCAAGCTTCAACACCTTTTAACAAGAGCATCGCTAGAGTGTGGCAACATACGCCATTTAGCCATTTTAAATTATAGTACCGCAAAATACAATAACAATTTGAGCTTAAATGAATATCTGATATACTCTTATAATTTCAATGCCAAACTGCGGTCAAAGTCAAAGTCTAAGTCGAAAAATGGCCGTAACTCATGTGAAAATAATTTGTCAGAACCCATTTTCGAACTTGACCTCTATTTTTAGCTGGGAAACGCACATACATGTACCATGCAGCTTTGGTTCAGATCAAATAATCCAAACAGGAGTTATCGGTTGAAAACCGAAATGTTATATGAAATCGGGTCAAATTCTAAGTCGAAAAAGGACCGTAACTCATGTAAAGATAATTGGACGGAACCCATATTCGAACTTGGCCTCTTTCTTTATTCTTTAGCTGGGAAATACACATACCAACTTTGGTTGAGATAAAATAATCCTAACTGGAGTTATCGGTCGGAAACCAAAAATGGTAACGAGACGCGGCGGTCAAATTCTAAGAAGAATAAAGGCCGTATATAAATCGTGTAAAAATAATTTGACGGAACCCATATTCGAACGGTCTGTATTTTTAGGTGAGAAATACACATACACATAGCCCAACACCCTCGCCCCTCCCAATCTTACCCAAGCGGACCCCCGCTGACGGAGCCAACGCGGACACATCCTAACCCAGGAGGCAACCCTCTGCCTGATAACCAGATTGATATTGATCAACCGTTGGATGACAGGCAGCAGGCTGACTCGGGGTAGGCGTGCCCGGGATGGTTCCACCTTAAAGTACTGTCACTAAATGTATGTGGACTATCATCCATGCTAAATGACCCAGAATTTCTGAGCTATATAACAACTTAGACATAATAATGTTCCAAGAAACAAAAACCGACAACATCGATAAAGCCTCGATTTCAATACCAAATTTCCACATCCTTGGCTTCACAAACAGATCAAAAACGACGATGAAACGCAGATCAGGCGGACTGTGTATAGCTATTAAAAACGCATACACGGAACATTTCACCCTCATAAATGACGAATGTGAAACCATTCTCTGGTGCAAATACCAGAACGAGAAAGGACACTCTTACGCAATTGGAAATGTTTATGTACCTTGTGAAACATCAAAATACCATAATGAAAACATTTTCGATTATACACACATTTCAATACTGGACAACTATATTTCATTCGATAATGTCATTATAGTAGGCGATTTTAATTCGAGAACCGGCAAACTGGATGATAGTACGCACGCAGAAAGACTAATCACAGAGCACTCAGTTAAATCAGCCCTTAACGCTGATACTACTGCAAAAACGTTAACGTCTGGGGCCAAATTCACCCAACTATGTAATTATATTGGTATACTTATTTTAAATAGCAGGAAAGACGACATTTATACAAACGCGAGATACACGACGACAAACAATAGTGTCATTGATTCCCTAGTATGCAGTCCAAAGGTCACCGACAGTATAGTAAATTTCCAGGTCAACCATAAAGCACCAGGTTACGACTCGCTAGTAAATGAAATGATTAAAAGTAGCTGGGGAAAGATGGGATTTTTATACACAAAACTTTTTAATGAAATACTCGATTCAGGGGAGATCCCAGCAGACTGGGAGATTGGGATAAAAATAAATATGACCTACCTAACCCGGATAACTACAGAAAAATCACATTATTATGTACAATATCAAAATTATTCACGAGTATACTTACTACCCGATTGAACAACTTTCTGACTACCAACGCCATCCAAACAGAGGCACAGGCAGGCTTTCGCAAAGGATATTCAACGATAGATCATACCTTCTCTCTATACGCCCTGACCCAGATTATGAAGATGAAAAATAAAAACCTCTTTTGCACCTTTATAGACTTCTCAAAAGCATTCGATTGTGTATGGCGCGACGGCCTATGGTCAAAACTCATACGCATTGGAATCACAGGAAAAATTCTGGATATTATTAAACGTCTATACACAAACCTTAAGATTGCCGTGTTAACCGATGATTTCTCCGGATATTTCCCATGTTTAACAGGACTTAAACAGGGAGATGGGTTGTTCTCCGATACTTTTTGCGCTCGTTATACGTCTTAAAAGACTACATTAAACGACACGAATGTAACGGTCTGATATTTGGCAACGAAAATGACAATGACGCGGAAATATTTCTGAAGCTATTCCTACTGATATACGCTGACGACACGGTCCTGTTCTCAAATTCATCAGAAGGTTTACAAAACGCGCTTGATAATTTAGCTAATTATTGTGACACATGGAAGCTAGATATAAACATACTGAAGACAAACGCCATGATATTCGGAAGAAAACCAAAAGCGAAAGAACCAATCACTTTTAAAATTAATCGCAACGAGATAGAAATTGTTGATAACTTCCGGTATTTGGGCACCTGGTTCACGAAACAGGGCACTTTCGGTAAGGACAGAAACATGCGATGCAAAGACGCAAAGAAAGCAATGTATGCCCTCCTGAATTTGCCAACTGCATTCGTTTGTGGGGAAACAGGGATCCTACCAATAAATATAATGATTAAAATCAGTTTTATCTCATACTTGGGAAAAATAATGAATATGACATGTCAACGGATAATACTAAAAACCCGAAACGAAACACAGAAGAGAAATACATGACTCGAATACGTACAGAAAACTCTGAATGGACTAGGAATATCGAATATCTGGATTTACCAGTCAGTACCGAAAATAAATACGAACAACTGATTAATCAAGAACAGAATCAAGGATGCTTACATCAAATAATGGCGAGGAAGCATTCTATCATCGAATAAGGGGACATTTTAAAATATCATTAAATGTACTCAATCCGAACAGAGGGTCCCCATCTCAACAGATTCCAACAACAACAATCCGATCAGAGGGTCTTATATTACTATTTCTTTGGCTTTGGGGGGGTAATAAATATTTGATTCGAGTCGAGGAACCCATCAAACAAAGCTCAGAGTTATTAGATATTGATTTTTGAAATTTGTTAGTTTCTCGAGATGAGTACTAATAATTGCCGTCAGTTTCGTAACCTGCGCGAGATGTGTACACCAAAACACAATTCAAACAGACAAGGTTGGATAACTCTAAAATCAAGAGGTAATAATAACGCAATTTTGACTGAGTTCTGGGCCAGAAAGTATTCCCGATAATGAAAAATAATAGATTTCTAAAATCGATATCTAACAAATCTGAGCTTTGATGGGTGACTTCCTCGACTCGAATCAAATATTTTTGACCCCCAAAGCCATTAGAATAGTAATTGAGATGAGTTTTATCGGATTTAGTACCTTTAAACTGGATTTTTAAAAGGAGACCTACTTCTCACTGAGAAACCAAAGTGTAGTATTGCGGCTCGCCAAATTCAGAACTAAAAACCACCGCCTCCCCATAGAAACCGGATCATGGACAAACGGAAGCAGATCAGATAGAAACTGCACGTTATGCAAAAGGGAACTGGGTGACGAATACCACGTAATACTTAATTGCCCCACATTGAGTGAACCAAGAACAAAATATTTAAAAAGCTATTATTATACTTGGCCGAACATCTGCAAACTGAACGCCCTTTTCACATCAAATAATAAAAGAACAATAACGAATCTGGCGAAATTTACATCCGAAGTCCAGCTGATAATGGAACCTCCTATATATATATATATATATATATATGTGTGTGTGTGTGTGTGTATACAGTGTCGAGTATATATGACCTGGAACTTTATTTATTTACATTGCTATATACTCGTACTTGTAGATACATACTACCCCCCCCCCCCGCGCACACACAAACACGCTCACATGTTAAGAAAATTGTCCACTCTATATATGACACTCCAAAAACATGATTCTCGGCAATCAACTTGCCTATGTATATATCCCATATAGCGCTGATGCACCCACCGCATACTATCCTAAATCTGAAGACCTTTGATTAAATTCTGATTCTGACCAACTTTGGTTCATATGAAACAGTCCAAACTAGAGTTATCGATCGGAAACCAATTATGTTAACGTGCGGACGGATAGACTGATTATATAAAACGACTTTTTCTTCTTCAAAGACTATAAAAACACTTTACCTTAGGACAATCGTAGAAAATATGGATAATAGTTTCGTCTTTTGTCTGACACCTTTTACATGATCTATCTGTTACTATGCGATTGTTTTCGGTAGTTGATTCCTTCCAATCATCCTAGTTATAGGATACGGTATATTAATAAGTTGCCACACCTTGGGCATCGAACGCGGACGCTACTTCGATCTCGACGAAGAGGACCGAATTTGCGAAACATGCAACGAAATCGACAACGAAGAACACTTTCTTATTTACTGTACTACATTGTCAGACGAGCGCGCCCTATTTTACGAGAACTTATCTCCCAATCTGTTAAACATCCCCAACGAGAAGCTATTTAAACAAATAATGACCAGCCGCGACTTAAAAACTATGCGGGCTCTGGCACACTTCGTCTACTGTGGATTTAAAAAGAAAGGGGTTTGGCAACCGAGTAACGAACTCCTAAATCGAGTACAACTAAAAAGAATTAACAAAGATTCTTCGAATTGAGACCATGCCAGTGTTGCCAGTTTCAAATCTGAATGGTATATTTGCCAACCATCTTCATATAGTATCACAACTTATGGGAGGCATATACCGGTATAACATATGTATATTGCCATCTCTCATCGTATACCACCATATATCATTGTTATTACTTAACCTTGTCTTTTGTAATCCGTCCATTTTGTCTTGTTATTCTGTGTTCATGTACATTTGACCATATATGGTGTACCGTACAAATAAACATGATTGATTGATATATTAACCAGTGAAAATTTAGTATCTGGTAGTAGTTTGCAAGGGTTCGACAATATTTGCTTCCATTGAAAGTCCATGTTTAAATCGTTCCATTTACGAATAAATGACGCGGGGTGTTTATATTTTCCATGATCAATTTGCCATAGAAGTATGTTCCTTGATCCCAATGTTGTCAAATCAGTAATAAAATATTGTTTGGAATTATCAGGCCTTAGATTGTTTCTTAATGGCAAAAAAAAAATATGGGCGACTCCCATATATAAGAGAATGCATTGGCACAGGGTTTCCCAAAATTTCAGGAAGCTCCAATCATGAAAAAGTTATGTCCTATAGTAGTGTAAGAAAGTACGTCGATACACATAAATTCGATCTCAGTGATTCAACTGAATGAAATTGGTCACCATCTACATGTATATGCAAAGTTCGTGAATAAAGTGGTTCCCTTCTCTCTCCATTCGTTCACGATTATCGTGTCTTCAGCATTGATAGTTAAATGGTTATAGTTCCATATATTATAGTTTGAGTCATAATGTCTATAGACTCTTGTTTCGTAATTTCGAGAAACTTCCGCCATGCTGTTTAAACGGCTATTAGTTGATATTCCATAATTAGAAATGTACTTGCAGTCGTACATTTATAATTATGAGCGAATATAGTTAATAACTCACATCAAGACGCACGCCACCCTTCTTAATTCTGAAGACACTCGTTGAGATGATTTATCTAATATTAAGATTAAAGGTACTCAATCTAATTAGACGGTCCCCATATCATCAAGATAAAACAATAACAACATGTCTTCAAGATACGCTTTAGTTATCAGAATCGATTTATTGCAACAAAATAATGCTAACCACTGTCAAATATGGTATACGACCGTATAGTTGATCGCTTGTAGTATTGTAAATTATTTCATACAAATCTCCATGATTTACTCAAACTACGTTCTATTATATGTTATTTATTGGTTGTTTCCATATTGGCCGAGGTCTGTCGTATTGGCCTGAGGCCACAGGCCGAAGACTAATACGACAGACTGAGGCCTCATAACTCGGTCAATGTGGAAACAACCAATTAATATAAGTATTTTATTAATTAGCAACAATGGCAATAATTGTTTCACAGGATGAATATATTAACGAATTACACCACGAAATGTTTTCTCACCTGAGACCGAAAAAGCGCAGTATTTCTTTGACTATTCAGTCGAATTGTGACCATAAACTTTCAGTCGTATTACAAAAGAAATAAATACACGGTGTATCGGTGTGTATGGTCAAGTTGTACCACAAAAAACTGATTGTAGGACTCCGCTACGCGTCGTCCTACAATCAGTTTTTTGTGGTACAACTTGACCATACACACCTCTACACCGTGTATTTATTTCTTAAATAGATATACCATTGGCATTGTGTGTTTTATTAAATTAACAATTATTCCAGCAATTTTTATTCTTGTGAACTTTTTGAAGAACTTGCAACGATCTCACAGTGATGTCAGTTTAATTCACTGGGAATGATATTGATACGGATACATGTAGTTCATCCACGTACATGTATATTTACTCACAAAAACAGTGACTGTCCGTAATTCATCCGAAATCAACTGCAATCTATCTTCCGTCGACCCAATATTCTTTGCCGATCGAGCTAATTACGTATGACGTCATTTACGTTACCTTGACTTATTGGCCGCGTTTTCTACTTATTGGCCGACTTTTTGTTACTTATTGGCCGCGTTTTCTACTTATTGGCCGACGTTTTGTTACTTTAAAATGATGCGGACAGCATTCTACTTATTGCGGCCGATAACCTATATAGCTAATTAATAAATAGAGTTATCACCCTTCCGGATTAGCGCATATCTATATACTCGTTTATATATATACTCGTATATACACACGTATCCCCTATCTGATGTCCGATTAGTATATTAATCAATATATAATCTGGGCCAGATTAAAATTAGCTTCACTCCCGGTGGGTATATATTTCATGTCAGACAGAACTGTATCCGATCTACCATAAGAAAGGTCATAAAAAAAACTAGAAATAAAACCCCAAGGTTGCATATTATTGATGCGGTATGAAAACTGCGGTCAGAGTAAGAAATCTTCTCAGATACAACCACATTTTCGGCGCGAATCATCGCGTGGAGGTCATGGAATTATATTCGGAAGAAATCGGAACCGCCCGAAAAACGACGATCGGCTGGCACGCACGGTTGACAGAACAGCCAAAACAATAGCCGGCATGTCGATAACCGAAAGTAGATTCAACAAAACACAAACTAGATAATGTGATTATGTCTTGATTTTTGCATCGATATCTCATGTTTTCTAATTGAAATGTCGAGAATTAATTGGCAACTAACAAAGTGTACACACGGTGTATATGTTATGTATGGAATCCTATTAGGGCCACTTGCTAATAGCGCTTTCGGCGCACTTTTTGTCGCTTTCGGCGCGCGCCGAAACATACCCTAATGGCGCACTTTTTGTCGCTTCCGGCGCGCGCCATTAGGGAGTGGACCTAATAGTATGCCTAATGGCGCTTTCGGCGCGCGCCGAAAGCGACAAAAAGTGCGCCATTAGTAACGCGCCGAAAGCGACAAAAAGTGCGCCGAAGGCGACAAATAGTGCGCCGTAACGGCGCATATTTTGTCGCTTTCGGCGCGTTACTAATGGCGTACATTTTGTCGCTTTCGGCGCGCGCCGAAAGCGCCGAAAGCGACAAAAAGTGCGCCGAAAGCGACAAATAGTGCGCCGTAACGGCGCATATTTTGTCGCTTTCGGCGCTTTCGGCGCGTTACTAATGGCGCACTTTTTGTCGCATCGCGCCGAAAGCGCCGAAAGCGCCATTAGCAAGTGGCCCTAATAGGATTCCATAGTTATATATGGATTGTTTGCAAATTTAGGCGTGAATGGGTATTCACAGCATGCAAAAGACGATTGGCACACCTCCGAACCGATCAGCTGATCCAGGTCGTCATGCTTCTCATCGATTGAAAATAAACAAATCGGGGAATTCCTGCCCTTCTTATCAAACGTCAACACATTTGGTCGAATTTAAGATGAAGTTATCTGCAATGGCATTATTGACTTCTGTAAATGGAAATTATTAGCAATATTTCAAACGCAGAGAGTGCATGAACCACCGATCGATCTATAAATTATAATAGCCCAATCGGGCTGAACTAGATCGATTGGTCTTCCTGTCATAGTGGTTGCTGCTGTAAGAGAGGGAACTCTAAATTTCTTAAATATTAACAAAAATTGTTTGTTTTCAGATTTGTACAAGTTTATAATGAATATTACTATGAAAAAATATACCATTGTCTTTCATTAGTTTCAAAATAAATGAGAATTTTTTTTAATTGGTAGAAACAGCTGGTTGAAAGAACAATTTAGAGTACTCCCCTTATCCCAGATTCACTTTATAGTAGCTAATTACACTTAAGCATAAATTATTTATGCTTAAGCATAATTAACTTACGATAAGCGTAATACATTTGAATTGCGCTTAAGTGTAATTGGGTTCATCAGCTATCTCACCTCTATGGGAGGAAGCCAAATTAACATTTAATAAATAATTGAGCTAAAGCCCCCCCCCCAATCAAGGAATCTCTAATTACACTTAAGTGCAATAAGAATATTTCTTATCGCGCTTAAGTGCAATAAGAAGATTCCTTATTGCGCTTAGAGATTCCTTATTGCGCTTAAGTGCAATACGATATTCCTTTTTGTGCTTAAGTGCAATAAGATATTCCTTATTGTGCTAAGCGCAATTAGATATTTCCTTATTAAACTTAATCGAAATTATATCTTCCCTTATTATATCGCTTAAGCTCAATTATACCGCTTAAGCTCTATTATTTATTAAATGTTAATTTGGCTCCCCATATACCTCATGTATATTGGTATAACCTGATGTAGGTTACTGGCATTAGTAATGCGGTTGCATCCATTTCAGCTTGAGGGGAGTCAATGAGAGTGTATATGAATTACATTTAAGCGTACTTCATTTACGCTTAAGCGCGGAACTCATTTACACTTAAGCATAATTAATATGAATAATGCTTAAGCAAATACCTAACTCCAACTGATTTCCTCTGTCTGAATAATTGAGTCCATCTCATAGTATATGGGGGAGTCTAAACCGATGTTTGATTGATGTCTTATTGCCAGAGTAAATTTGAGTTTAGAGGAAATCGCATGGGAGACAGCCTTTTCAAATATATTATTTATTAGTGTAAATCAATTGCGCTCAAGCGCAAAAAATATGTGTCTAATAATATATTTGCGCTTTAGCATAAAATTGCCATAAATGTGATCTATTATATGGGAGGCCCTTTTCACATTTATTATTTATTTACGCTTAAGCGCAAATAACCTCTATCATTTGCAATTAAGCAAATAGATCATATTAGCGCTTAAGCGCAAATCATTTGCACTTAAGCGCAAATAAAAATCAATATTAATTGATCCCCCCTGAATTAATTTTACATGGCACAGGCCTAAACACATCACTAAAGTTGATATAGCCCCACCATATGAGGGAAACAATCCCCCAGAAACCCCAAGATCTGTTTTATGACCATGGAAATGATATAGATCTGTGTAGGATATGTCTCTTTTATAAAATATACTATATCTCTGGGATGGCGACACAAATTCTTGGGGACAGGGATGCTGATATTATGAAAATAGGGGTTTTTCCCCAACTTCAAGTCAATGAGTACACCATATGAGGGAAGCAAACCCCAGTAACCCCTAATTCCCTATTTATGGCCATGGAAATGGTATATATCTGTGCAGGAGATAATAAAATATACATGAGCTCTGGGAGTGAGGCACCAAATCTCGGGACACCAGGGACAGAGATGCTGATATGCATATGGAAATATGTTTTTCTTCAACTTCGAGTCTGTATGGGGCTATTACTATGGGCCCATGCTAATATAATATGAGATGGACTCAATCATTCACATCAGAGGGATGTAATGGAGTGTTAGGTATTTGCGCTTAAGCGCAAATCAATTGATAGACACATATTTGTGCTTAAGCGCAAATGATTTACATTTAAGCACAAATATTTGCGCTTAAGCGCAAATAAATAATAAATGTGAAACGGGCCTCCCATACTATTTCCGCTAAAGCGCATATGATTTGTATTTAAGTATAAATGATTTGCTCTTAAGTGCAAATGATTTACACTTAAGCGTAAATGATTTGCGATTAAGCAGAATCAGAATAAATGTGAAAACGGCTTCTCGTATAATCGCTTAAGCATAATTCATTTATGATTAAGTGTAATTAATCTATCAATGAAAATAAATGACCAGTGAGCTTAAGCGTAAATCAATTACGCTTAAGCACACTTTAATCAATTACGCTTAAGCACACTAGTCATAATTCTATTACTCATAGGAGTAATGCTTTATCTACATCATACAGTTAAGCGTAAGTGAAGTACGCTTTATATGTGTGCATTACACCTGAGTGTAATACATTACGCTTAATTGTAATTCACTTACGCTAAAGTGCAATTAGCTAATACATGTGAAAAAGGCTTTCCATTATAGTTATCATCCATCAGAATGAATAGTGCTTACTAAAGCTTGACAACAGAATTTGCCATTAAAAACATTTCATGGCCAATGAGCTAACAAATGTTCTGTACTGGCATATTGAATACCAATTATTTGTACTATTGTACAGGTATAATGTAATTAAACAGTTTTGAGTTACAAAAGTAAGACAACTCTTTCTGCACGGTACTGTGCTTGCGGCCAGATTGATGTAAAAATTCGGTCAATGCGCTTACAATTTTCTATAAATAGTAACATTTTGGAATTATTACCTCTCGATCACTGTTCGATTATAATCTTTGCCACTAACTCGGCCAATGTTCTTCCGTTTGTGATTTCACGCAACAATTCCCTTTCTATTCCTTCCCTGTCGAATTGACTACCGATTGCGATGTCAATTTGTTTTTCGCTTTAATATTCTGATGTGCATGACGCTATTCCAGCGAACGGTCATCCTCCCTAGAAGCCATTTCTGATTACGAAACCCGATTCAATCCCAATCGAGTCGGAAGTGCTCGGGCATTTCCGTGACTGCACAAGACAACGCATCGGTTTGTTTTTTCGTGTTATTATGGTGAGATTAATCGGGACGATTGATGAAATATAAATAGTTAGCCGAATGGCCGTATAATGTGTACAAACTGACTTCAGGATGGGGGATTTCGTGTATCTGAGTTATTTTATTCACTCTTCCCACAGAATGACGCAGGGAACTCAATTGTGAGGTTCAATTTACGTTTCACATCACTTTAAATATATATTTTTTATATTTATATTTTTTATAACGCGATGTGAATCGGGTGACTATCTGCCAATAAAGGCATAATAAAGTGGTTTATTTCGATCGTAAGTTCGTGGTGAAAATTTTATTTGCGTAACAATTAAGATAGTCGGATTCCTTATGTCGAAAAAAATGGTCGCGCGTTTTCGGAATGTTAAAAGCGATATGAGAACAGTTTCTATACCACCAGTGTGTCTATTTTCAGAATCTGCCTGTTTCCAGCTTGATATTTTAGTGGAAACAGGTTTGTGTGAGGCTTTTGTTTGTGTACCCCTCTATTTTTTCCCGTCCACCTGGTAATAAAAAAAATACTATTACGCATAGCAAGTTCGGTAAGTGGCTTTCTTTGTTCTTAGAAATCGAAAAACATGGAGAGATCTTGCCACAAATTACTTAATTACATATCTTAATGTGGAATTTTATCATAAAATCATCAGATGAATTGTATTTATGACTGCATTTTCATTTTCTTTCCCAAATATTAAGGTATTGTATATTCTTAAAATCAGCTATATCACATATAGACGAACATAAACAATCTAAAAGGAAATCTTAATCATATGCCACAAACAAAACTTCGATACATCGATTTTTGGTAAAGATATCGCAGAAAAGCTAACCCTACCCCCACCCTCGCTGATTCCTTTGGTCGAAAACAACGGTCGCGCAATTTCGGATTGTCTAAAACGACATGCGAACGGTTTATTTATCAATAGCGTATCTACTTTCTGAGTTTACCTGTGTCCAGTTGAAATTTTATTGGAAAAAAAGTGTTTTTGGACTGTTTTAAGAATTTAAAGAGCGTTTACTTATTATACAAATATTAATCCAAATAACTAACCTTCTGGTGGATGTGCGAGTTCAAATTAACAAAAGTATCAAATATGGCGGTCTACTTTCAGAGTCTACTTGTTTCCAGTCTGACATTTTAGTGGAAACAAATTGTTTGGACGGTTTAAAAAAGAGCTTTTCCTGATTATACAGATATTAACTAACACGATTTAGTAGAGGCTCTTATGTACTCCCGTGTGCACTTTGTGAAGAAATATAGCGACTATGCCAATGACGTTGCTTGATATCTCAGGCACCAGAAAACAAATGTTAGACACCTTGGGGTCGCGACTGGGTGGATTTATGACGTCATCAAGATGGCCGCCATACACAATTTCACAGTATGCACTGAGTCAGTTTGATTAATATCTACTTGTGAATTTATTATAGAAATTTGATTATCTCACCACTGACGTGAAACTAATACACCATACTTCCATTTGAGAGAAAAAGTGGCCACCATAAACCAAGATGGCCGCCAAAATGGCGACCGAAATTCGAAAAAATTATGATTTTTCACACTTTCCTCTTGAATCATTAACCGATGTTTGAAATTTGTAACGAATAAAGACCTAAATTTGAATAAATACTAGTATCCAACCATTTCTACAACATAATATGTCATTCTTGTGATATCATTCCTGTCAGCTATCTTTAAAATGTGAATTCAAAAATGTGCTATGAAAGTTAACCAAAATTCAATTATGTGATTCTAGCCAAGAGTTGAACAGAAAATAACTGAATTTGATGAAGATAATGTAAAAAATGTTTTAAATATGTGAATTGCCATGTAGTTACACTGAAAATAGAGCATTTTTGTTTAAGATGGCGGCCAAGATGGCTGCCAAAATGGAGAAATCACCAAAATCTGTCTAATTTTTATTGATATCACTCATGTGTTGGGGAAAAGTAAATATATGTGAATATGTGCTACTTTTTCGCGGAAATCCATGGACTTATGGAAATATTTTTTTAATTTGGTGAACCATATAGCTGCTTATACCCGAGAATTCAACAGAATTATACCACGAAAATTAAGTCAAATCATCTTCATGGCAGCCACACAAAATTGCAGAATGGGCACTGAGTGAGGAAGAAAATTTAACACAGAAAATGAAAAATATTTCTACGGCAATGATAAAGTTGCACCAAGCTTCTTTTGAAAGAACAAGATTGATAAAAAAACCAAGATGGTTGTCAAATTGGCGACCGAAATATAGAAATCTCTTGAATTGTTACACATGCCCCTTACATCATTTTCGGTTATTTGTAAACTGTGGCGAGTAGGAATTGTCTTTGTTTTTATCAGTTATGACACCAAGTACTTCGGAAAACATAGTATGCTGTAATTTGTGTCTAATTGTTGTCCATACTCCGAAAAATGCAAATTAAATAATTCGCTATGCAATTTCACAAATAAACTTGCTTTTCGAGGTTCTAGATTAGCATTGGACAGAAATAGGCATAATAAAATAAACAAACGTGTACACAGTTTTAAATATCGTTAGTGTCATTCAATTACACTCGACATTGATCTATTTGACCCAAGATGGTCGCCAGAATGGCCGCCAAAACTCACAGTTATAAAATGTGACAAATGCTTATATTCTCAAACGGCATTTAGCAAAGGAGGAGGATATATTCGCCCAATCTAAATTAGATACTATCATGTTAAGGTATATTGTGACTATGTTTGACCAAAGATAGTTTGTTTATAATCGATAATATATCAGAATGGACTCTTAGAAACCTAACATGAAATTGCCCAATATCATTTAAACAATCCTGCCCGTTTCCTGGGAAGGAAGTCAAACAGGATATGTGCTGACTGTATCATTATAAGAGCATAACGAGTACTCGAAAGAATCCCTGCAGTCATAATACAGACATAAATCCAACTTTATGGCTATATTATTTCGTTTGGGGCAGATCTACTTTATTCGTTGCCTATTCTTGATTAATTGTTGACCACGTTGATTTCGCCCGGCCACAAAAATTTAGAAGATTCAGGAACAATATCACACATTGACTTTGTCGAAGTCGAAGTTGCATTGCTAGCATACTACCACCGGGAAATATACTTGCTCAACTTAGAAATACACAGGCATTACATGTTAGTGCAAATTATTTCGTATCTAATTATGAAAGAGTTGTGTCTAATAAGCTACAATAAGGGGAGATTGCATTGTTCAGTTTCTTGTTTTTGGCATATCTGTGTTGCATCACCCGAAATTCGTATGAATAGTTGAGACATTGTCACACTTCTCAAGACGTGAGTCGGCACATATACCACTCTTGTTACTTCGTCCAATAGATGGTCACATTGATGGTAGTCTATCTACAACCAACTCACCTTAGCAACTACAGTTGCATTACAAACTCATCTCGCAAGCTAACAGAGCTCACCACAAAACTCTTCGACTGCATATCAGAGACTCCATATAGATTGTTTGCTTCGGTTGTGGAATGGAGAGTCCATAATACAGATTTAATAAATAAATTTCAATACGGTCGCTGACCTCATAGCAGATACATTGCATATTCGCTTCGATGTAGTCTAACAGAACTGTGCACATAACCGAGTTAATGCTTGTCAGTTTATTTTAGAATATGTCAAAACATCAGTATCGGGCAAAAATAGCATAAGGTTTGTCATTTTCCATGTCGAGTCCAGCAAGTGACAATAACGGCTCCTCAACTTCTTCCTGGTTGTCAACGAAAAAATATCGTGAAATCAAAATGCCTATGCCTAGTGCCTGGATATATAGTGATGAAATACCTCATCGAAACACCAGGAGCTCATCTTTGGTTCATTCCATATGATGGTGCATCGAAGTAATGAATACAGTGACGGGTCATCAAGATCATTTAATGGAACGTTTATTAAGATTTCTTGCAAAACGTCCACATGGGGACATTCGTTAGCATTATACATCAACTGTTAGTTCACAGAAAGTAAATATCTTCGAATCACAGAAACCCCGCAATCTCGAACGAAATCCTTTAATTGTCCATCGAACAAATGTAGTTTATAGAATTTGCTGGCAAACCGTACAACCATAATAGTCGGATCCACAAGTAGGCCAATTACAAGCTTGGAATATAGATACTGCGCAAAAGTTGGAAGTAATAGATAACAATGTTATGCTTGAATTGAGAGAAGATTGTGGATTGTTAGCTATTTGAAGAGTCCATAACTGAAGGAAGGTATAAGATTTCAACGTTTAACGACCTGAGTTTTCTGCAGACCTGATTTCATTGTAGTGGGATATCAAATGTTTCTGTATAAAACATCTGGAAAGAATACTACAAACTTTCCACCCAATAATAATACATGTACCTCAACAGCCAAGTCAAACTGTGCATTGGTGCGAGAAATTATTATCAATTGTATTTGGAACATTACCGATAGCCGATACAATTACAGAAATGCAGGCATTTAAAGAAAATTTGGTGTGAATTTGTTTCTTGTGTGATATTTTGATGAGACCGCATATCGCAAGCATGAAAGAACTTCGATAACGCATGTGACAAATATGACATGGGTGTATATAATATAAACTTGATGAGTGCATAAGTTCTGCACAGTCAGATGGGAATCATGCACGGAACGAACTTGCAGTATATGCGATGTCCAGAAAACTATCTCTGTGGAACTCAAATACACATGTATACCAATTGAACTCATTATATGAGGCTCTCTTCCTATCCTAGCTCAATCAAAATCAGCCACGCTTTCGCAAATCTTGGGTGTGGAGTCAGTGAGTCGACCTATGAGCTGTCCAGAGCTCCACAGCAGTTTCTGTTTTGGTACGAACCTGAACATTCATAATTTATCTCTAGTCGCTATAGATCGCATGTAATAAGCAGAGGTCTGGTAGAAATCCGCCAATGCAATTCTTCTTCGCAGAAGACACATAGAGCGCACATCTGAACGCTCTCGTTTGGTAGTCTGCGATAAAGCAATTACTGTCATATAATCCCCTGATGCACACACAATTTGAACTAGATGTTATTCAAGGGCGAGCAATTGTAAATTTTCTCAGTTTCACAAAAGTATACCCTGTGTTTTCGTACATGCATATTAATAAGAACGAATCACACAAATATTAGCTCCTATTCTTATATTTGGACTTAGTATACACTAATTATTAAGCTTGTTAACATGGAAGATGTTTGTAATGTCAACGTATTATATGCCGCTACTGTTTTGGGGTACTGCATTGTGTGATGTCCATTCAATTAATTTCCGTGAGCAGCTGAATTTCGGTAGAATTGACTTAGTATGATGGCATTACATGAGCAATACAGGAGTCAAGTGAACAATTCGTATCCAAACCCCATAAGGGGGCCGATATCAAGGGGAAGTAATTGCTCAATACCGACAGCCTTATTGTTGAGGTAGGGATTTTTCTCCAGTCGAGTCACCCAATCAGGACATTTGCGACGTACATGTAATGATGGATGTAAAAAGCATATATTCAGATTTTGATATTTTCAAATAGGTCAACATCAGATGAATTTATCTACTTTTCATGGTTTCTGTTTCCATTCTCATGAAATCTCGGATATAAGCAGCTACTGTTCGCAAAATATTCATATTGTATCAGATTGTATCAGCATTCCTGGCACTTTTGTCAACAGGGGAACAAATGTGTTTACCAGTAGTCACTGAAACCCACCTTAGGAGCGTTATCACTGAAAACTAGCACATTTGGATGATTTCTCCATTTTGGTAACCATCTGAGTCACCATCCTGAATTTAAATTCATATGGATAATAGTATGTTAATCTAACATATCATGGTTGTCGAATGATTAGATAGTATAATTTATTCAAAAATAAGGTTGCTATTAGCCACCGATTTCAAACCGCTGTGAATAATTTAAGAGGCGCGAGTGTGAAAAATAATCAATTATTAGAATTTCGGTCGCCGTTTTGGGAGCCATCTTGGATTTTGAGGTCCAAATTGCACCGTCAAGAGGAAGTGTGATCCAATGGTATTATTGGTCGCGAAACATAATCATTGCCCTATCTAAATTTTCCTCCCAAACTCAATGCCAACTCTGAAATTGTTCATGGTTGCCATTTTGATGATTTCATCTCATTTTCGTCGTTTCATTCTCTCGAAATCTTGAGTATAAACATCAATTGTTCACAAACTATTCATATTGTTTCATATCTCCATGTTATTACGCCAACACGGAGCAAATATATTCACCTATATTCACTAAATCGCACATTAGGAGTGATATCAAAGAAAATTTGACAAATTTTTGTGATTTATCAATTTTGGCAACCATTTTGGTCGCCATCTTGAATACAGATGCACTTATTGGTTGTAATTATATGGCAATCTATATGTTTAAACCTGTTGCAAATGTTTGTCATCAAATTCAGCTATTTTCTGGCTAACGCTCGAATTACAAAATCGATATTTGGTAAAATGTCATAGCATATTAATGAATTCACATTTTGATAACATTTTGTAGGAATAAGACCCAAAGTATGACATATTATCATGTTCAAATGGTTAGGTATTCAAATGTATTTAAAATTAAGTTGCTATTAGCCACCGATTTCAAACAACCGTGAATGTTTTAAGAGACATGTATGAAAATTCATCATTTTCCCGAACTTCGGTCGCCATTTTGGCGGCCATTTTGGTTAAATGGTAAATTTTTACGTCAAAGTGAAGCCTGTTATCATAGTATCACAACAGTAGAGAAATATTATATTTCCTACCATAAATTCACTACTAACTATTAATCAAACTGATTCAGTGCCTACTCTGAAATTTTGGATGGCGGCCATCTTGATGACGTCATAAATCCACCCAGTCGCGACCCCCAGGCGTCTAACATTTGTTTTCTGGTGCCCGAGATATCGAGCAACATCATGAGCATAGTGGCTATATTTCTTCACAAAATGCACACGGGAGCCAAAAAATGGACATAAGAGCCTCTACTAATTAGCTTTTTCATGAATGGTGCGAGTTGAAATTATGCACATATGTCAAGTATGACTCTGAAATGTATTTTTGAGAATGGTGTCGTCAGATAAGTCTCCGCGGGAAGTGTACTACAGTTGCGAACAAAACTAATATAACGTTGGATCCTATAGAGATTTTGACAATTTACTCACATGTTCAGTGGTGGAACTTAATGGCTATCATATATGCATGGCTCTTACATGTAATCTATCGTAACTACATGCTATTTTACCAAATTCACTTGCAATATAGTCAGGACACAAGATACAATAGTTGATAAAAAATGTGGTTCACATCAATCATATACATCACAATCACCTGCTTCAGTGATAATGTCCACTATTCTACAAATGTAATGTTTATCATGACTAAAGTTTCAGGATGTCGTTGTAAAATTGATTGATGTTGTTTTTTTTCATCAATTGACAAAATTAATGTTTATTGCCAGGACGAAGTACCGCATAATACGGAGTTGTGTGCTAACAATTCTGCGAGTCATATTTATGTAAGTGTCAGTCAAAACTTTTAGGACATGGGAATAATTTTTTTATTAATTCGTGGCCACGAAATAACTAATTCGTGGCCACGAAATAACTAATTGTGATATACGATCGTCAGTCCCATTGTTGTAATGGAAGCGGATAGAGATGATCTGGTTGTAGTCGTCCACCATATTGGCATGAGCCACGGTTAAGAAAATGTAAGGAGAACATTGTTTTGATATAAACTCGTTGGACAACACCGATCCTGTCTTTAGAACAGCAGCCTTTGCCTTGTTGTTTGGTGGTGGTGGTGAGTTCAAGCCATGTATTGCCCGTAAAACAAATTAAGTAATCACCCCTTTCACCAACCCGATCCAAAGTTGCCGCCGTCCTGGGGGTGGGTAACATAGGGCAGCCACGACATCAGTATATCTTGGGGCCACCATATACAGCACCAATTATACCACATCAAACAGTGAAGGGGCCGAGAAATTGTATAGGTGCCATATTTGAATCCATCTGGGCGGCCATTTTGGATCGGGGATGGTGAAAGCGGGTGAATATTTAGTTTGTCTCATCAGGGGTCACCATACAACACACTGTATTCGACCTAAAATGGGGGGGGGGGCAATTGCATGGTACCATATATGGACCCCTCTGATCAGTTATCATTTTCGCTCGAATGGGTTGAAGGTGTGAAAATTTTGCTTGCTTTGCGAGCCACAATACAACACCCTTTATTTGATCTATATCGGTCAAATGACCGAGAAATAATGTGTACCCTATTTGACCCCTTCTGAGCGGCGACCATTTTGGATCGGGTATGGTTGAAAGGTGTGAATATTTATAAGTTTGTTTTTGGGCCCACCCTACAAAACCCCTTATTTGACTTAAATCGGCCAATATGCCGAGTGAAATGTCATTCCCATTCGATCGCTTGCGGTAAAAACTAATGAATATTCAGTTTGTCTTGGAGCCACCTGACCCGTGTTTCCCCGTTCTCTCTGGGCTAGTTTATATCGGACGTTCATATCCCCATGTAGAGCCCGGGTCCCACGACATAGTGGGTTTACAGTAGCTTCTCTGCTATCGTACGCATTGTTTCTAAAACAGCATCAAGTGTGACCATACCGTAAAGGTATCTGGATATATGCAAAGGTCAATCAGGTATAATTCGCCACGAATTAGTATTTCGTGGCCACGAAATAAAAAAAAAAACAATTTCCCATGTCCTAAACCATCCACCGTAGCTTATGGATCATTCTGTTTTAGTATTAAATATGGAGAAACCCGACCAGCATCAATGTAACAACTACAACAACTCATCTATGCCAATGATATGTTTAGCTGGTATTGTTTAAAAATGTTAAACAATGTTATCATGTCCATATGTATTGCTAAATATTGCTGGGCATATATAGATGGTTGTTCTATAATTCCTGGTCGGTTTATCAAAATTGGGAGTTTAAATTATGTTCATCTGATGATAAAGAAAACACTTTCTCCGTCCACTCTATATACATCCCCCGGGATACATGTTTCACATACTAAATTAACACATTAGTCAACATAACAAATCACTCCCTCAAATCCTTTGCCACAAGAATAAAAATAAATTGTCAGTATAAATAGGCAAGACATCTCTGGACACTTTCTAAGAGATAATTTATTTATAAGAAGATATATATATGTGCATTATGTGCTTGGTCTTATATATAGCACAACACAGTAAGATGCAAGTGACACTGTGAGGGGACAATACTGTGTCGAAGAACATAGTTGAGGGGACCCTTCCATCATCCTTCATATTGTATCATGACTCCATCTGTTGTGAACAAACCATCGACTTAGTCTTAATGGATCGTTCTCCCCCAATAATATACTTGCATGGCTTTGAACCGATCAACACTCTGGGCCGTGGTATTTTCTCATAAATTAGATAGTGTCTGTAGTCGGATGGTATTGGTTATGTTCAAATGGTGACACAGATATTAAACTATACATGGTAGCTATAGTGCCCCATGGGCCATTGATCATTATAAGATCGAGAAACTTAGTCTAGGAAATTACCGGGAATTCACTGGAAATTGCAATTGTAGCTGGTAGGGTCGTAATTCAACGTTTGCGTTTCCGATGCAGTTAATACCCAAATGTGAAATTTGAGATATACCTGGCCGTCAAAGTGAACCATATGTCTTATTTAAGGTTAGCAACGGTTGCTAATCAAATGCCACAATGGTGTACTAATCATTCATTCGTATTGCCTTAATTTAGTCAGTGTCTAATTACATGGTGCTTGTTTTGTTCAAAGTTGGGCACACGTATGTCTAAAACTATGCAGCCATGCTCTGCATAGGCCATCATTATAAGATCGGGAGACTTTGCCACTGGTCCAGATAGCTCCTTAGTAACGGTTACTAAGCACCTACTCGGAATTTGCAGGAAAATGCAAATATGGTTGATATCTATTTTACTCATTAAGCTCTACTTTAGTGGAAATTCGAATTTACTTGATTTTCACAGCTATACACGAAGCGTTTGCGATTAACTGTGGTCAGAATATTGATGGTGAATGTTGGGTTTCAGTCGCTGTACTGAAGTTGGCCAAATGTAACTGGCGTGGGAAGTGTGAAAGCAAAGCCTATGCCGCTATAGTAAAGATCTCAGCTGCACCAAAATGTCCATTTATCAGTAGCACAAATCCTGCGAAAACACAGATTATCTCAGTGCATGTTGGATAGACTCCGATGATAATATAATATGTAATCACATCGTGAACAGTCTTGTTGTGATTATTTTCGTTTGATTCAACAGGCTGCATATTATCGAAATTACAAAACCATTCGACACTTACTTTTGCCAATTACTGTATCTTGAGGCATAACTATATCATATATTGCATCTATTAAATCACGGATAGCTACAGTGGGCCAAACACGAGTGTTAGTCTACATATATAGTTGCGCACGATTGCCAATAAGTGATATTACAATCAACGTTTGAGCATAACACGAAATTCTCCATAGGGTTAGGTGTTAAATTTTGATCGCAACTGTACCTAGCAAGAATCATCTGATCACATCCATTCTTTTTTAAAACTACGTCTGTGTTTCATACTTAGTATTGTTTTAGGAATATCAGTACGCGCATATCATAATACGCAAAATGGCGCCATTTATCCAAAGTACTAGAATCTCCATATCCTAGGGCTCAGCGTTAAACTTTGATCACAACTGTATGTAACAAGAATGAACCGATCACATCAAAATTTTCAAAAATACATATAACGGTCATATCTAGTAGTTTTCTGTAAATACGAAACGCTCTCTAAATTATGTTGACCCCGATTTAGGCCGACCCGCCAAAATTCAAGAATGGAAACAAGTGAATCCTGAAAACACCTATACTAGGCATATATATTCCGTTTTCAGATCGCTTTTAACAAACCAAAAATGCAAAATGACATAAGGAATCCGACTAATAGATAGAGTTCGCCTTCTTGGTGTGCGCTCCAGCTGTTTCCGCTCCTATTCCTAAAAAGTACCCCATACAACTGTGTCGTTGATGTGATCAGAATTTCTAAATAAAATGTATATTACAGGTACTCAATCCTATTCGGTGGTCCCCATATCATCAGATTCAAACAACAACAACTACAACAACAACAAAAACATTTCTTGAAATGCCGCTTCAGTTATCAGAATCGATTAATTGCCCAAAATAATGCTAACCACAGTCAACTATAGTATAAAATTGCTCAAAACCTGTTATTTATCAACATTTTGTTCACCGAAATGTTGCCGGTTTGTCTGACACAAAAAAGCCACTTGGTTTTATCACTCTGGGCTTTGACGGGTGGGTTCCTCGAATCGAATCATATATTTTTTACCCCCAAAGCCAAGGAAATGGTAATTTGCGATCGTTAATTTGCATCTTTAATTGATACACACTTTCCGTCCTCGATTCATATATATTATGTTATACCCCGGAATCTATATAAAACTTTCTCGGATGAAATAGACCATCTTTAAATTAATAAATTTAAACTCTCTGTATTCTTGCCAATGCATGGCTGCGAAAAATGTCAATATGAGACAACACATATTACATTTTCTCCACAGTTTCTAACAATAGCCAGGTTCAGCCACACGTGTGACGTGTATTACTGTGGTATGCTATATATGCATGAGATGTACTTGGTGCACGGGAACACTGAGATGATTTTACGACGCTAAACCTACACCTTTAAAGATATCGGCCAACGTCTAACGAAACTTGTAAATAATAGTCGGGTTGTGGGAACAAGAAGTCATAATGCATAATTGGCTTCAATCAAATTAAGATCTTACCGCGCAGGAAATCTCTGCCTGCACAGCGTTGGTCGCTTATTTGGTTATATATCAGAGATTGTGTTTTTCCTCTTCGCTACACGTTTCGTATGCCACACGTTGGACACAAAACTTCTAAACGGTTTAACAGTTTACGTGTTGGCGAAATGATCGCGTGTGTCAGGTGACCTCCGTTGACACTGGATTTACCTTACAAGTTACCCTCCGTGTGGTTGAAACTGACTAACATCGCGTAATCGCGCAATAGAACTACATTTATCACATAATTTGGCCATAAAAGCAGTTTCATAATTATCGGTAATAGACACGTTTAATATCAGCGCGTGCGATGACGTCACGGCGTTCTTCAAATAACTTGCGATCGCTGTAGTTTATGATTGTTGTTTTCGATGAATATTTCGCGTTGCTTCGGGTTTATTTGATCATGTGATAAAAGGTATCTCACACTCGACCTATTTTATATGTAATTTATCAACCTCGTCCTCTAAATTCTATTTGAGCCTCGGTAAACCTCGGCTCAAGTCGAATTTAGTGAACTCGGTTGATAAATTTCGTATAAAATAGAAACTCATGTGAGATCCTCTATGTATTACATTCAATCTACAGCCTACAGGAGCAGTATAAACAACAACAACGGATACTCCACACATTGAGTAACATGGTGGATATTCGTAACCGAACTAAATACCATGATTGCATTCGCCGAGCCTCCCGGTGGTCGACAGGGGCACAATGAATGACAAGAAAACCATAGTCAGAAATGCTAACGCCCTCAAGATCATATCATTAGGCATATATATAAATTAATGTGTTGTCCTGCCAGATATCCCCATCGCCCCATTGGCACTGTCAGATCAGCGTAGCATTAAACACATATAGATAGGGTGTAACTATGATCACATGGCCAGTGTAAAATGGAGCAGGGAATTCCAGAGTATAGGAAGAATGTCCACGCATAGCTGTCAACAAAAGAATGTTTAATATCAAGAAAGTTGTAATGTGTACAAACATGTCGAGCATGAATCTATACAAAATAGATGGTGGTTTATAAGCCGAAAAACAGTCCATCGCTAAAAACATATGCACTGTGTTCCAAAGTATACATGTAACGTTACTGTACAGTCTAATACAACATATGATATATGAATAAAAGAACAATCGGTGCACATATGATATGAACACGGTTTACGAAACTTAGGTGTGCTTCAAATTTAACACAGGTAAGATCGGTTACAATAATTTTTGGTCAATTAGTGATAACAGTATATGAGTCACACACTACCCGGGTAAACTTGAAACCACTCGTCATTGTAGTAATACGATATTTATATTCCCGAAGAGATTATGTTTGCAATAAATATGATACATTGAAAGTGGTTGATATAATGACAATCGAGTAAAGGTCTACACAAGTGGACATGAACCTGAAAGTGTGTCGAAATCATAGGATTATGACAAAGCGTTGACTATTGTGATATCGGTTCGCCGTGTGAGGACTAAGATGTATGACGCACGTTTTGACAAAATGTCCTGGTATTTCAAAATGGATTTTCTCACAATTTGTCAGGAATTGCTATGTGAAATTTGGTACAAGCGATTACTGTGACACAATATTTAAGAACCATCGACTCGCTGGAAATTATAACTTCATTTACTTACTTTAATGGCATAACAAATATTTTTATGTCTCTGTTTTTCGATTAAGCACTTCTGTCAACAACAAAAATTTAAGCTGACCGCCATATCTCTTAACACTGTGGCCTAATTCCAGGTTGATTGCCCCCTGCTTGAGTTATCATTGGGGTGGAATATGTGTGACTGGTTTATTTAAGAAATACTTGAATTATTAATTTCCTCTGTAATAGTTTATTAGATTTTAAAACAGAAATGAACTTGAAAGTGTCGTTAAATAATTGGAATATTGTTTTGATACAATATTAACATTCAGAGAAAATAGCTTGACCTTGACCTCCGTTTTACTTTCGCTTACAAAATTTACTGCCATTCGCCGACATGTCTTGTTTCTGGAATTCGTTTGATGAATAAAGTTGAAAAATTGGGCACAAACACTTCGGATGGAATAAAAAAGGATTGGATTGCTTCAGTACAACAATATACTGTAAACTAAGAGTGTTCATTGCGTGGTAGCATATTCCAGTTGTAAAGCGCCGACTGAAATAATTTAAAGAAAATTGTCTGCTAAGAAACCGGTTTGGTAGCAGAATGAAAATTAGTTTTAAACAAAATGTACGATGTACCGTGTTATGCATGCCATAATCTTTTTTTTTTTTTTTTTTGTCCGACTATTGGATGTATAGTCTAAACAGAAAACACGAATTTCAAAGACGTAAATCATTTGGTTTGACTGGCTTTGCAGTAACCGATAAATCATTCAGACGGATCTGTTTTAATGATATGTGTACCTCTAAAGATATTTAACAACAGATTTGTATATTATCAATACGTATTTTAACTACTATATGTGGTTAACCAATATGTTGCTTTCCTCGTGGCATGGCTTGGAGTCACGGCCATTGTGGAGCTCCGTGGTCCAGTGGTCGGCGTGTAGGACTTGTATTCGCTGTAAACACACCGATATGGGTTCGCAACGCGCCGCCGGTCATTGAGTCTCCACACAGCAGTGGCTTGGCCGCTTTGAGCGGCGTGCAATTGTCGGAATGCTCGCTGTTTCAAAACTCGCGCCAAGTTGTGACCATTGAGCAAGGCCGCTCGTACTGCGTTGGCTTCGCATCACTCATGCGTTAAACGTCATACTGATCAGTATCAGAGCATGTTCTGATCAAACTAGAACAGCGCCTGCAATGGCTGCAGCCGGTTCATTGGTTGGCTTGTACAAATGACTGGGGTAATATTGTACCAAGCGCGTTAGAGCAAGTAATTGGTTAATCGCTATATAAAATTGGTCATTAGGCTATTTATTATTATTACATTATTATTTTTATTTTGACAGCCATTTGATGTCCGCAATTGTATTATGTTCTGTCCGTGTCATTCTATTCACTTCCATACCTCAATATCACACAAACTGGCATAACTGCGTAATTACTATGCCAGAATATATCATACAATGACCTATTTCGAGAACTGGTGTCCATGTTGGACGCCATCTTGGATAACACAGTTTCCACAAAGCGGATTTTAGCGGATTTCAGATATGTTTTACTAAGAACTCTCCTGCGTCTTTTGACACTCTTCTTTACCAATTTATTCCGGGTTAACCCATCATTTCGCGTACCACGACCATACTATATATAGGTGATTCATAGCTTTTTATGAAGTGTAGGCTTCAGTTATTTGTTTATAAACATCGGAAACCTTCGTGTAAATCGTATGGCGATTGTATTGATTCTTACGG
The DNA here is from genome assembly GCA_032622095.1 of Siphonodentalium dalli. Classification (NCBI taxonomy): domain Eukaryota; kingdom Metazoa; phylum Mollusca; class Scaphopoda; order Gadilida; family Siphonodentaliidae; genus Siphonodentalium; species Siphonodentalium dalli. The sequence continues at coordinate 53,277,239 of CP136067.1, forward strand.
GCGCTAATTGTGTGAATGTAGAGGGTTTTTTATTCTAATAAGTTAAACGGGCGATCGTATGTTGTTTGTTGGACTTATATGTATAGGTTATTACCCGCTTGGGTGTCTGTACAAGGAATATAGACCAAGGCAGCGGAGCTGCCGAGGTCTATATTCCTTGTACAGACACCCAAGCGGGTAATAACATATTTATGAACTGATTCGCACCCCGAGGAACAGATTGTCATTGAAAATATCAATTACGTATGATAACCTATCAGATCAATCACATGTGAGCAGAGTTAATTTAGCACCGACATATTCACTATATACTCGACCGTGAGTACTCAATTTGAAAGAAACTCATTCTATTGACCCAATGAATTTGCCACCTTATATTAGTATATCACGCTTCAGTCCGCTCACAATATCATTTCTTAGTTTGATTACTGGTATAACACGACTATTTCAAATGGATTTATCAACTGGCGATTTTTCACTTGAAAATCATTGGGACGATTTGGATTTAACGACAGTTGATATGGCTTCATATGGAAGTCCGACCATCGCAAATAGCAGATTTGCGGCACCAGTTGATTACGATGAACTCCAAAACCGTTACCGACAATGTGTCCCACGAAACACTAGATACTCAACGTCATGGGGATTAAACGTTTGGCGAGAGTGGGCCGAACATAGAAATTCACTGGAGACAACAATGATAGAGGCGAATTCGCTGGTGCCTCTGGAAATAACATCTGAAATTCCGTTACCCGTTATGGATTTTTGGTTAGAAAGATTCATCACTGAAATTCGTAGAAAAGATGGAAGTGATTACCCGTCATCTACCCTCATGAATATTGCCTCCAGCATTCAGCGGGAACTGCGGAACGTTGGTCACGTGGAGACAAGTATGTTTTCAAAGACTGATACAACATTTGTAAACTTTAGAAAATCGATTGATTGTCGAATGAAGAAGTTGACGGCCGAGGGTGTAGGTGTGTCCCAGAAACATGCTGATCCCATTTTACCCAAGGACGAACTTGCATTTTGGGATACCGGAACGTTTAGCTTGGATAGCGCACAGGGACTGTTTAATGCAGTGTTTTTTTATAACTGCAAGTGTTTTGGAATGAGAGCTATGGATGAGCACCGTGATTTAGATTCATCACAATTCAAAGTTGTCTTTGACACAGAAGTTGAACTGAATAAAATAATGTTCCAGGGCCGAAGTTCCAAATATGTTCAAGGTGGTTTGAACCAGCGTGGCGTGAAACCAAAACAGATTGAACATTTTGAGTTGAAAGAAAACCCCAGATGTTTTGTAAAGTTAATGTCATTGTATTTATCTTCGATTCCTGAAAATGGACCATTCTATAGGAAGCCACTTGTGAAACTATCAGAGGACAATAAACCACGTTTTGGACAGCAACCGGTTGGTAAAAACACATTATCCAAAATGATGAAAACTCTTTTTATTTCTTCTGGAATAAGTATGGAAGGGAGAAATATCACAAATCATTCAGGAAAAGTTACTTGTGTCACTACCTTATATGACCAAGGTTTTGATGACAAAACTGTGAAATCGATCAGTGGACATCGTTCGAATGCAGTGGACGTCTACAAACGAGTCAGCGTGAAGCGAAAGCTAGAAGTAAGTGCTGCGCTTGCGCCCCCACCTACAAAAGTTACTGCCGAAAGTTCGGTAAAGGCAGAGGAACCCACCCTTTTGATTCCGAAGGAGACATCTTTGTGGTGTGTGGGTGGACATAATTTGACGGTTAGTCAAACCGGCAAACGACTGAGTGTGGAAATTCCTGACTGCATTGACGAATTTGTGTACACATGGAAGGGTAAAGTGACACAGGTTAAACTGAGTGGATGAACTAATGTGCGTGATGTTCTAAGATCTGTGAATTGACATGTACAATAACGCATTGTGGATTATTATTGTGTTGTACTTCTACTATATTCCGAATCACATCTTGAATACTATATATTTGAAGATTCTAAGATTTTCGTTTTACTGACCACCCCCCCCCCCCCGCCAAACATTTGGAAATCACTGTACACTGGAGCGAGTTCACAATCCAATCCCAACGCCACGTGATCACTTACAATATATTCGCGGTGTGATTTCACACCTACCCCAAGTTTGCAAGCGTTTAATTCCTGAGCGTTGATTGTTTTCCAATGACACCATTGTTCAGATTAATATTTTCGGTCCGCAGAAATACAGATTCATACAAGGATTATTGTTCAGCAATTCAAGCAATTTCATTGGTCGAGGGGTGCGAATCAGTTTATAAATATATTATCTGAACATTTCCCACCAACGAAAATAAATCCTTCGGCACTTGTGTTATACTTTTGCCTGTCTGTCGTTAATTTATATATCCTATGCATCCACCCAAAACATAGGAAATCCATTCAGCAAAAAAAATTATGTTAATGTTAAAATTACGCAGTCACTGATAAGAATAGACGCTCAAACTGAATTATGGGTCATTTCTTAGTCTGAAGGCAGCCAAAACATTTTGTAACCCAATTTGAAAGCAGAGCTAGATCGCATTCAACATTTGTTTCGAAAGAATGCCTTTATATATATGTACATATATATATATCTGAAGTTTAATATCGTCCCTTATCCCCTTCTCATAGTGAATAACAGTAGCATGCAGCCAACGAGGACGGTGATCTGTGGCACGAGGAATTCACTCCCGCCATTGTTTCCCCCGCCATTGTTGGCGACAGTGGTGGCAGCACCCGGAACAGTAGTGGCAGCACCCGGAACAGTAGTGGCAGCACCCGGAACAGTAGTGGCAGCACCCGGAACAGTAGTGGCAGCACCCGGAACAGTAGTGGCAGCACCCGGAACAGTAGTGGCAGCACTCGGGACTGTAGTGGCAGCAGCGGGACTAGTGGCGGCGGGTGTCGTGCTGAGGCACACTGTAAAAGAAGTTAATATATGGTTATAATATGACTACATTGTCATGTTTGTTATATATTACGAAATAAAATTGAATTGAATTGAATTGACTATATCGGTAACATAATATATTTACGGTTGCTATACGCAATACAACACGAACAAGCATTCTCTGCTTGTAAAATCCATCTCCCCATTGTTTTACAACCAAAATTATGGTCAATTATACATGGTAGGCTCAATTAAAACCAACAAATGATTATTACCATGACCACCATGCAGAATGTGTAGTTTATTAAAGAATATTTTTTGAATTGCCGCTTCAGTTATCAGAATCGATTAATTGCTAGCTACAGTCAACTATAGTATAAAATTGCCCAAAACGTGTTATTTATCAACATTTTGTTCAGCGAAATCGGGCCGGATTGTCAAATATCTAACACCCAAAGCCACTGGATTTTAGAGTTATCCATCTTCATCCGCAATTTGGTCCCTCAACCAGTTCCAAACAGCATAAACTGATCTAGAAGATATGAGTGAAAAAACGTCATTTTTCAACTTCCGGTGGCCATTTTGGCGGCCATCTTTGATGGGTAGTTTCAATTTTGCCCTATAAAAGTATCCTTATGTCTTAACTTCACGAAAATATATACATTTGTATAAAATTTACTAGATTTTCCCGCTATAATTTTCATCAAACTGACTTGGGGCCTAGTCTGAAAAACGGCGGCCATGATGGACGCAATCTTGTCTGGAGTCTACACGGCCACTTTTTTTCTTGTTAGCATTGCTTAAAAGTTGGAGAACATAATAAGGAACAAAATGAGTGGGGTAAAGTTTAGTCAAGGGTAAGTTAAGGGGGTGCAATGGTACCCCTATTAGCCCCCGGACCAGGGGGGGGTCTGAAAAAAGTGACATGACAGTAGGCTGAAAAAACTTTTTTCCGGTACCCACCACCCCCCTATTTGAAGGAAAACATATTTTTTTTCAATTTCATGCGGGGTAGCCACCCCCTTTTTACCTCCAAATCTGTAGTCTCACGCCATTTAAGCTTGATGGTCAGTATTACAGTTACCCTATTTCCGTTTCTGGTTCTTCTAAGTCATTCCAACTTTTGTAATAACACGAAAAGGGAAGTGATCTAAAAAAAAACCCAAGAAAAACCCAAAATAAAACGCAGAATACATGTGCTGATCAGTAAATTATTGATTGTTTCGTCCCCAAATATTGTCCGAGGTAGCTCATTATACATGTAAACAAGTATAAAAGCATTAGTGTTCCTTCTTTTCATCACAGCAAGTGTAACTTTAGATGTGTCCCATAGTATCACATGAATTTATGTCATTTATGATTTTTGAAAAAATATTAGGGCAACCCCACCTGGCAATTAACTCTCCCACAATACAGGTATTCAGCTTAAATCCACCATGTATCACACAACTAATTTTCATTTCCATGAGCTGAGTTCTTCGGCTAGGTACTGTGCTAAGGCCAAACCCAGGTCAAGCATTCAGACACATACATGTACGTGTAAATAGAAACTTGAACATAAGACGGTCATATGCAGTCTGTCTGCAGAATAAGCTCCAAGGAAGGTGAGTTTAGTGATGCTACCCAGCATAGTGGGCTAAAGCATTACCAAATTCACCATATGTTACCCTCATTCTGTAGTTAGTTTTCCATGGTTGGTCGAGACCAAAATAGAATGAGGTCGACAAAGGTTGAATTTGTTGATGCTATGCCGGGTAGTATCGCCAAAATCGCCCTCTGCAGACCTCGATCATATTGCTGATGACCAGCACATTATTTTTAGACTTGCATATATATTAAGTTATATTATATTTTCTCTCGCTTCTTTTCACTCGTCTGTTCTGATTCTGTTTATTCCACTTAGCGGCGTTCTCCACATCTACACATTGAAGTTCTATGTATGCTCGCCAAATCTTTTATATGGGTCCCACCATCAAGATTGTTATCTCAGTGATATGCATTGTTGCAGTCTACAATCCCATACCCGAGTTCAGATACAATTTTGACTTGGGCATCAGGTCGCGTTAATATTAATGCTATAAATGAATAGCTTTTTTTCATTTTATTTACATTAAAGTTTATTCATGTGCTACATAACAGTTCATTTTCATCTGGAATCAGTAGCATTGGTACATGGCAATGTGATCGGATGTAAAAGGCGGATACCTGAGAGTTGGTTCGTAATCTGGATTTCTGAGAAGCATCGTGCCTATGTCCACACTAACTACCCCCTCCCCTAAGCACTGCCCTAAGTGTCATACACACCTTAACAACGATGCTGAACACTTTGAGGCAATTATATTGCAGAAATGTTGTAAGAGGAAAAAAATGTGACCACTGGGGGAAAAAGTAACTTTTTTTCGCGGTTGAGCCACCCACCCATCCCGGTCTACTGTATGGGAAAAAAGTGAATGACAAAAATCGGAGTCATTGTGTTCCCGCCATAAAATCTTCAACAGTGGTCCAGCCATTGTTGATATCTAAACATTGAAAGCAATTAATGCGGTCATAATAGTTACACACTGCAACTATCAATCCAGCGAATTTGATATGATTGATAGAACAAACCACTATTATCATGATAATGTTGTTATTTGTTTAAAATGCGTATCAATTGACATATACGCACCCGTTCCCTCATTAAAATCAACATATTTCGACCATTTTAGGGGATCTCCGCGAATTCGGGGAACCCCGCAAATAGATCCGCAAACAGGGACCTACTGCTAGTTGTCACAACAGGCTATCTATCAGTTGGTTGAATACTATTTCCTTTTTTACGAAAGTAAATTAACAAGTAAATATCGAATGACGATACATATATTTGTAAACAAGCATCAATAATGTTATTGGGACGAAAAGTCGCAAGACTTGTTCCGTATTATGATGATCATGATCATGATATGATTGATAGAACAAACCACTATTATGTTGATCGTGTCGTTATTTGTTTAAAATACGTATCAATTGACATATACGCACCTGTTCCCTCATTATCCCTTTACCCAACAAACCGGCCAAAAACGGCAAATAAAGCTGCAACAGCCTAAATTATCTTGGGTCTGTCTCAATAAAACCATACAAATATGGATATCATTGGAACCGGCTCATTGACCACATTGTGATGGTTACAGTTATGCCCTGTGCCAATGCATTCTCTTATATATGCGAGTCGACCATAGGTCGCCTCGCATATATAAGAGAATGCATTGGCCTAAAAAAAATCTTTTTTAAACACTTTTTACCATTTTTTCTTACATTCTTTAACAATTTTATAATTTTTAATGTGTTAAGCCAATGCATTCTCTTATATATGCGAGGCGACCTATGGTCGACTCGCATATATAAGAGAATGCATTGGCACAGGACCGTTCTGTTGGGTAAAGGGTTAAAACCGACATATTTCGACCATTTTAGGCGACCTCCACGAATTCGGGGAGCTCTGCAAATAGATCCGCAAACAGGGACCTACTGTAAACAGGGACCTACTGTAAACAGGGACTTACTGCGACGCAAACAGGGACCTACTGCGAATTGTCACAACCGCAAAAAGGAAAAACCAATTATCTATTTATAAAAGCTCAACAGACACACGGCGCATTCGGCGACACACGTCGATCTAAAATTTTCCCACCAGTATACACCCGATGGGCGTGAATGACGACATAATACGCTATGCACATTCTCCACTTAGCCACCGGGGACTTCTTACTTGTCCATACCTGAGATCGAAGTCCGAAAAGCTTGAATGTCATCCCACACCGCAGTATCAACGTTCTCTTGGCACCCAGTGCTGGTGAATGCAGCCTCCCTGCATGTTAATGTTTGCACATTCGTACTGTGGATTGAAGTACAGCAAAGAAAATATAAAAGAAACTCAGGCCCTTCAGAGTAGGGTATATATACGGAAAATATAGAACTAATATAGGATTCACCGCCTGTCGAAGCTACAACTATTCCACAATGAGACATTTACACCAATACCAGCAATCAATTTGTTATATATATACATGTAATTTCTTATGTTCCTACTATGTCACATGCGATTTAAACGAGTGAAATAAACACATTGAAATTGGGTACAATCGTATATATGTAATGCAAATATAGGCAACACATGTACATGTATAATATATTAACTTCTCATATTGACTGGAAATAATTCTCCCATAACAATATTTCGCAGCCTCTCGCTCAACCATCGTTAATTTAGAACGGTATTTTCGGCTGGCAATTAGCCACATATTTCTTGAAAATGGTGTATCTCTTATAGATTCGGGGGTGTTACTAAGAAATTAATTTGTCATGAATTATTCCATGTGAATCGGAACAGTTTATGTTGTTATTTTTAGAGCATTACTACGATTGGAAAGTAATCCTTTAAGACACTTTTATGTGGAATATTAAGACACCAGCAGTCAGATGCTCGTAGCCCGTTTATATATAACCATGGGTATATGTCAGATATAACCGTACAAAAAAAACGCCGTTCTTTTCACCGTGTATTTATCCATGGTGTGCGTGCCTGTGGTTGTCCGTAACATGGTGCCCGGTGTTATTGCTTTGAAAGGTAATCATGTTCGACTGGTGTTGTCAGATTGGTAATATGAGATTAGCGGTTTCTATGTCTTGTCTGGTCACATTTACTGTTTGAACTTTGTCTGAAATAGACGCACTTTTTATACTAGAATTTGCGCAACAGGAGCGCAGGGAAATCGCACGTCGAGTTGGTTTAAGGTTTTTAGAAAAAGTATTTATATGATATAGACAGAGACGTGGCGACAGGGGTGGGGGTTGGGATGTCTCACCCCCCAAACTTTGGTCAAAATGTTCAACAGTTGGAAATTTCATACCTGCCAAAACATTAGTTGGAAATTTCACACCAACATTAAGTTGAAAATGTTCTTGTAGTTTTATTTTCAAACAGTTTATTTGCATATTTTCCTATTTTTGGTAAATATTTTGGACTGAAATGGTCATCAGTCGGAAATTTCCAACCTTCGGAGGGTGACAGGTTGGAAATTTCCAACACTTGGACAGTTTGTGTCCTGGTCCCTCCCCCGTGGCCAGTCAAAAAAACTGCTAGTTAATTTAAGAAAACAATACTGTCATGCATTTGGTAAATATTGTCATTGGAATTGTCATCAGTTGAAATTTTCCAACCTAAGTGGGGTGTCAGGTTTGAAATGTCCAACTCTAGGAAGGTTTGAGGCTAGTCTAGATGCTAGGATTTTTAGATTTTCTTGTTCAGATTAAAAAAAAATTGCCGACTATCGTTGTCATTGTCCATTCCCCCGTGGCCAATACAAAACTGCAAAACATATTTTACTTCATTTGGTCAAACTTGTGGACTGTAATAGTCATCAGTTGGAGAGTTTTCCAACCTGAGGGGGAGTATGAGGTTGGATATTTCCAACACCAAGAAAGGTTCAATTGAGGCCAGTCTAGATGCATGCTAGGATTTAATATTTTCTTTTATAGTTTTAACATTTTTCTCACACCGGGCCGAATAACCATGGTCAATCCGGTGTGTCCCCGCCTCTTGCCCGTAGCCGTGGGAATTTGTCTGGAGTTAGACCATTAGATGTTATGATTTATGCAATTGTTCAGGTTAAACTATCTGAATTTTCAAACCTGGAATATAGGTTTTTTTTTAAATATATATAGGATATTAGGCGTGAGCACTGATGTAAGGGGGGTGGTACAAATGGAATTTGTGTTTGGGGTGATTCTGATTCAAGGGGGGTGCAGTTGGAATTTCCCATGGTGGACACCCCTAACGGAAACCATATAGCCACGTCCCTGGATATAGAGAGGCAAACAGAACGATACCATATATATACAATATGCGGTTGCATCTAATTTGGATTTATTGGGATGTCTTTAGTGCACTTTTGTGGTTACGAGAGCTCATTTCCCCCTGATTTCTGTTCAATATGTGGTCTGCTTCTTTAAAAGTTTATATGATTTCAAACATGGGTGGCACCAGGATATCCCCGACAGGGGGGCGGGCTCTAGCTGCCGGGTTGACAATTATAACTCACCGACGGGGGATGGCTATGACTCCCCGACAGGGCTGGGATGTAGCCCCTGACTCCCCCCGATGCCACCCAACATAACTTAGTATCGATTATTTAGAATGGGGTGTCAAGTAGGGACTTGTCGACAGGGGTGGTTATGCAGGGGTCTTACCCCCAATTCTAGTCATACCTAATACCCCGAGCAAAATTAATTGGAAAATTCACACCAAAATTAGGTTGAAATTGTTCTCGTAGTTTGATTTTCCAACACTTTCTTAGTGACGAATTCGTTGTTTTTAGACAAAAAAATCAAATGGCCATCTGTTGTCAATTTTGAAACCTATGGGTGAGTGTCAGGTTAATAATTTCCCAGAATTGGAAAACTTGAGGCCGGTCTTTGCTATAGGATTGTCAAATGTTCATGTTCATATTTCAAAAATGTTCTCACATCGGGCCTAACCATCGGCCGACCCGTGTGTTATGTGTCCTTGCCAGTAGTTACTCGCTAATTAATTTAAGAACAAATAGATCGGGGTGTAAATTTGTGTGGTGTTATACCACTAGATGTTAAGATGTTTTAATCTCATACTGGGCCGAACCATCTTTTTCACCCCCCCCCCCCCCCGCACGACAAGTGGCCACAATATTACTGGTTCATTTGGAATAGTCTACCATCTGGTAGTCTGTGAGGGAACATTTGGGAAAAATCAAAGGGGGGGTGCAAATTAATTTACGCAAATTTATGAGTTTGGTGTGGTTCAATGGGGTGGGGTGCAGTTGGAAATTCCAAGGTGGAGACCACCCCAACGAAAACCCTCTAACCAAGTCTCGACTGCCAAATATCCCACACTCAACCAGGGGTGCCTCTCGCAACTTTAGTTTCTGCCCTCGGCATAGGCTTATTTGTTTCTTATCCGATAATACACTTCACCGGCGGCAATGTATTAACCATACTCTGAAATAAAACGCTTCCGTGATGATCACACGATAAAGTCGTGCTGCAAGTAAGACGATAATTGTGTTGTAGAATTGATACGGAAGACCGATTGTCAAAAAATTCAACATCAAAATACACAGGGCAAGACTTATCGATCCAAACTGTGGAGTGTGTTTTCGTTGTGTATTTTCTGACTGCAGATGTTTCTCATGTGTTTGTTTTTGGGAACAGAAGAACTAAGTTTGTAAGACCATCTTAAGTCCCAACTATTTATATATCTTTATTGCCTCCAATTGTGGAAATTGATTGCTGTGCAATATTTGCAAGAAATACATAATAATGCATACTACGTAAGTACTGATATACCATATATCCAATTGTGGAAATTGATTGCTGTGCGATATTTGCAAGAAATATATAATAATGCACACTACGTAAGTACTGATATACCATATATCTCACAACCGTGTGAGCGCAACATAATCAAGTGGATATAGAATATCGAGTTATGTAAGATCTAGAGAAAAAAAGGTGTATTGACCTTGTTGTAATTAGTAAATCAACCATATTATCTGCGTTTTACATGCGAATTCATTCTAACCGTTGCATAAAACCGATTAGGACTATTCTAGAAGTTTATATATGACACTATATATGACACTCACGGACAATCAGACACAATGAAAGCAAGACAGCCAGACAACGAACATGCACCCAACGACCTGTGACAAAGACCTGAAATTAGATATAATCGTTTGTTTATGGAGGGTAAAAACGGTCATAATTCTAGCTTAATATTCAAATTCTTAATTTAATCTTTTAACCTCAATTCACTACTTGCACACGGATCTGCGCGTTGCGATGGCACTGTGTACAGCAGCTCACTGGCGGGAAACAGCTTTCACCTTTCACCATCGCTCCCGGTTATTTCACTTTCACTCAAACCGAGTGCATGGGTGGCACTGGACTAGACGCTGGCTCTATGAGGCTACGTTGTTACACTATGCACATTGCACGCCGTCATGATCCGGCACAAGTAAGCACTGATATACCATATATCCAATTGTGGAAATTGATTGCTGTGCAATATTTGCAAGAAATATATAATAATGCACACTACGCGTAAGTACTGATATACCATATATCTCAGAACCGTGTGAGCGCAACAGAGCAGAGCGTCGGAGCGTCATAGAGCCATGCAGTGTCTAGTCCAGGGTGGCATTAACGTCGTGTGACTGTAACGTAATCCAAAGACTTTAATGACTCAAAGAGTATAAAATCAAAGACGGATGCCGAGGTTCATGTTTCCGGAATTCGGAAAAGAAACGTTAGCTTGTTGAGTTGTCACCACAAATATACATATGCAATTTGGGATGTATCAAATAAAAGACGTTGCCTATATAATCAAATGCAATAAAAGTATGCACATGAAATAAAAGATATTGCCTATATATAATCAAATTCAATAAAACGAGCGTCGCACAGCGACCGCATTTATCCCGTCGGGTCGCTAAAACATGACAGCTAGAGAGACACGTTTGCAGTTGTTTACCAAAACTAAGAATAGAACCAAAACAAGATCACGTGCCCGATTGGGTCATTTGCTAAATAAAGATTTGATGGATCATGCGGATCGATACACAAATTCCATTGGTGGTATTAACATGCAGTACTATATGATCATTAATAAGATTTAATAAGTAAACATCTGCCTGCCAGTGGTAATTTATTCGCAATGTTACCAAAAACTCTCAGCAGCATCAGGGTAATATATAACCAGGGCGCTGATCGTTCTCAGTAAATCGGGAGAGCGGAACTATATCGCCGGAGGCACGTGATCAAGTCGTGAGAGGGCCAAGGTCTTTTCGCAAGATTCGAAAATTGTGGAAAGTATGTTTTTGTTTGAAATTAACCCCCCCCCCTTTTTTTGTTTGTTTGTTTGTTTGTTTTGTGATCCTGCGGCATTCGCTTGGCACTGACCAGCAGACATCACTAACCAGGGGGTCTGGTGTCTCGTTTCAGGTCCGGGTTCCCACGGACTCCGCTTGTTTGCTTGTGGCCATGGCGCATTGTGGGCCAAAAAAGGAAGACGCGAAGCAAGAAATGGATAAATGGACAGTGAACATCCTACCAATAATTTCACGACTACTTTTTTTATTAATAATTCATTAAATAAAGGTAGTCAATCAGGCAGACCTGTCTTTGTTGTGTTACGACCCTGCGGGATAAAAGTTACTCTTAACAAATATTTTTCATTTCCCTTTGAATCGAAAAATGAGCTATGTGTGTCCTGATGACAGATAATACACGATAATGACGATAATACACGAGTTATGTCGGCTCACATAAAAAAATCGCCGCCTGACGATCATTGCTCTCAGTGGATTAACTCGGCGTGAACGCATGGCCGCAGTCATGCATCGATAACCACTCGTCAGTAAGCGCAAAGCTCGCCATTTTAAGAGCATGCGATGTACTCGTGGAACTCATACAAGTCTAAGATCCATATGCGAATATAAGGCCAATGGTTATAGACACTAAGATACATGCGCTGATTCGCCCACCCCCACCCCAGACGATATCCAGCATCACTGTCACACAATAATGTCAACTCGGACTCGGCTCTTTCTCGATAACCTCTCAATGCCGTACATAAAGATTGCACAAGCCCACATCTTTTTGTTCCGGACTGTAGAAAATTGTCGATAACCAGTCTAAATGAGCGGGAACTTAACTTACTACTTAAGTAGGACTTAATCTTGTTTTGTGAAACGCGTTCTTGAAACGGAAAAGTTACATCATAAGATCCACCTTAGATCTTAGATTAAGTCCATCTTAAGATAATATTATGACCTTGCTTCATGAAACAGGCCCCAGAATCTTAAAGATAAGCTAGTCAGAAATGTCTGATATCTAATTATCCGCATAGTCAGATAGTATAACGTATAACTTTTTACAAGGTGTTTGTGTTCGATATTGTTTTTGGCTGGCTTCAAAGCATTGTGCACGGAGTTATGGATCTACAATGGAGAGTATATATTCTGTACTTTGCAGATAGCATATACTGTCAATTGGGCTCAAAACAGGAGAAAACACTTACCACCTTTTTGAAAGAAATATGTTTAACTTAATGGCAATTTCTTAATTTATTTACCAGCATCGGTATGCTCAAATGACTCCTCGTCGTAGCATTTCAATCAGCCTTCAAGTCAAGCTCGAAGGGGTGACTCGCATATAATGTTCACCGTTTCACCAAACATGATGCCGTACCATGCACACGCTATAAACATATAACCTATAAATATATATATATTTGCTCCATACATGAATTTCTTTATGAGGATCTCGGCGGCATCAACTTATCCAACTCAAGAATATATGGCTACTATACTGTATCAAGGTGACTCACCTAGGAGACTAGCGTAGATGCATGCTTCGATTATTGTGATGAAGGAAGTTACATTTCAGTAACTTCAAGCAGTAATATATTGGCTCATACATTAAGTTTATTTATTATATTGTTAGCAATTTCCATCGAATCCCTCTTTTTTTTAAAGACAACAATTAAGTGGAAAGCTCGCTAGGGGGGGGGGGGGGTAATACATCATTTAAATTGGCCAACAGATATATGATTAAAGTTTACATTTAATAGTGAATAATGGGGCGATAGTCATGGTAGGACTAACTTTGCTTGCTCTGGCACGTCCATGTCCTAAAACCACCAGCTAAATACAATTGTGAACACGTCAGAACAGCAAAAATTATCTAAAAACCTATTTGAATACGTTAAAATTTATTAGGCGTTTTGCTTTCTTCTTTCAATGGACAACATGTTGATACATCAGAGCCTGGAAGCAAGAGTGAGCGCATGGTGATGTGAGTCATTTGGGACGCACCCACAAGGGGTGAATGTGACGTTCGGCCAGACATATACGCGCACGAAACGAAGCTAGATTGACTGCACATCGAAATTGGGGAAGCTGGATCAACCAGAATGTTGACATGTCAGCAATGTGTTGATTTGTTTTATTGTGGACGAATATATTTTGTCCTGTATATGCTTTGTATGTTATCTCGTTACCCATTGAACTCTCCATAACAAGAAACTGTATGGAGATAATTTGATATTGAAGTTCAAATTCCAAGCGATTTTATTTAACATTATCTATAAATATATAAAAGAGTCCTAGTCTAGCCTAGTATATATATATATATATATATATATATATATATATTATCGATATTTTGACACATAAACCATCACTGGTTCCACGTATGAAGAACAATGTCGATTATCGCTTCAAATTAAGTCGGCACTACAATAATGATGTGTGGGACAAAGCGGGCACCAAATGCGTAGCCCCAGGGGCCTATACTATAGAATACATTTTTTGTAATAGCAGGCTTATTTGAGCTGTACAGAAGGTGTCGAGTACTATGGACCACTGTAATCTAGCAGCGAACGCGATTTCTTGTAAATCACAAAAAGACAGCAAATCGAGTACTATTGACCACCGTTCGTTAAATGCACATCTAAAAATTTGTGATTTTGTCAAGGGAAATTACTCTAATGATATAAGCGAATGATATGGCAATGCCTATGTGTGTCAGTTGGTGAGTGATTTAGTTGATGCATAAAGGTACATTATGTGTGACTAGTTTCAGATACTTGGGTTATTTTAACCACAATTGCGCACGATGAAAAGTAATTCGTTCGGTATCGTGTGGAATACTTACCATTTTCAGATGTTTAATGTTACATGTTTATTAACGGATTGTCGAAAAAGGTCGGCAAGCACACATATCAGTTGCTCTTCAAATGGCCACATCAACTTTATATAGCAATAATACCAAGGATGGAACCTGATTTGTCTAGCTAGCTTTGGGCAGGGACAGCGGCTGAAATATTAGAAGTGGGAACATCTAGACCTTAATTGTTATATCCGTTTCCAACCGATATAAACTGCCTGCAAATCTCCGATAACATACACCAACAATTTTATGTCAACTATACTATTAATTTGTTATGTTTATGTATCTGTGTGTATTGTCTTTGTGTTGGAATAAAGTATGTTTAAACAAAAAAGGTTGAGGTACCATGCAGCTGGAAAAATTCAACCCATGATGGGGTGCGATGGTTGTTCTCGGACTTGGTATTTTCGACCTGTGTCAAGGATGGGTGTTCATTTGGAAATTCCAATGTGGACCAACACTCCCTCGTCCAGGGTCTCCGGGGACACGCAACCTCGACCTTCCATTTATACCCAATTAAGCGGCTGAATTTAGGTAAACATATGACATTTGGTTTATAACCAACACGCACTACTACATTGGTAAGTTAAGGATCATGGGACCCCCGATTTTTTCTGAGAATTCACTCATGGAACATTCTGTGCGGAACTATTGGCCAAATTAAATTGTTTAGACCACAAGGTGATTGCAAACTTCTTGAGCACACAAATGCCATTCGGTTCAAATATGTTACATAATGTCATGGTAAATATTTGGGGTCCACTGATTCTTAACGCAAGTTAGCCTGAAATGATCAGTAACTGTTTCAACACGAAATGCCACCACCCCCGATTCACCACATATACCCGCGTACCTTCGCACAAAGATCGTTTATACGTTTTGAGCACAAGCCCGACAACTGTAACTCTTTAATTCCATTATTAATTAAAATCTAGGCCGCTGACATGGCTATCTCCTTTCAACTCTATTGAGCGTAAACCACCTCAATGTGTTAACAATTGAGATTCCGTGACTGCAT
The DNA here is from genome assembly GCA_032622095.1 of Siphonodentalium dalli. Lineage (NCBI taxonomy): Eukaryota > Metazoa > Mollusca > Scaphopoda > Gadilida > Siphonodentaliidae > Siphonodentalium > Siphonodentalium dalli. Next base: position 53,292,904 of record CP136067.1, read on the forward strand.
TACAAAGAACATGTACCCAGCTAATCGCACTCACAATTATCCACACGAAAAATCGTCGTGATCACGGCGTGAAAAATCAATAATGTAGCCTATATGCAGTTGTATTCTAATACTGAATTTTTACAAAAATGGTATTATTTCTGTACTATAGAACCCGCTTAGACCGTACTTTATCATTCCGTATTGCGAATTTTTACATATTACAAAGCTGTAGCGTTAGAGTACTATGAAAACATGAACATATGAAACTTCCAGGGCCCCTTTTTCTCCACCAAATGCAAAGATTTTCCGGTCAAGTGAATCCCGGCATATAGATCGTTCGCCAAAAAAGATCATATAAGTCATTACATATCAATGTATTTTGCATATAAAGAGTTTTGGGCATATGTTGAGTTTCAATCTACAATGAAAGAAATACACGAATAGAAATACAGTCGAATACTATAGAACACAAAATATGTATTACAAAATCAGTAAATCACAAATTAACGCTGATATTACAAAAATTGTATTCTATAGAAGAAAAAAAGAACTTACCCATTAATGTCATATATCATGCAGATTGAAGCGTAGTTCTTATACAAATTGTTTTTTATGTATTTGCCAATTGAACATATCGAATGTGACTCAAACCATGGCGATTAAAAGGAAGCGGTCAAACATGATTTTTCACAAATTTCACGAAATGTTTACACATAAATTAAATCTTTACTGATCCATATTTCTATGAAAACTGGCGATAATCGTTTCATATTATATCAGGGCAATATACGAGGAACACATTATAGGTTCATGATTTTCAACCATTGGTGGATTTAATATATTGTTAGCAAATTTCAGAAAAACGTAATTTTACCCGATTTTACGGATAAAAATGCGCTTAAAATATTGCCATGCACGCCGAACATATAGCTGTACACGATCTTTTCCAAGTGCGCAATAATTATGATAACAAATCGAAATAAATTGGTTCCAACTTGTTCTATACCCGACCACGGGGTCATGTCACAGTGTTGGGCCAAAGCCACACTTCTACTAGACTAAAATGGACATCCGTCGCTCTATATTGACTTCGAATTATTTACTTACCAAGTACGAAACAAAAGAGAAACAGTTGTTTGAACATGGTTGTATCTTAATATTAAGAACAGTTCTGGAAACTAGAGCATGCACTCAGAACCACGTCTACATTGGCACTCCAGCGATTGGCGTTAATATAGTTGCAATGATTGTGTTAGGAATTATCAGGAACGCCCCCTTTTCTTTGCCTCAGAAAATCTTAAGGTGGCTCAGAGGTGGGCTTATGTTTGCAATGGTCGCCATGAATGTTTTTCAATATATATCATCCATAACCTATAGCTGTATCATCATGACACATGGGTGAAATGATTAACCCTTTACCCAACAGAACGGCCCTGTGCCAATGCATTCTCTTATATATGCGAGTCGACCATAGGTCGCCTCGCATATATAAGAGAATGCATTGGCTTAACACATTAAAAATTATAAAATTGTTAAAGAATGTAAGAAAAATGGTAAAAAGTGTTAAAAAAAGATTTTTTTTAGGCCAATGCATTCTCTTATATATGCGATGCGACCTATGGTCGACTCGCATATATAAGAGAATGCATTGGCACAGGGCATAACTGTAACTATCACAATGTGGTCAAGGAGCCGGTTCCAATGATATCCATATGTGTATGGTTCTATTGAGACAGACCGAAGATATTTTAGGCTGTTGAAGCTTTATTTGGCCGGTTTTGGCCGGTTTGTTGGGTAAAGGGTTAAGCGACATGATATTATACAACAGGGCACGAACAGAGGTAACAGTTAAAACAATTTAATTGAAAGAAACTATTATTGAATTTTTATCTGCCATCTCCTTTCCAGCGTTTGCAACTCTATATATTAACACTGACTAATTTTCAGCTCTGGGGAAATTGAGCTTTCTGTGAAAGTGGAAAACTACAGCATCACCTATTCCAAGTTTCTTTCGACGTAAACCAGCTTGTGAAATCGGAAGCGATAATACTTACGTCGACGTTCGGTTGTCTTATGCGTAAATCATCCTCTCTAAAATCACCAATGCCGATATAAAATGTAATTGTGAATGTAGCCCGGTTTATTCCATAGAAAGCATTATATTTGTTTTGAACTCCTCATGAGTGTAAACTGAAAGTATAGTATTATAATGTGAAAAATATATTTTGTTACAATGTTTACATAAAATTATACGAACTCATTTGATCTCGTGAATTGTGAGGTCACAACTAATTTGTGCATATTGTGAGCGTAATTTAAACGGACATGGCTCATTCGAACCCTAAAATGTATGTATACGTAATTCGAGAAAAGGGGTCTCAAAACATGCATATGCAAACTATTCCCGAGCTAATTCGTCGATATAGCGCTAAAAAACGCATTTTGCTAGTTATATTTTGCGTAAATTTGATATTGTTTCGCTTTTCCGTTTAAATTTTTCTAATCAGCCGATCTTCCGAGTGATGCCGGCAGCGCTCGTGTGTTTTCGGAAATAAGTGCATTCTCGATACAGCCATGTATATTTTTCAAGTTTCCGCAGCGTCTCTATCATTTTCGGTACGCGATAATGTGTTTCCGTTGGATCTTATTTGTCCATGCGAGAATAATAACCTCTGTTGACAAGGATGTAACGATAGAACGGTTTTCCAGTTTGATACACAATGTCAACATGAATTTTAGTCATTTACATTGATCCTTGGAACACATTGATTTTTCTCAAATATACTCTAATCGCAATTTTGGAGGCAATAATTTTCAGTTGAGTGTGTCGATGAACTGCAGTTAGTTAAATTCCGTAGTTCTTTTTAAAGGTACTCAATCCGATCAGACGGTCCCCATACCATCAAGATACAACAGCAACAACAATTCTTCAAAATACCCTTTAGTTATCAGAATCGATGTATTGCAACAACATAATGCTAATCACTGTCAACTATAGTATCAAATTTCACAAACTTGTTGTTTATCAATATTTTGTTCAACAAAATATGGCCGTATTATCACTAAAGTATCAAACAAATTTACCGTATTACCACTTGACTTTAGAGTTATCCATCTTCATCCGCAATTTTGTCCGAGACCCTCCGTTTGACCACGTGTTTCTGGGCCACATTATTACACATCTCGAGAAATAACAAACTTCAACAATCGATATCTGAACACTCTGAGCTTTGGCGGGTGGGATCATCGACTCAAGTCTAATATTTAGTTAACCCTTTACCCAACAGGAGGGCCCTGTGCCAATGCATTCTCTTATATATGCGAGTCGACCATAGGTCGCCTCGCATATATAAGAGAATGCATTGGCTTAACACATTAAAAATTATAAAATTGTTAAAGAATGTAATAAAAAATGGTAAAAAGTGTTAAAAAAAGATTTTTTTTAGGCCAATGCATTCTCTTATATATGCGAGGCGACCTATGGTCGACTCGCATATATAAGAGAATGCATTGGCACAGGGCATAACTGTAACTATCACAATGTGGTCAAGGAGCCGGTTCCAATGATATCCATATTTGTATGGTTCTATTGAGATATTTTAGGCTGTTGAAGCTTTATTTGGCCGGTTTTGGCCGGTTTGTTGGGTAAAGGGTTAACCCCCGAAGCCAGAGAAACACTATTTTAGGACCGAAATGAAAATTGGGAAAATGGTTTCTACCTCTAATAAAAAGGAACGATATTGAAAACTGTCACTTCCCTGGTGACATACTGGCATCCGTGTGGAGTTTAGGTTGCTTGGATAACTCAAAATTCGTTTATTTTATTTCACCATCAGTTTAATTAAAACCACCTGCCTCTGAGTCACAAGACGAAATGTGGGAAAAGGGCAAACATGTAAGACCTCCAGGTCAGGGGTAAATGCTGAAAAGACAAAATATAGTCGGTTTCAGTAGTAGAATAGGATTAAATTTGTATTAAATTATTTTTCCTCAAAATGTGTCTACATTGTTTACACGCCGTTCCCACGACACAACTTTCAAATTATACAGCAGTGCGGAACACAAAGCTCACATCTTCTACTTTCATATGATATCTATTTTTTCCGTGTGTTAAACAAATATATTCAAAACAGTTAATCCATGTAGATAATTAACACAGTTCCAATGCTAAAGTATATACGTGCGTGTGTACACACTCTCCCCGCCTGTCTATCTTGTCTACAGTTGATTTCAACATAAAAACATGCAATGGACGGATGCATATATACTTAGCTAGATCATATCATGAATCTCTACCCTGGCTACGCCCGTGGAGATAATTCTACACCAGTTCAAGTAATGTGAAAATTTTCATGTTCAGATAGGGAAGTTTATAAAGATTTTTAAAAAACCAGTACAGCTAATATATTCTTAGTTAATATCGTTCCTCAGTAAATAGTGCATGTATTCCACTGTGTACGTAGTTCAAGAAGATCCCAACTCGATGTTGCATGAAATATGTCACTTTGTTGAGTCGAGTTTGATTGGCATCCTTTACAATCATGAACTTTCTCACGGGTAATCAATTCAATTCGATGTCGACTCACAAAAGTCACAGACAAATCATGCAATCTGGAGTGTAACACCCCCTATATTGTGAAATATATTATGAAGGAATAAGTAATAAATAAATATATATAGTCACTGAGTTGTTTTTTCAATGCTATAAAGTTCTCCGTCAGAACATTAAAACGTTCCCATATTTTTAACTGGTTGAATATGATCTCTACGGTAGCCAGAGTATAAATTCATGACATGATCTAATACTTGGCGACCCATTCCTATATTCTATAAGAAATATATTCAGCATATACTGCAAATCATGCAATTTACTACGATATTGATGTTGGATTGAAATTTAAATACAAATGCATCTCAACATAATTACTTATTATACATGTATAAGTAATATTATGTTCCTTTTTACCCCCCCCCCCCCCCCAATCGCACCATCGCCATGTCTCGGATAAATTCAGGATGACCGTCCTATCATTAAATTCTTGCCAACAAAGACCATTTTTCTCACAGGGACACAGGTATACGATCAAATTGAAACCCCTTTATCGCGTACCGGAAATTATAAGACGCTGGGGAAGCTTATTTGCGAATACACCCGGAAATCCTCGGCTGGAAGGTTGGAAAAAATGTTCGGGACCCAAACAGTACGATTTTGTTCTAATTTTCATGACCTGAATGCGTCTTTATGGGACATATATTGGTCGTAGAAAGGTAGTTTGGGTATTTATCTACCTATTTTGATACCGGGAAAATTTCAAAAACGAATATTATTTTGTGTATTTTGGAGCGCGAACCGCCATGTGGCTTTAAGACAACAGTTAGACTAAAATACATCATGCATTATGACCGTAAGATGTCACTCTTTCCGATAAATGCAGCGTTTTGTATTGATTTATTGTATTTTATTCCAATCTACTATATATTTTGAGAACTACATAAATATATATGTGTAAATATATGTGTATATATATTTGTCCTCTATAGACTCGAAAACGGCTGGACCGATTGGGCTCAAACTTCCCATCTAAGGGTAAAATGCCACGGGAATGGTCGTCGCGGCATTTTGGAGAAGCTCCCAGCACCCATTCTCCACTCCCAGTCACAAAAAAACGGCACTGTGGGGTTATTCGCGTTGATAGTTAAAGAGCGTTCGTATCCGCAGTGTCGTTGATAAAGAGCGTCTATATACACGACGAGTATAAATACGGTTCCATTGACCGTCTCGAGACGAAATTTCGTACTTAATTTCGTACTTAGGGGTTCCAAGGAAAGGGGGAGATTTTTATCGGGTCAGTTTTTCCGCGCGAGGTGACCTTGACCTTCAAACGGGTACCCACAAATGATCTATATGTGCGTGTCCTTTATAGACTCGAACCGATTGAGCTCAAACTTGCTACCTATGGGTACTTTTGTGCGAGAAGTGTCATGGACGGGTCAAATTGTGACCCAGACCTGACCTTGACCTTGAAAATGATCAATTCAAGGTCAAATCGTATAAAACTGGCGGATTTCGACGAAATTTTACACCTAAGTGCAGCACACGTGTCTCGGAAGCTGTTGCAATTGCTTTTTCGAACAAAGCCATGAAACGAACCACGCCAGTGGCGGGCTAACCTGCTAGTCCTATATATAATAACATATATGAACATTTAATACAATATTTGACAGTAATACATAGAATGGTATAGATGGATTGATTGGAAAGGGGCCGATTAAACAATAAGCCCAAGGAATTGTGTTAAGTTATCTTATGAGCCACCCTTATGTTTCGCGCCGTCTCTCAATTAAATGGAGTCGGACGGGAAAGAATGGAAATATTATAATAATAATAATGATGATGTCGTACGTGAGAGGTAGAGGAGAGCGAGAGAGAGGAGATGGATAGAGAGAAAATTATCAAGAGCTATATATTGAGAGCGAGAGAGATAGAGAGAAAAAGATCAAGCGAGATATAAATAAAGTCGATTAAAGTTGACGAAAACTGGATCTGGGCGTAAAGTCAGCTATATAGCGGGGTAACGCAACCGTACTTCGATGTAAACCAGGGCCCATTTTCATGAAGCTTAAGGACTTAAGACGATCTTATAATGGACTTAATCTAAGATGTAAGGTGGATCTTATGATGTCACTTTTCCGTTTCAAGAACGCGTTTCATAAAACAATCTTAAGTCCATCTTAAGTAGAAAGTTAAGTTCCCGCGCTTTTAGGCTGGCTCTCGACAATTTGTTACAGCTATGCGCAGAAAATATTGGTTCTGTGTATGCTATAATAATGCCAAGGAACATTATTTGGTGATAGATAATAGGGCGTGTCTAGGCGTAATGATGATATTGTAATGAAAGGGGAGATAATCAGAATATAGTGACTGGTGCATAATGCATGTGCGCGCCTTCTAACATATATGTCAGATTCCATGCACACATATCTGCATGCTTCAATACCTATTATATACTAACAGAACGATTATTTAAGTTATTAAAGGGACATTATAACTCTGGAGGTGAACCTTCACCAATTGCACATGCCACTAAGGCCAGGACATAAATTATGTTAGCTCCTTTTTGGGTTGCTGGTATTATAGGTTCTAATACATTATCCGTCTTTGAAACATTTTAGTAAAGAGCGTTTATAATTAACAACACGTGAATAGATGGTTCATAGTGACATATGTTTTATATATATGTTATTTGCGATATTGTGTTATTTCATATTTAATAAAAATGTGGTGTAGATTTAATAAATGTCTGAGATTCACGTCGGTGGATCATGATAAAATATACGGGTTTATTGTGTGTTATTATCCTTCCGATATATATACTGAGTACATATTTATCAAACAGCTGTGTATAAGTCATTCACTATTATCATAGACGAGAAAAGTTTCGGACCAATTGTCACATGCAACATGATTGCTGTTTACAGTACGATTGCGTGATTTGAGTAGCAAATAATGTCAAAGTCTATGAAAATGTATTCTTTTTGTTACAGCATGTACAGTCCGGTCTTGTCTGTTTACAGTTAGTATAGTACATGGACACCCGGTCACACCCCGCCAATCGCGCAACCACTGGCCACGTCCATGATATAGCGTGCCAGTTGGTTATTAATTACTACCATTTCCGAAACATCCCTCCGTGTTCGCAAGATGTTATTCAGTTAAATTTATAATAACATACACGAACAAGATCCCATCCATATTTCCGACAAAAGGTGGATCATAACTTTGGTCTTATAACTTTAAGATTATGTTAAGACACCTCACACAAGACTTAAAGTTAAGACCATATTAAGTTAGGACCTTGTTCGTGAAACGCACTTATGACTGAAGTTTGAACTTATGACCATCTTAAGTCAAAAGTTGCTTTCATGAAACTGGGCCCAGTATTCTAATTCACTCTGCAAACAGGTAAATCCAATTTTCGAGGCGTTGATCGGTCAATTGCCCAGGTGTAGCTGTCGTAGAATCATATGGTTTTATGCCTTGACCACTGGCACTGATGCAATGCAATGCCAATGGCCCGTCCGCAATGTAATACCTAATTGGCCACGAAACTTACATTTATTAATATAATTTATACATATCCGATTTCATTTATAGCTGTTTACGTCGAATGAAGCTTGGGACTGATCGAGAGCGCCATGGACCTTAAGTTAACCGACAGCATGCAGTATCCATTGGATGCATACAACAGCCCAAATAATGTACATTCCCAACAACGTTCCACTTCGGTATATCGGTCAGATTTAATAAACAGTTATGACATATCAATACAAGCGATTAGAGTTCAAATAACACAATATAATTAGTCTTGCAATCTGCATAATTATACTCGTGTATTATGCGTGGTCAATGCCGTTAAACTTTTCTATACTTAATACCCATTGATGAGTATTCATGCACCTTAAGAAATGTTCAGATAATAAGTTCATCCAGCTTGTCTGAACTTTTGCCACCAATGGATATGAATCATTCTGCGCTACTTTAATAGGTGAATGGAAAAAAATCAATTTAGTATAGAAAGGGTTAAAGGCACGTGAGGCCTTAGTTGTCGAAAATATTCATATTTGTTCCAAACACCGTAAACAGAAAAACATTAAAACGCATACAGTTTCGTTCATATATACCATGACCATTGCGTAAACAGCATGTTATCATAAAGACCTACTATGTTTTACCTAAGCAAAAGCCTGATTGTGTTACAGTGATTCTGAAGACAGCACAATGCTACTGCTAATCACACACAAATGGCATAAACGCTCTTTATTAGTTCCATATCAGGAATTCACCAACAAAGAACGCTCTTTATGTTTACCATCATAATATAAACAAACACCAGAAAAGTTACTTTATATGCTCTTGTTTACATAACAATAGTCAAACAAATGACAATAACATACTGTTTATGCGATATTTTGTATTTGTATACGGACAAAGTCTGTCTACATTTTGATGTTATTTCTGTTTGTGGCGGTTTTTGACGGATGGAAATATTTTCACAGGATACCCACCGCCAAGGCCAACCGTACCTTTAACAGTCAACAACTGAATACCGTTCATTGTGAAGAACTGAATATCGTGCATTATGAACAACTGAATACCGTGCATTATGAATGCTAGTTGGTGGCCTCTTACATTGTTTCAATAACATATGAAGGTCAGATGTGCATGGGCAGATGGTGGGTGTCCCCGTGCAGGGTGGATACATTTATATATAATTATTTTCATTTTCAGGATGATATATACACGTGGTCGTCAATGAATAGACTATATGATATACCCCATCCACCAACCCGTGAACACAACTCAAACCAGATTTCCAAATTTTTCTCTATCTCTGCCCCCAGCTATTGGCTGGAAAATGTTAAACCAAGACGCACCCACTTTCAAATTTGTTTTTACTGTGGAATGTAATCTTTTGTGTCGTAAAAAGGGTGGTTACCACTGCTGAAACACACAATCTGCGCCACGTTATAAGTGCTCTGGCTTTTCAACCCTTATAAGAAAGCACATCGGTAAACCACGATGAATGTACCATGGTACTTTGGCCCAAATATCATGGTATTACCAATGTTTACCACAGTAAAAAGTGGTACATAACAAACAAACCATGGTTTACCGTGGTGAACGCCTGAGGTCCAAGACCTTGCATTGCGGTATACCAAGGAGTTTGTTTTGTTATGTGCCACTGTTTACTGTGGTATACCGTGGTATACTAGTGGTATACCACAGTAAACAGTGGTACATAACAGAAAATCCTTGGTATACCGAGGTCTATGATCTTAGACCTCAGTCGTGCACCACGGTAAACCATGGTTTTGTTTGTTATGTACCACTGTTTACTTTGTAAACATTGGTAATACCGCGGTATTTGGGCCATTTGATTATACCATTGTAAATTTATCGTGGTTTACCGAGGTGTTTTTTTAATAAGGGAATGAATCAACTAGTTTCAAGTAGCTTTGTTTGTGGAAGATATTAGTTTTTGAAAGAAAAAAAACTGTCATTTTTACCTATGCAGAAATAAGCCATATCTGCGTTACATTAAAGATGGTCTATCTTTTCCCAGCAAGCTTTATATAGATTCGAGGGTATACCATAATAGATTTTATTAAAATATGTTGTTGTCGTAACTATGGCATGGAAGAGATAGACCATCTTTAAGTGTTCTGCCTTTTCAATGCATGACCAGTTTCAATGTGTGGCATAGTTTATGGAAGATTATTTTTTTTTTTTAATAATGCCATTTACCCTCACAAGATCGTCTGACATCTAAACAACATTATAAGAATATCATTATTTCTAATCAGCTCAAACGAAATTATATGTATATCAATGTATCAAATCTGCTCCAACTGGATTACGTCATCACTTTCCCCACCCCCTCTCTCTCTCTCTCTCTCTCTCTCTCTCTCTCTCTCTCTCTCTCTCTCTCTCTCTCTCTCTCTCTCTCTACTGCCTATCACGACATCGTCAGTACCATTATTATAAGATTTCCATTCCTTTCCGTCCGACACCATCTCCACTTAATGGAGAGGGGGCGAAACAAAATGGGGAAAAAAATTAACAAAACCCCTTGGGCTTGTTGTTTAATCCCCTTTCCAATCAATCCATCTATACTATGCAATTTATTACTGTCAACACTATTGTTAAATGTTCAGATATGTTATTAGGAAATGGAACAAAATATGTTTACACTAAAGTTATGATACGATCGTTAAATATATTATTTAACGGACCTCTGATAAAACCGTGTTTTATATCATCGTGCTTGAAAACTCTGCTATCAATGTTCATATACGCAAAACGTCCAGTCTGTTATAGAAGAGTAACGGGACGGAAGTCAGTCCAAAACAGCATCAGCTCAACCGATATCCCAAGCTACATTCTGTGACCCGAGAAGACTTGGTCTAGGGTACATTTTGCAGTGTATACTAGCTCACACAAACATATATGGGGTTCTGCAGAATGGACTTATTAAGTGTTGGGTAGTTTGATGTCAGATATAAAATGGCTTATTTAGTTCCCAGATAATAGTTTATATGAGCTTTTCAACTATAACCATAGGTGCCACTTAGTGACTGACTCGTACCATTTGTATTGGGTTCACGTTTCTTTTGAGAAAGTTCAAAGCCAGTATGTAATCACTCCATTTGTCCGAGGGTTTCTTTGTCTAAAATGTCGATGGTCGAAATCACGAAAATATAATTGCCCTAATACTAACATTCACATTGAGCCATTAATTCAATTTCATCATGTAGTGAACGTCTCCAATTAGTCTAATTTGTTGTACTTTAATTTTTAATAGCCAGAATGATCTTGAGCACGATAATGCTCTCGTGTGCATTGTATTGCGGGGGTACACAGGTACGCACAATTGGTGCCCATGTTCTCAGATATTAGATTGTAGACGTTAAATGGGGGTACCCATTTTGGTATAAACTATTGCGTTTTCAGTATAAATAACACGTTATGGTTTACAGGGAGGATCCCCCAACCAAACTTTGGTATAATTGTTCAACAGTGGGAAATTCCGTGCCTCACACAACATTAATTGGAAATTCCAGATCCGTAATAGGTTGAAATATATATAGTTCCGATAGTTTTACATTCTAACAAGTATTTAGAGCTCCATGAATTCCGTTACTAGTTCCCAGTTCCTAGTTCCCAGTTCTCAAAATATAATAATAATCGTTACTAAATCGCCTATGTTTGCATAACCACAGCAGCTACGGGGCCACCCTTTTGGATTCTTCTTATGCCACCACTAGTCCATCTAAAACTCACAAACCAGGTCACATAAACTTGTCCAGCTGTTCAAAAATTGAGCGTAAGTCGTGCGTGGGGTCAAATAGGACAATTTTCGTTGCTAAATTCCCTATGTAAGCATAACCACATCAGCCACGGAGCCATCCTTGGGGATTCTTTTTGTGCCACCACTAGTCCATCTAGAAATCACAAACCAAGTCACATACGCCCGTCCAGCTGTTCAAAAATTGGGCGTAAGTCGTGCGTGGGGTAAAATAGGACAATTTTCGTTCCTAAATTACTTATGGATTCGTAACCACAACAGCCAAAGGGCTATCCTTATGGATTCTTCTTGTGCCACCATCAGTCCATCTAGAAATCACAAACTAGTTCACATACGCCCGTCCAGCTGTTCAAAAGGTGGGCGTAAGTCGTGCGTGGGGTCAAATTATTGAAAAAAGGTCATTTTTCGTTGCTAAATCGCATGCGTAGGCATAACTATAGCAGCCACGGGACTATCCTTGTGGAATCTTTTTGTACCACCACTAATCCATCTAGAAATCACAAACTGGTCCACATATGCCTTTCCAGCTCTTCGAAAAATGGGCGTATGTCGTGCGTGGGGTCAAAATAATGAAAAAAAGGCCATTTTCGCTGCTAAATCGTCTGCGTAGGCATAACCATAGCAGTCACGGGGTTATCCTTGTGGATTCTTCTTGTACCACCACTAGTCCATCTAGAAATCACAAACTGGCCCACATACGCCAGTCCAGCTGTTCAAAAATTGGGCGTAAGTCGTGCGTGGGGACAAAATATGGAAAAAAGAGGTCATTTTTCGTTGCTAAATCGCCTGCGTAGGCATAACCATAGCAGCCACGGGGCTATATCATTGTGGATTCTTCTTTTGCCACCACCAGTTCATCTAGAAACCACAATCTAGTCCACACGCGCCCGTCCTGCTGTTCATAAATTGCGCGTAAGTAGTGCGTGGGGTCAAAATAATGAACAAAAAGGTCATTTTTCGTTGCAGCCACGGGGCTATCCTTGTGGATTCTACTTGTGCCACCACTAGTCCATCTAAAAATCACAAACCAGGTCACATAAACTTGTCCAACTGTTCAAAAATTTGGCGTAAGTCGTGCGTGGGGTAAAATAGGTCAATTTTCGTTGCTAAATTCCCTATGTAAGCATAACCACAGCAGCCACGGGCCAATCCTTGTGGATTCTTCTTGTGCCACCACTAGTCCATCTAGAAATCACAAACCAAATCACATACGCCCTTCCAGCTGTTCAAAAATTGGGCGTAAGTCGTGCGTGAGTTAAAATAGGAAATTTTTCGTTACTAAATTACTTATGGATTCCTAACCACAGCAGCCAAGGGCCTATCCTTATGGATTCGTCTTGTGTCACTATTAGTCCATCTAGAAATCATAAACTAGTTCAAATAAGCCTGTCCAACTGTTCAAAAATTGGGCGTATGTCGTGCGTGGGGTCAAATTATTGAAAAAAAAAGAGTCATATTTCGTTGCTAAATTGCCTACGTAGGCATAACCATAGCAGCCACGGGGCTATCCTTGTGGATTCTTCTTGTGCCACCACTACTCCATTTAGAAATCACAAACTGGTCCACATACGCCTATCCAGCTGTTCAAAAATTGGCCGTAAGTCGTGCGTGGGGTCAATATAATGAAAAAAAGGTCATTCTTCGCTGCTAAATCGCCTGCGTAGGCATAACTATAGCAGCCACGGGGTTATCCTTGGGGATTCTTCTTGCGCCACCACTAGGTCATCCAGAAATCACATACCAAGTAACATGCGCCCGTCCAGCTGTTCAAAAATTGGTCGTAAGTCGTGCGTGGGTTCAAAATAATGAAAAATACATGTAGGTCATTTTTCGTTGCTAAATCGTCTGCGTAAGCATAACCATAGCAGCCACGGGGCTATCCTCGTGGATTCTTCTTTTACCACCACTACTCCATCTAGAAATCACAATCTGGTCGACACACGCCTGTCCAGCTGTTCAAAAATCGGGCGTAAGTCGTGCGTTGGGTCAACATATTGAAAAAAAGGCCATATTTCGTTGCTAAATCGCCTGCGTATGCATAACCATAGCAGCCACGGGGCTATCCCTGTGGATTCTTCTTGTGCCACCACTAGTCCATCTAGAAATCACAAATCAAGTAACATGCGCCCGTCCAGCTGTTCAAAAATTGGTCGTAAGTCGTGCGTGGGGTCAAAACAATGAAAATAGGTCATTTTTCGTTGCTAAATCGTCTGCGTAAGCATAACCATAGCAGCCACAGGGCTATCCCTGTGGATTCTTCTTGTGCCACCACCAGTCCATCTAAAAACTAGGTCACATAAACTTGTCCAGCTGTTCAAAAATTCGCCGTAAGTCGTGCGTGGGGTAAAATATGACTTATGTAAGCATAACCACAGCAGCCACGGGCCCATACTTGAGGATTCTTCTTGTGCCACCACTAGTCCATCTAGAAATCACAAACCAAATCACATACACTCGTCCAGCTGTTAAAAAATTGGGCGTAAGTCGTGCGTGGGTTAAAATAGGACATTTTTCGTTACTAAATTACTTATGGATTCCTAACCACAGCAGCCAAGGGCCTATCCTTATGGATTCTTCTTGTGCCACCATTAGTCCATCTAGAAATCACAAACTAGTTCACATTCGCCTGTCCAACTATTCAAAAATTGGGCGACAGTCGTGCGTGAGGTCAAAATAATGAAAAAATTGTCATTTTTCGCTGCTAAATCGCCTGCGTAGGCATAACCATAACAGCCACGGGGTTATCCATGTGGATTCTTCTTGTGCCACCACCAATCCATCTAAAAATAATAAACTAGGTCACATAAACATGTCGAGCTGTTCAAAAATTGGGCATAAGTCGTGCGTGGGGTAAAATATAAAAAAATTCGTTGCTAAATTCCCTATGTAAGTATAAACTTCTTGTGACACCACTAGTCCATCTAAAAATCACAAACTAGGTCACATAAACTTTTCCAGGTGTTCAAAACTTGGGCGTAAATCGTGCATGGGGTAGAAATAGGACATTTTTCTTTGCTTATTGCGGCCTGTCCTCCTGAAAACCAGCACATTATTTGCTTATAATGAACAAGATTTTATGTGTATAATCTGCTTAGAATGGGCTCATTTTGAGTCGATAATATGCTGAAAAGGACAATTTTAGTCACATTATCGACTCATATAGAGACGATTCTAATCAGATTATGTGCGGACAATCACAAAAATAAGCCAACCCACGACTTTTCAGGGGCACCCTCATTAACATGTGTTTTCACTATGGCTCGCACCATAACACGAAATGACGACTATGACTCCATTATCTGCTTATTTTATAATCAAATAATCACTTTATATATAAGATTAAAAGTATAGGTCGATTATGTGCGTATTTGCCCTAGGATATGTTGCTAAAGCGCCTGCGTTGGCATATCCATAACAACCATGGGGCTATACTTGTGGATTCTTGTTGTACCACCACCAATCCATCTAGAAATCACAAATCAAGTAACATGCGCCTGTTCAGCTGTTCAAAACTTGGGCGTAAGTCGTGCCGAGCAGTAATCAACAATATACAACGTGGAAAGAGTTGGTATAATGCCCGTAGATAATCATGGAGCCGCTCGCCCGGATCAGCAACATATATCTCGGGTTCAGCCCATATCCACGGCCGGCTATGGTACGCCTTGTTGTGTCGCACAGTGGGACACAGTATTACAATGATTGTGTCGAAACATGCCACGATAGGGGCCCTCCAACAGATCGAGGGTGAAAAATACTGTTTTCTCGCAGCCAGTCTGCCCACAGATGAGGGCCGAGTGCGGATCTTTTGGGTGCAGTTGTTCCATTATATTATTACTTTGTAATTATAGCTTCGCTATAACTTTGTAATAAGTAATATAAATATATAGCGAAGCTATAGCGAAGCTATAAGTAACTCGTTAGTAATAACTAATAAAGTGCGGAGACAAACCGTCCATCTTCTATGTTGAGTTGTGCGTCCATAATCACGCACAAGTACACGTTCAGTGGGCCTGTCGCCTCTTTTTCTTGTGTGATCTGATTACCTGATACCCTCTGATGCGTTCTCTATGCGTCGCCCACTACCGTGGAGTTGATCGTCGTCAGTTGCCCTGAGGTCAAGCCACATGGCATACTTGCTGATCAGAAACTCGCCCAGCGACACATCTGTCAGGCCCATACCCTTTGCGACCATCGCCTCTCCGGGCTGTCGCCTGCTGGCAGATGACGATGAGAAGAACATTTTGTCTTCGTCCCATTGCTGGTAGGCACGCATGCCTTGAGAGTAGAGCTGGTTTGGCTCGCCCTCAACAGTCATCTCAACATTATTGATCTTTGGATTGTAGAAGTCTTCGGTATTTCTGCCGAAAGATTCTCCGGCCTCTTCGAAGAGGAATAAGATGACTTTCATACTCCGACTCGGGACGTTGAGGTTGATATTCA
The DNA here is from genome assembly GCA_032622095.1 of Siphonodentalium dalli. Lineage (NCBI taxonomy): Eukaryota > Metazoa > Mollusca > Scaphopoda > Gadilida > Siphonodentaliidae > Siphonodentalium > Siphonodentalium dalli. The sequence continues at coordinate 53,309,193 of CP136067.1, forward strand.
TTAGTGTTTCTTTTTTGTTTGTAACTATCTCTCGGTGGCAGATGATGTGGTCATAAAGTATTGCGACGCGGCCTGTCTACTGGTTGCGGATCATACGGGCCAGATCAGGCTGGGTAACCTTGTCAAACTCCAACGAAAAATGTCATATTTTACCCAACACACGACTTACGCCCAATTTTTAAACAGCTCGATAAGTTTATGTGACCTAGTTCATGATTTTTAGATGGACTGGTGGTGGCACAAGAAGAATCCACATGAATAGTCCCGTGGCTGCTATGGTTATGCCTACGCATGCGATTTAGCAACGAAAAATGACATTTTTTTTAATATTTTGACCCCACGCACGACTTACGCCCAATTTTTGAACAGCTTGACAGGCGTATGTGAGCCCGTTTGCGATTTCTAGATGGAATAGTGGTGGTACAAGATGAATCCACAAGGATAGCCCCGTGGCCGCTGTGGTTATGCTAACATAAGTAATTTAGCAACGAAAATTGTCCTATTTTTACCCCATGCACGAATTATGCCCAATTTTTGAACAGCTGGACAAGTTTATGTGACCTCGATTGTGATTTCTAGATGGACTAGTGATGGCACAAGAAGAATCACAAGGATAGCCCCGTGGCTGCTATGGTGATGCCAACGCAGACGACTTAGCAACGAAAAATGACCCTTTTTTCATTATTTTGACCTAGTTTGTGATTTCTAGATGGACTAGTGATGACACAAGAAGAATCCACAAGGATAGCCCCATGGCTGCTATGGTTATGCCTACGCAGGCGATTTAGCAACGAAAAATTACCTTTTTTCAATATTTTGACCCCACGCACGACTTACGCCCAATTTTTGAACAGCTGTTATATATATATATATATATATATATATATATATATATAAATATAGCTGGACAGACGTATGTGAACTAGTTTGTGATTTCTAGATGGACAAATGGTGGCATCCATAAGGATAACCCCTTGGCTGTTGTGGTTATGAATCCATAAGTAATTTAGCAACGAAATATTTCCTATTTTTAACCCCACGCTCGACTTACGCCCAATATTTGAACAGCTGAAGGGGCGTATGTGACTTGGTTTGTGATTTCTAGATGGAGTAGTGGTGGCATAAGGAGAATCCACAAGGATAGCCCCGTGGCTGCTTACATAGGAAATTTAGCAACGAAAATTGTCCTATTTTACCCCACGCACGACTTTCGCCCAATTTTTGAACAGCTAGACAAGTAATGTGACCTAGTTTGTGATTTTTCGATGGAATAGTGGTGGCGGAAGAAAAATGAACAAGGATAGCCCCGTGGCTGCTATGGTTGTTATGCCTACGCAGACGATTTAGCAACGAAAAATGAAAAAAATTTCATTATTTTGACCCCACGCACGACTTACGCCCAATGTTTGAACAGTTGGAAGGGCGAATGTTACTTGATTTGTGATTTCTAGATGGACTAGTGGTGGCACAAGAAGAATCCACAAGGATAACCCCGTGGCTGCTATGGTTATGCCTACGCAGGCGATTTACCAACGAAACATGTTTTTTTTTTCAATATTTTGTTCACACGCACGACTTACGTCCAATTTGTGAACAGCTGGACGGGCGCATGTTACTTGATTTGTGATTCTAGATGGACTAGTGGCTGTATATGAATGATCCACAAGGATAGCCCCGTGGCTGTTATGTTTATGCCAACGCAGGCGATTTAGCAACATATCCTCCCGCAAATACTCACATAAACGACCTATAATTTTAATTAGGTACATAAAGTGATTATTTGCTTCTGAAATAAGTAGATAATGGAGTCATAGTCGTCATTTCGTGTTATGGTGCGAGCCACAGTTAAAACACATATAATGAGGGTGCACCCGAAAAGTCGTGGGTTGGCTTATTTTTGTCATTGTCCGCATATAATCTGCTTAGAATCGCCTTTATATGAGTCGTTAATGTGATTAAACGTATCATTTTCAGCACAATATCGACTCAAAATAGGCACCTTTTAAGCAGATTATATACCTAAAATATTTTACTTATAAGCAAATAATGAGCTGGTTATAAGGAGAACAGGCTCCATGGAATAAGCAACGAAAAATTTCCTATTATTACCCCATGCACGATTTACGCCCAATTTTTGAACAGGTGAACAAGTTTATATGACCTAGTTTGTATAGAGAATTTAGCAACGAAAAATGTAATATTTTACCCCGCGCACGACTTACGCCCAATTTTTGAACAGCTCGACAAGTTTATGTGACCTAGTTTGTGATTTTTAGATGGACTGGTAGTGGCACAAGAAGAATCCACAAGGATATCCCCGTTGCTGCTATGGTTATGCCCACGCAGGCGAGTTTAGCAACGAAAAAATTACCCTTTTTTCATTATTGTGACCCCACGCACGACTTATGTCCAATTTTTGAACAGCTGGACGGGAGCATGTTACTTGATTTGTGATTTCTAGATGGAATAGTGGTGGCACAAGAAGAATCCACAAGGATGACCCCGTGGCTGCTATGGTTATGCCTACGCAGGCGATTTCTGAGCTGCGAAAAAATACCTTTTTTTCAATATTTTGACCCCACGCACGACTTACGACCAATTTTTGAACAGCTGGACAGGCGTTTGTCAACCAGTTTGTGATTTCTAGATGGACTAGTGGTGGCACAAGGAGAATCCACAAGGATAGCCCCTTGGATGGTATGGTTATGCCTACGAAGGCGATTTAGCAACGAAAAATTTCTTTTTTTCAATATTTTGTCCACACGCACGACTTACGCCCAATTTCTGAACAGCTGGACGGGTGCATGTTACTTGATTTGTGATTTCTAGATGGACTAGTGGTTGTATAAGAAGGATCGACAAGGATAGCCCCGTGGCTGTTATGTTTATGCCAACGCAGGCGATTTATCAACATATGCTCGCGAAAATACTCACATAATCGACCTATAATTTTAATTAGGTACATAAAGTGATTATTTGCTTCTGAAATAAGTAGATAATGGAGTCATAGTCGTCATTTCGTGTTATGGTGCGAGCCACAGTTAAAACACATGTTAATGAGGGTGCACCTGAAAAGTCGTGGGTTGGCTTATTTTTGTCATTGTCCTCATATAATCTGCTTAGAATCGCCTCTTTATGAGTCGATAATGTGACTAAACGTCTCATTTTCAGCATATTATCGACTCAAAATGAGCCGCTTCTAAGCAGATTATATACCTAAACTACTTTCCTTATAATCAAATAATGTGCTGGTTTTCAGGAGAACAGGCCGCAATAAGCAACGAAAAATGTCCTATTATTACCCCATGCACGATTTACGCCCAAGTTTTGAACAGGTGGACAAGTTTATGTGACCTAGTTTGCATAGGGAATTTAGCAACGGAAAATGTCATATTTTACCCCACGCACGACTTACCGCCCAATTTTTGAACAGTTCGACAAGTTTATGTGACCTAGATGGACTGGTAGTGGCACAAGAAGAATCCACAAGGATAGCCCCGTGGCTGCTATGGTTATGCCTACGCGGGCGATTTAGCAACGAAAAATGACTTTTTTTTCATTATTTTGACCCCACGCACGACTTACGCCCAATTTTTGGACAGCTGGACTGGCGCATGTTACTTGATTTGTGATTTCTAGATGGACTAATGGTGGCACAAGAAGAATCCACAAGGATAGCCCCTTGGCTGGTGTGGTAACGAATCCATAAGTCATTTAGCAACGAAAAATGTCCTATTTTTAACCCACGCACGACTTACGCCCAATTTTTGAACAGCTGGACGGGCGTATGTGACTTGGTTTGTGATTTTTAGATGGACTAGTGGTGGCACAAGAAGAATCCAAAGGGATGGCCCCGTAGCTGCCGTGGTTATGCAGACATAGGCGATTTAGTAACGATTATAATTATATTTTGAGAACTGGGAACTAGGAACTGGGAACTAGTAACGGAATTCATGGAGCTAGTATTTAGTGTGAAATGTATTGTTAAATTTTTTGATCTGAAATTGCCATCAGTTGGAACATTCAAGTTTTTTACTGAAATTTCATTCCATTCTCAAATTATAATGTTTAATAATATACCAAGATTACTGTGGAAAAGTCCATTATTTGCTAAATTGTATACGTATACAATGTGTTCATTTTTTTCATTTGCGCGTACATTGTACATATATGGTTCCGGATTCCAGCTGGAATTTACTTATCGAATTCAATTTTCCTCATGTCATAACTCCTGCCTCAGCCACAACTAGAATGTCAACATTATCGACTGGACAAATTAACAACAGATCACATATATAAAATATATGCCATATTATTTACCATTTGAAAGAGAAAGCTCCAAAACAGTGATTTGTCAACTTATCCGGTGTAATAAACTGTGAACATGTTTTTGTTGCGTTACCGAACTGTTTTTGTGCTTAACCGTTTGAACACTGACGTCCCACAGCAATCGAACCCTGGCCCACAAATTAACGATTTGGGTAAGGCGAGCCCTGTGGCAAATTCCTAACTTATGTTCCAACATTTTTGGTGTTAAAATTACTACATCATACCATAGATCTACTTGAGAATTAAAAAAAAGTGTTGTTAATTTTGATTTCCTGCCATTTGGAACCGAAACATTTATTTTTTGCTGAAAAATCGCTCTTTTTCACAGAAATATGTTTTTTTCAAACATTTTCATTCAAACGGATATTGCAATAATACCGAAATATTTAATCCATATGGCGTAGTATTAATATCTGACAATCATGTGTAGAAAGAAGTTAACAGAAATTTTAAACGTTTGCGAGACACTGGATTATAGCTACCCCCCCCCCCCCCCCCAAATACGTTTTGGTCGAAAAATTACATATTTATAATAAAGACATTACAACATTTTCTTTTTCTAATTGTTCTTAATGGGACCCAGTATGCATTGTCAACTGAAAGGTTGGTCCAGATATACCGTGTAATTTATTACAGGTATGTTCAGGCTTCCAGACCCCCAATTACAACAACAACATATTTTATTAATAAGAGGTACATGTGCTTATGCATGCATTAACATCGATGTTGTATTACTAAAATATTTGTTATAAATAAATAACACATGCCAAACTATATAATTCATATGGCTCAGTCGTTATATGGACATCACATGTAGAAAGAATTTGACAGAAATTTTGAACGGTTTGCGAGATATTGGATTTTAGCTAATGCTCCCCCGAACACGTCATCGAACAATACATATTTATGATAACGACAAAACACACTTTTTGATTGATTCTAATGGGACCAAATCATGATTCATGTGATGAAAACCAGATCACAGACACCACGAGCGTGGTTAAAGATGCATCAGGCTTTTAAAAAAAAACAGTTACAACAACAACAACACATTTTATTTATAACATGTAATTTTTTATTAATATATAACGACTTTGTAGAACTGAAGTATTTGTTATATACGACACATAATGTATACTAACATATATAGAGAACAAAATCATTGTTGCTGCCATATAGTGATTATTCACTCCCTCTAAATCGACCAAAATAAAAAAAATGGAAAATGTATTTTATATCTCAGAAACTATTCTGACCAAGGTGGCAAGCGCGTTGTATTGAGGTCCCCCTACACTATTATTGGAGCGGCCAAATATCAAAAGGGGTCGGATACCCCTACCCTGTGTAGAACAAGTTGAAACCAACTTGTTCTGGAAGGTAAATCTATATCATTTATGAAAATGATTCTTGGCCTTGTTGGAACTTGTGGCAGCTATGTTTGGTAAGACTATTTGTGAATGTACCCTATATACCGAAAATTTAGCCTATTTTCAGCGGCTGACAAACAGTACACAATTTGGTTAAAAGATAACCAAATCACAATAAACAGAAATATGTATTTGTTATTATGGGGCACATGGTGATACTAGATCCGAACGTTCTGATATTTTCTGGGTTTTTTGTGAGATTTCGCGACGTCTTGGTAGAAAGCGTAACATTCTGCCTAACACCATGGCATGCAGGGTTTACCTCCCTTGATGACTCGGTAAGAAAGGAAAGTATGACTGTCGCGCGTCAACTCTGTACAAAACTAGCACGGTGGACCGACCCAGCCCATCTTATCATATATGTTTGGAAAGAGTGATATCGGGAGGTTCTGATATTATTATCCTGTCACTACAAATATTGAAATAATAGGAAAAAAGTTACCCCTCCCCAATGTCATAAAATTCGAAATGCAGTTATCGTGAATTTCCATCCACATTCACTATTATAATAGTATCGAAATCCAAGATGGCGTCCAATATGGCGGTTAGTATTAATTTTAAGACTTAGTGAAGGGACATACAAAAAATCCAGAAATGGAACGTTCCCAGTGGCAAAATGTATATAATTGTAATTATTATATAGAATGACATTTCATATCAAACATTAGTTTCACCGTTAGTATATACCTCTTATCAATAATTAATAGGCAAAAATTTATCACTACGTCCAATATCATAAAATTCGAAATAAAGTTATCGCGTGGGATTGGAACCACGAATGATAGCATAATGCGCAATATAGTTTTTTATTTAATGTAGAGCACATCTACGTATTGACATGTGGAAATTGCCATCCAGATTCGTTATTAGAAGAGTGTCATAATCCAAGATTCAAACTTAGTGAACGGACATACATGGTATCAACATGGTATCAACCTAACTAAATTTAACCCCGGTACTTGTACCCACGTATACCTGGTATCTACCAAAGTAAACGCTCGTATACCTGTAACAAAGTATACCAAAGTTCACCCAGGTAATTTTGGACATTTTACAAGGGCATTGTTCCCATGTAGGGTGAGTGCGAACGCAAACCCCATGACGCATAACTCATGCATGCAGTCGAGTTATCCGCATAATTATGGGATAATCGTAAGATCATCCAAACTAAAGTGCAATGGTAAGGACTCGCCTATATGGAGCTAAAATATATGCTTTATCGATTTACCGTGATTCGAGTAGTTCATAGTTTGTAGCATATCTTAATAACCCCTCTTCTATCGACATCACAATATATAAAAGCTATTATAAATAGATAGCTCGTCAATTTGTGACACAAAGAAAACAGTTCTGAGGAATTATTTATTACGTGACTTTCTTTCAATTAATAAATTCATGCGACTAAACAAGTCGCAAGATTATAATAGAGAACTGTATCTTATGTGTTAAAGTGGAGCCGTCAGAGATCAGAAAGTATCTCAAAACTGACAGAAAATACGTTTATTTAAATTCGTGTCAGTTACACTTTAAACCAATGTAAATGTACTGTGGTAAGCCTCGGTTTTAAATCGTTATATATATATCTATCTATCTATTAGGCCATATAAACTTAATAGTTTGTTTCTCAGGGATTTTTTTTTTCAAAGTGATGAGGGAGGCAGTTATTTATATTTATTATTTTTTTCAAATTAATTTTGTGGTGAGGCAGGTATTTATTTATAAAGTATTTACTGGAATCCCATATTAAACAGTAATACTGAATATGGGCAATATACCGAAGCAGGGAAGCTGACCATCATATATCCCCTTAATAATCTAGAATTGTAATAAAGTTGCATAGAGGAAACAGTTTGAGTTATTCACTCATGATGATGTGGAAACTACATCGGTGAAATTTGATGTAACTCAGGGTGACCACCAACCAGATCAAGCTGTATTGGAAGGAGTTCCACTGGACTACATATTAATTGATAATATAAAATCACAACAATAATTTATGAAATAAAAGGTTTATTTTCTAATTAATCACAGACTTTAATAAAAATCTTGAAGTTTGAAATAGTGCTGATCCACAAACCAGAGTGCATTACATACAATAGCCACACACTGCCGACCCACACTGTCAACGCTATCCGTTTGGAAGATCACTTTCACTTTGTTTTCACCTAATCAGTCAATGATTGAATGAATTAACTGCACAATTCGTCACGTTTGTTTTTCACATTTGTCTTACTGGGCAACACCACCTCCTTGCAACATGTCATCAGCACTGAGAATACATCAACTAGTTCTTCCGATTTCTTCTTTGGTCACTCGAACTTGAAAATATCGTCCGAAAAATTGCGTGACTTCAGAAAACATGATGATCATGATGTCTCCTGCAACTGTGTCAAAGTCCCCTGTTTTCGTTTTTGAAACAACCAGGTCAAAATCATCGTCAATGTCTTTCGTGGACATGAAATCACCAGCCATTTGACGAAAAGTTTTTGATCTGTTGACTGATATAATTGTCCATTTGCCTTCCGATGCATTCTGCACGATAGAAATGTTCATCAAAGTCGCCATTTTGTTATTATTTTAAACAGGAAGTCCGCACGGGTCATTTCAAGGTCAAACGCCCGAGTATCACGGGATTTCGATGAAACTTGGTATGTGGGGGTACTTTCGGCCGGGGAGTGGCATCGGCCTATTAATTTGCCCGTGCGACGTGACCTTGACCTTGAAATCGGGTAATTTCAAGGTCCAACGCCCGAGTATCACGGGATTTCGATGAAACTTGGTATGTGGGGATACTTTCGGTCGGGGAGTGGCATAGGCCTATTAATTTGCCCGTGCGATGCTACCTTGACCTTGAAATCGGGCCATTTCAAGATCAAACGCCCAAATATCACGGGATTTCGATGAAATTTGGTATGTGGGGGTTCTTTCGGCCGGGGAGTGGCATAGGCCTAATAATTTGCCCGTGCGACGCGACCTTGACTTTGAAATCGGGTCATTTCAAGGTCAAACGCCCGAGTATCACGGGATTTCGATGAAAATTAGTGTCTGGGACACTTTCGTATGGGGAGTGTCGTAAGCCTATTCGTTTGCCCGTGCGATGTGACATTGACCTTGAAATCTGGTCAATTCAAGGTCAAATCGCGAATTTTGATGGGGTTTCGACGAAATTTGATACGTGCGGTTACTTTTGTCCACTGAGTGTTTTGGACGGGTCAAATCTTGACCCCGACCTGACCATGACCTTCAAAATGATCAAGTCAAGGTCAAATCGGGTAAAACCGGATGGATTTCGACGGGTACTTTTGTCGGGTACTTTTGTCCTGGCAGTGTTTTGGACGGGTCAAATCGTGACCCCACCTGACCTTGACCTTCAAAATGGACAATTCAAGGTCAATTCGCGCATCAATACCATAGTTTATTATTGTAGCTACACATCAGTTCACAAATATACCCATCCAGACCAATTGTGTAAAATAACAAGGTTCATTGAACATTCGATCGATCCAATCATCCAATTTACAGTTCTATAAGTTGTATTCGTGGTACCGTGGTATACCAATATGTTTTCAATCTATGTACAATGGTTTACCTTGGTACACGCCTGATGACCATATGCACCGTGGTCTACCAAGGTTTTTGTTTTATTATATGTACCAGGGTTGACTGTGATATACCGTGGTATGCTGTGGTAATTCTGTATAAAAAGTACCACGGTTTTACCATACCATGTTAAGAGCATAGCACAATGCTGGTTACCACAGGGGGGGGGTGGGTAGTACAAAAAATTCAGGACGGTATGCATCTGGCATTTTCGGGAACCCACAACCCCCCCCCCCAACCTGCAAAACAAATTTTGACACCCACCCCCCCCCCCCCCAAATTTCAGTAATTTTGGTCCGAAACAGCATAAAACCCTACATAACCACTGGGAACTTATCACATTTAGTCCAAATGACGGTTTAACCAGATTTAGCACCTATGTTTTAATGACAAATTAAAATTGATTTTTTTCAAATGGTGACTGATACTAAGGTATTTTCTCTACCACATGCATGTATCAATAGTTTCCATGTCAGTGCCTGACCATAATATGCATCCAATTTTACACACAAAAAATATACATATCCAGTGAGATATCATTTTCCCATAAAAGCTACCGTATTACATGAACCAAACATGTTTGAATATTTGGCTGTAATACCTTTTTAGCTGATAGCATTAATATCTCAGGACAACAAACTCAATCTTTACTTTCGAGTCACTGCTGACATTTTGTAGACACGTCGTGACATTTCAGTTGTTAAGCTCCAATTCAAATAGAGTTGACAAATTTTGATATTAGATAAACACAGAGAAGAGATTTACCAGGCTGCAATTGGAACAGTTATTTGATCAATTGCTGATAATAGCAAGCTTAGGTCCACAAGGATACACTCAATTCCATAATTTATAACTATTTTCTGATTAGTCAGCATTATTCCATACCATTTTTGTTAGTCTACTGGTGCAGTTACTATACCAGACTTGGATACTTTAGGTGTTGTGGGAGTAACAGATATAGTCATCTGAGTTTATAGATATGCAAATAATTCACTGATTGACTCGATGTACTGATAACACACAATGCACACAATGATCAAGGCTTAAGTGCCTTAGTTTCACCAGGAAAAGTATATTTTCAGTTTTACATTTCTCGAAGCTCTTTGTTTATGTTTCATAAGTCATCAAGGAAAACCCTAATTTATTTAGGTCCTACGTTTTCTAAACTGTTTTATTTACAATATTGAATAAGTTTTCACACTGGCCAAAAGCCTGTTTTTAATAATTATATATGATTCCAGATTGTTTTCTTTCTAAAAATGTCCATGTCGGGGTTTTTTTCCGAATGGTGTCAGGAAGGAAGTTTTGACACCGTCCCATATGCAACATGCCATTGCCACTCAGGCCCAAATGAGTTCCCAGTACCATACATATGTTGATTTAACAGTTATAATATGTTTTAAACTGTTACAAATATCAAATATAGGCTCAAACTGTCTTTAGTGTAACAAAAAATTGCACGAGGTTGTAAAAAATGTGTTTTTTGCCTCTTTCACCGCCCACCCCGGCATACCTTCCTGCAACTGTTTTTATTACCCCCCCCCCCCCCCGGTTACCATGGTAAATTATATATTACTACGTAAACCAAGGTACTTTACTGTGCTCGCACTATTACACACTATGGTAATCTACCATAATGGCAAGGTAAATAGACATTGACCATGGTAAGACAGTAGTTTACCATGATAAGACCATGGTAAAATGTTGGTTAGGTACCGGTACCACGGTAAGTTATGTATTACTATGTAAACCAACGTACTTCACTATGCTCCCATCTTATATAACTATTACATACCATGTTAAACGGTCATAATTACCATTTACCATGTCATTTACCATGGTAATGTTCCACATACCATGCCATGGTCAATTTCATTTACAATGGTAATACTATCGTATGTTTTATTCCATTAGGGTCAATCAAGGTATCCCAGATCAGAAAACACCATGGTACTCTAACATGGTACTACCATTGATACTACCATGGTATTGTAATGGTACTACCATAGAACCAGTGTATAGTGTTGGCACTACTGTGTAACTATCATGGATCTCTACTACGGTACTCTTATCATGGTACTACCATGGTACTACCACGATAAATTGATATATACCGTGGTACTATACCATGACTCTATACTAAAGTACTCTGACGTCTTACAGATAACATGGTAACATGGTACTATATATATACAATCGTAAAGTGATATTTACCATGGTACTACCATGGTTCCATAGAACTGCATATGTACTATAGGGTACTCTATCGTGTTACAGTTGATGCCGATGTGTGTATTTTGCCATATTCGACTAGATTATTCTGTCAGGCCTACAGTTGACTGTGGTTAGCATTATTTTTGGGCAATTAATCGATTCTGATAACTGAAACGGCATTTCAAAAAATATTGTTGTTGTTGGTGAATCTGATGATATTTGAGGACCATCTAATCAGATATTCAGTACCTTTAAATTACCCTGGTATATATAGAGTTACTCTGTTAGAATTACTCTAGTAGAATTCTACATGCATACTTGCATCCGGGTAAAATTCCTTGAATTACATGGGTGGGAACATTTACTAGACTGAGTAAAAATACATGGATGCACGCTGGTGCACGGGTCTACATGTGTGCGTATCTAGATTTGGGTTTTACCAGAGTAAAATTACCTGATTCCAATCACCCGGCTGGTAGAATACCGTATACCACATTAATACAGGTAAAAGAGTGTTTTTACATGGTTTACCGGAGTGTTTTTAATTGAGAAGTACCCAGGTATACCAGGGTTTTACCATAGTAGGCCTATGCGAGGGTAGTACATATATACTTGTTCATATTGGGGATGCATGTGAAGCAGATCGTTTATTGGAACTGTTTTTTTATGATTTTATGTCAAATAGTAATTGCTAGAAAGAACCAGACTGAAATAATATTTTATCATATTATTATGAGTTATTTAATAATTTGGGGGGGGGGGTGGTGGTCCCAAAAAGTTGGCCTGGAAAAAATGAAATAAATTGCACAAAGGTAGGGGTGCCAGGGTGGGTGAGAAAGTAGTGGAAATAATTGTTTCCACCCCGTGTCTTCGAATTTGTTCAAGACCCCACCTACTTCAGGGGTCCAGGAATTTCTTAAAATAATATAATAAAATAAAATAAAAATTCCGGATCCCTGTGACCCCCCCCCCCCCCCCCCCCCTTGCATTGATTTGAAAAATATATTGGAACGATGAACTGATTATCGTCGGTACGTATTATTAACAGTATGCAAGTTTGTAAAGACGCCATTCATACGCTTCCGGTGCGTTTCCACAGATCTGAAATTTCATTTTCGGCTGATTAATTCGTCGAAATGACGACTGTTGAACAATTATATAAAGACTTTGGTGTTTTAGCGGATGCCGACGAAGAAGCCGGAGAGGTGGGCATCTTGTTTCAACCAAAAATTGTATTGCATTGAAATAGCAGTAATTTTCTCATCACCCAAATTCGACTCAATTTCGAGACTTGTCAATGTCACGTGTCAATTGTCATGCAGTCTAAAATAAAAAAGATGAATGTCTGATAAAGTTTTGTAAAAATAATTTTTATCTTTTTGACCTGTCACCATTGGCAGTTAAAACTAAAATGAGCCGAAATCAAAGCGACACTTCAGGTCAAACTTATCGACGTCAAATACAATAAGCCTACAGAGTACAGTAGTAGTACAGACTAACAGAGTCAGAGACAGAGGGGTCCGTGACTACCCGCCCCCGAGACAACCCGCACCCTTTCACTCCGAGACAACCCGCGCCCACATAAAATTAATTAGCGGTAATTAGTGGCTAATTAGGAGGTGTGAGGGGATTATGAGATGTTTGTTTAACGAAACTGGGTTAAAAGTTCATTATAGATTTTTATTACGAAGTTTAATGAACGAAATTTAAAAACGGAATGAACGGAATAAAGTATGCTAATATGAATATGAACGAAGATTAAAAACAAAATTTATTTAAGTTTAACAAACGAACAAATGCAATGATTAATTTGGGGCTGCTGCTGCTGTTGGCTGTCGTCTGCATTGTGCTGGTCTCTTCTTACTTGTTTGTTTGTTTTGAAAGCACCCCTTTTAATTAGTCTTCACTTACCTTAAGTGCCGTTCAGTTGTCAAAACATCGTGTCATTCTTTACTCCAGTCCACGCATTGACATATTATAATTAATGAATAAACACATGTTTTGTTGGTCAAAATCTTTAATAATATATCATCAAAGAACATAATCACTATTAACAATTTCTGGACAACCAGCCCTTATTTATTGGGACAACCCGCCCCGAAAATAGCAGAGGGGCGGGTTGTCTCGGGGGCGGGTAGTCCCGTTCCCGAAAAGAGTACAGTAGGCCTTCAACTCTTGCTCTATTCTGTCTAGAGTTTTCAGTGCTGGGGCCAATGCTGGCTGTATGTCATCCACCACCCAATTTTGCCATGATTTTTGTCTTCACAGTAGGGATCTTTTAACGTGCACCCATTGTTGCACACTGGACAGCCATTTAACGTCGGCTCCCAATCCGACGGTTCAAAATAGTTGTCTGAGCTAGTGAGCTACACCTTTGATACGGTCGAGGGATTGATTCCAACATGGTATCAATTGGACTTTGTCTCTCCATCTGCATTCCCAGTACCATAGATCTATAGGCATCACGATCAACCATCGATGCACAATCAGTGCTCTGAAAATTATTCCAGAGTCAAAAGATATCTCAGACAAATTTGAAAATTTTGTGCTGGACAAATGTCGTATTCCACTCCTCTCATGTCATGGCCTGTTACGCCGCACACCATCGGATCGGGAGCCGGAGCTAATGGCTGTCATGTGTGCAACAATGTGCGCACCTTAAAGAACCCTACCGTGGTGAAGAAGTCATGAGTTCAGCCAAAAATTCCTGGACAAATTGGCTAAACTGCTTATAATGCCCTATATGGGAGCTAGCGGTGCCACACAACAGATCAATGAACATGATCAATATGAGAGGCCAAATTCACATTTAGGTAATTCAGCCCTCTTAATTCACATTGTTTAGCTTTGCACTCTGCTATGGCAACCCTTTGTCTTGGCCCAGTTTGCTTCAGCAAATGGCTTCGGCATTGATGATTGCGGTAGCCAATTATGAGGGCTGGGCCATTCAACAAAAATGCTTGGTTATTGTAGCCACCGCCCCAAAAGTTTGTCCCTTGCAAGAAAAATTTAGTTTATTGTATTCCACTAATACATAAACAAACACGGTACCAGTGGCACAAAATCTTATATATTTAGGTCCTTAATCAGTTCCCTTTGTTTTAAATATAAACTTTGTCACAAACCTCATCACTTAAATACAAATAGGAGATACACATTCGCTATCAAGTGTATTCAAAGTCAGAATCAGGTGTGAATTCAAGATCTCAATGAGTTGTATGTTACAGAGTCGTGCTTTGGTAGTTCAACACCATAGATGTGTGATGATCAATGTCTTTGATATTCCGACATCCAGGAAACACATGTAGACTGAGTCGTCGGAAAATATCAATGCAATAAGCTTCTCCTCTTGCTCGTAGCACTTTCATTCAACAACAGTATATTGTCCAGTGGGTCGATAATTAAGGTATTAACATCGATGCCCCAGGAGAAAACCAAAAATCCGATGTTTGCCTACAGTTTTTACAGACAGACAATCAAAAGTTGCCGCATCATAAATTAATTTTCATTATAATTAATTATAATGAAAATAAATTTATGATACGGTAATTACCATGTTGTTTGCATCGTTCATAGAGCACACAATTGTATTGTGCAATAATCCATGGCTCAAATTCATTCATTTGTTGCATATATTCTGTTGAGTATAAAAGGAGATAGTCCCATAAATGACCGGATTTAGTGTACAGTGCCCCTTTAAGATTTGGTATATTGATTACTCGTTATGGCCTTTTGTTGAAATTACCAGGGGTTTATATAGCCATGCCCAAGCCATGCTCTTGTTATTATTTATTGCTGGGGACTATATAATTTTAGGTTAGATACTGTTTCAATGTTGATCTTTCTCTTTCGGGGCAATCGCTGCTTACTTACCTGCGTAGGTAATTGTGTATCGAGATATGCATCGTTTGAATGCCTGTAAGTCAGTTCAAAATTCAATTGAGAATATTCACACTAAGGTTACACCTTCTAGGCAACTTCCATGAAACAATAATTTGTAATAAAGTGCCTAAACTCATTAGTTTATATTCAACTAAACCCTACATATATAAATTTCAGTTTATAATTGTACCTAACCTTGAGCCATTAACTCAACGGTCTCAACCCTTTCTATACTGAATGGTTTCTCCCACTCAGTTATAAAAGTATCAGCCATTTTAATTCAGATTGTTTGGCTTCGGCAATCTGCTACGGCAACCCTTTATCGTGGCCCAGCTTGCTTCAGCAAATGGCTTCGGCATTGCCGATTGCCGTAGCCAATTATGAGGGCTGAAGTATACATTGCAATGGTCTATTATTCATCTCGAGGGATGTACAGGTAATATAAGCAGATGACATATATTAAAAGTGCAGAAGGAGGCCTATTTATTGAGGGAAATGTTAAGATAATAAGTATGGTAATTATTTTAACTTATTATCTGAATATTTCCTATGGATATCTTTTCATCTACGAGTGTTTAGTATAGAAAGGGGTAAAGATGCATAATCCAAATTAGCGCTAGCAAATTACTATTTCCTCGGCTTCGGGGGTAAAAAATATTTGATTCGAGTCGAGGAACCCACCCATCAGATATCGATTTTTTAAATCTACTATTTTTCACTGCCAATAATATTTAGTGGCCCAGTAATAGTCGACGAGAAGACGGTCTCAGACCAACTTGCGGATGAAGATGGATAACTCTAAAATCAAGTGGCTTTTTTGTGTCAGATATTTGACAAACCGGCAAAAAAAATTTGTTGAACAAAACGTTGATAAATAACAGGTTTTGTGCAATTTTATACTATAGTCGACTGTGGTTAGGCCAATAAAAAAACATGTCTGTTCCGATAACATGGGGAAAATTTTCCAGGTAGGCAAGCAGGGTTTTTTTTTTTTTTTTACACTTTTTTACTTCTTTCTTTTAACCGGCCATTTGAATGTGATAAAATAGTGTAGTACACCATTTTAACATGTATTATAAAATTGGCATGCTTTTATACATGCTAACTGGTAATATATTATGCAGCTTGCTGGACTATTATGTCATGTATTAGGTGTTAAAGATATTTTCTAGCTCTAGTATGTGCTCCAGTGTGAAAATTCAATGTATTAGGCTTTGGCCATGGGTTTAGAGTTATTCCTCTTACATACTTGGTCGGAAAACATCAAATAGAGGCTGTCGTAAATAGTTACACAGAGTTTATTCACGTGACCCACTGATGCGTTTGGTTGGTGACACATTGACCCAGTTGTTGTGTCATTCATAACAGACAGTTGTTTATTTAAAGTGGGTTAAAATCGGGTTTATGTGAATATTCAAGGATGCCAATGCATTTTAATCTTTGATGACGATAAAAATTTTGTCTTGTCAATGGTGATGGTGATTTCGGCTTTTGACGACGCTAATTTCCAGGACTGATAACGTAACACGGACTGTCATTTTTCCGCCAAAAACGCACATGCTTTTCACTGTTTAATTTTGTCGCGAACAGATGGTCTTTCAGGCAAGTTTTGCCCCCAATCAGGCGAAGGAAGTTAAGGGAGCTACCGGTATAATTAATCCATTGTACTTTTTAAAATACACAGCAGTGTACACAGCCCACAAAAGACGGGGGGATTTCCGTAGTGACTCGTCGGGGTAGAGTTTGATTTACGCCCGGTATTCACTGCGTAGCATGGCCGATCTAGTTGTCTTATTTATATCAAGAATGCGCGATCGCGCACATGGCCTACACATGCGTCAGGTGTGTATGCGATTGGTGGTTAGTTCTGCTGTTGGTATTGGGAAAACCATAGCCATTAACTCAGACAGACAGGTTACTATAGACTTCGTGAAAATTAAAAAAAAAATTGGGGCCGGCAAGAAAATCTCAGCCAGGCCGGGTATCGGAAACAGAGTCGTTTTTTTTTTTGGCCTTAGCATTATTTTTGGGTAATTATTAAATCGATTCTGATAACTGAAGCGGCATTTCAAAAAATGTTGTTGTTGTAGGAATCTGATGATATGGGGACCATAAAATTGGATTGAGTACCTTTTACAGACTTCATTATACCCCCAGCAATGAAGTTAGGGGGGGGGGGGGTATACTGGAATCACCTTGTCCGTCCGTCACGTCCGTCCGTCCGTCCGTGGACACAAATTTGTCCTGAGATTTTCTCAGTCGTTTTTTTTATCAATTTCCGTGAAATTTGGCACAGGCATCAACCACCATGGGAACCTGTGCACCTGCGATTATGACGTCTGTCGGACTTTTTTTGGTGGAGTTATCCCCCCTTTTTCGACTTAGAATTTTGTTTGCAACATGTATAATTTTGTCCGAGCTTTTATTCCTACGTTTTTAGGTCAATTTTGTTTTAACTTGGCACAGATATTTAGTACCATGGGAACCTGTGCACCTGCGATTATGACGTCTGTCCGACATTTTTTGGTGGAGTTATCCCCCTTTTTCGACTTAGAATTTTTTTTGCGACATGCATAATTTTGTCCGAGCTTTTATTCCTACATTTTTCGGTAATAGGTTTAAGATTAGGGTTAGGGTTGTGCACCTGCAATGGGAACTGTTATTTTATTATTTTAACTAAATGTTTACTGACATGTGAAACATCTTAGTATTTTAAAAACACGGGTGGTATCCTTAGTCCCATTGGGACAGTCACACCTCTAGTTTTATTCTGGTTTGTAGTTGCCTATTTTCATGGTTGTGCAGTTTTGTGTGGTGTTTGTTTCTCATTTAAAGGAGCTATGTGGGTATCAAGCCTGAATTTAGTGTGTCTGTCATTTGCAGAATGAGGTTCCCAGATGGTGAATTTAGTGATGCTATCCTGAACAGCAGGCTAGCATCACCAAATTCACCCTCTGGGGATCTCATTCTGCTTAGTTCTCAACTGCTATGTGATAACTGCTGATCAAATTGAAATTCCCCAGTGAAAGTTGCTGATGTTCACCCTTTAATCACCTCGATTATGCATTTTATCTTCTGCAAATTAGGGGATATAGAAACTCAACAGAAGGGAAAAAGTAACTAAAAACAATGTTAATTTGAAACTAAAGATACTTTCCAGAAGGGGAGACCAAAGCAGAATAAGGTCCTCAGAGGGTAAATTTGGTAATGCTAGTCTGCCATGCAGGATAGCCTAAATTCACCATCTGGGGACCTCATTCTGCAAATGTCAGACACATTAAATTTAGGCTTGGTGGGTGTACTTTCTCCAGTTAATTAGGGTCTGTTTTGCATAGGGATAGGGGCCCCTGGTGCTATCTAGGGTAACCCTGGATATTTTCATTACCTGGTGGTCCAGCTTGGATTTGGTTATATTGGAACATGCTACTTGTCAGCCTCAAGTCTGTAAACTAACAGCTTACAATCTAGTAGATCATGGAACTTTATAACATAAACATTGGATTGATTACCTTGGGTAAATTTTATAATTGTAGCGATGCAGAGCGAAACATGTTCCAAAATCACAAAATCCAAGCATGTCTACTAAGTAATGAAAGTATCTATCATGTTCTATTATGACATACAGAGGGAGAGCTTTCCGATGAATGGCAACACAAGCCATATTTCCGACTAAATCCTGAAAAGTTACCCATAATTCTGCTGTGTTTAAGGAGTCGATTACTTAGGGCATTACTGTAGCAGAGCTATATTGCTCATGTATCTTTTTTTAGCATTATCTGCCCTAAAGGCCTAAACATAAATGACATGTAGTTCAATAACATTGGATATTTTTTGCTTCCTACAGCACAAAGAACAGTATGTTTCAATTCTCAGTGGGGTCAAAGCTGGAGCATCTGAAAAGAGACTGTCTTCACAGTTCATTGCAAGATTCTTCAAGTTCTTCCCAAGCTTGGCGGCAGAGTCGATCAATGCTTTATTTGATCTCTGTGAGGATGATGATGTCAATGTAAGTACATGTGCAGCATCCAATGTGTAAATGTACTAATAGATTAAGAAGGCTGATGACTACCGTCGATCTCATGGTCACAGATGTTAATGGTTTGCGTGATCACCAAAGTTAACCCTTTCATGACTGGAGCTGCGCTGGTGCAGCATTAAAGATCCCGTGCATTCTCTTCTATATTGGAATCTCCCATAGGGAGCCTTGCAAATATAAGATTATTCACTGGCATACAAGGTCAAAAGGTCAAAGATATTGTTAGGCCAATGTATTCTCTTATATATAAGAGAATGCATTGGCACAGGGTTTTCACAAAATTTCAGGAAGCTCCACTCATGGAAGGGTTAAGCTATTTTAAGCTTGGTTATAGTGATGTTCCTATAATGAAAAAGCCCATCGGACCGATTTCCGATAACTGGAGGCACAATTGGCCGATTTCCGATTCCGATGTTTATATAAAATGTACGTTTGCTCCCATAATGGACCTATATACACTCATTGCACTCCTATCCCGGTATAGTTTCAAAGCCAAATACATCAAGTACCACTGTCGCGAAAGTATTTCCACCGACGTCGATTGTGCAATGCCTTTGATGTATACCCGTAGTTGTTTTGACAAAGAGATCAAAGGTGCCGACTCAGAGTAACGTGATGACCGTGTGTGGAACACTTGCACGTAAAAGTCTTGATTGAATACTTGTGTAAGTTGCGACAATGTATGGAATGGCGATGATTATTAACTAAATTTGATTGATTTGGATAATAATTGCTGTCATATTTGTCTGAGATTTCCCAAGTTCCCACACCTGTTGTATTTTAACAACTGGGAAGCTTTTATAGTTCCGCCTACTCAATTTTATTTTCGCGAGACTGCCTCCAAGTTCAACGTGGAGCTAATCGTATTTCATAGCTAATTATGCCCCTCCTCACGTTGGTCGTTATTGAAGACAGTTCTGATCGCGACTTTACAAATCCATTCAGTGTGTGCTTCAAACTTTTGACATAACATCTGACGTCACATGGCACTTGCTCAGCATCAAGCTACACTGTAATGAGGTCAGCTATTTAAAGCTTTCTTTGAATCTATTTCGTGTCAACGCGATTGAACCAATAACTTCATATTACACGGGCATTCTGGACTCATCGACCTATGACCTCTGGGGCCAAGCTCTCTGGTCCAATTAGCAGTCATTTTTCGCGGATGATTATTTCCAGATCTGGAAGAAATGTGTCACCATTCTATAGCTGATGTTCCGCATAAAAGACAATTTAGGTCAAGCGGTAATTCCATATAGATATTTTTGGACTATTCTATATCATTGTTGTAAAACAACACTTTTATTTTTGCTTAATTAGTCAGGGTTGTAAAACAATACTTTTATTTTTAGCTCAGAGCTATTGCCATGGCTTGGGGTCCGGCGTCGGTGTGTGCGTGTGTCCGTCAACAATTTCCTTTGGCGCGGGCTACAGGTCGTACCTTTGGTCTGATCTTTATGAAATTTTGCATGAATGTTGACATTGACATGTAGATGGGAACGAGTCATTTTGGGGTCGTTCAGCCGAAAAACATGGCCACCAGCAGCCATCTTGGATTTTACTCTTTGCATGACTAAATCCATTGGCACAGGCTACAGGTCATACCTTTGATCAGATCATTATGAGATTTGTAATTATGTAATTCGGAAAAAAAAACATGGCTGCGGTGGCCATTTTAGAATTTACTCTTTGCATCAATAAATCCTTTGGTACACCATAATCACCACATCCCTGATCCGATCATTATGAAACCTGTTATGAATGTTGATATTGACATGTACATCTAGTCTTACTTAGACATTTCAATTAGCACTTTTCCTATTCCTCCATTTACTGTCGACCATTAAATTATTCCCCTACCTAAGTTGAGCTACAGTGTCATTGACACTTTCATTGCTTAATTAGACGTTAAATGTAAATGTGTTTGTACCCTCAAACCAATTGAATACACACTGGAATACAACTGAATTTAAATTGGCGGACCTGCACTTGACCCAGTCACCCGGCTAAATATATTGTGATATAGTTCGAACCAATCATGTTATTGTATTGACGCGGAGTCTGAAACGGTGACAGAATCTGACGAGGTTTGCCGAATGATTACACGGGATGTCGGGCATGCGTATTGCCACGATTATAATATATAGTCATATTAGACTGTTTGGATGATGTCAATGGCTTCTTTTTAGGCTGTTACAACTGCGTTTTAATTCAATACTACAGTTGTATTGCGTACATTTATTAAAGCGTGCATATTGCGCTTAGATACTATAACGTGTTTATTTGTTTTGACAATCGGTAATAGCCGATGTTCAACTGCGAGGTACGATTAATATCCGATGGGCTATTATTGGCCGATGGTCGATTCCGATTCCGATTATCGGAACATCACTACTTGGTTAGTCTTGCTCTTGGATGGGTGAACGATTCTGTGCGCTGCTAACGTTCTGTGGGTTACTGTACTTCTCTCTCATTTTTTGCTGAATGCAAAAACAATTTACATTCGGCAAAAAACAGTTTCATTTGGCAGAATATTTGGCAAGAGAGTATTCAATTTCACAATAAGATAGAAACTATTTATTTGAGGCCTCAAAATAGTGCTAGTCATTTGTAGAATCAGTTCCCAGAGGGTGAATTTAGTGGCGTTACCCCCGCACTGTGGGTTAGCAACTTAGCATCACTAAATTCATCCTCTGGGAACATCATTCTGCATGACCTCATCTGCTATGGGAGACCTTGACACTGATTTCAGTTCCCAGATTGTGAAGGTTGTGATGTGGACCCATTGGACACCTGAATATGCATTATGTCGTCTGCCAATTTGGGGATACGGAGAAACTAAAAAAGTTAAAGAAATTTTCTAAAGAAGTGTCTAAAGAGACTAAAAAACTTGTTAATTTGATAATAAAGATACTTCCAGAGAGGATGAGGCCTTAGCTGAATGAGGTCCCCAGAAAGTGAATTTAGTGATACTAGCCCGCTGTGCTGTAGGATCACTAAATTCACCCTCTGGGGACCTCATTCTGCAAATGACTAGCATCATACTTTGGGGCCTGATTTAGTGACATTAATAAATTGGTCAATCAAAACCGTCCGGGTCCACAAAAGACCCCACAGATATATTTTAGTTGCTTATATAGGTTGGTGAAAGTTAGCACTTCTATCAAATGGAAAGTTACACTCCGATTCTATGCATGATGGTGATCTATGTTTTCACAGCTAATCCACTTTCTTTAAATAGAGGTGTCATTTAATGAATGTAATTACGTCAGTTCTGACATGTTACTGATTTATTGTTTTATGATAATCTGAGACCATGATTAATTATGCCCCTGTAGGAGGTTCGGGGCATAGAGCTGGGTAATAATCCAGAAATATTTTTGGGGACACATTTTCTGCATATGAGGATGTCCCCATATAAATTGGGATGGTAAACTATTTCTCACTGGACACTTGATTGTACAAATAAAGGCTTATATCAACTGCATATTGAGGATTAACATTGTTTGCTGTTGAATTATTATCCCCCGCCAAATTTAAAATTTGCGGGGGATATAGTAATGGGTTTCGTGCGTCCGTCCCAAATTTGTAAGATTAATAACTTGAACAAATGTAAATGGATTTCAAGATTTGTGGTATATGAGTTCACCTGACCATTACCTAGAATGAGTTCGCAAGCCAGGTCTGGCCAGATATTTTACCGGAGTTATTGGACTTCGTTTATTATTTTTGTCGAATTTACCAAATAGCAAATAGACGACGTCACAGGGCTCATTCCACAAATCTCAACGGATTTCAAAGATATTTGATATATGAGTTCACCTGACCATTACCTAGAATGAGTTCGCAAGCCAGGTCTGGCTGGATATTTTTGCCGGAGTTATTGGACTTTGTTTATTATTTTTGTCGAATTTACCAAATAGTAAAATAAAATAGACGACGTCACAGGGCTCTTTTCCACAAATGTCAATGGATTTAAAAAAAATTTGGTATATGAGTTCACATGACCAGTATCTAGAACGAGTTCACAAACCAGGTCCGGTCGGATATTTTCAGCACACATAGATAATTTATTAAAAAAGAATAGCCCTCATCAGAAAACATCGTTTCTCGTTGGATAGAGCATCATTAGAAAGATGCTACTTTACCCTGGTGCGCACTGTATTAGAATACGCTTGTGTTGTCTGGGACGGTTGCACCAAAGAGGAAAGCGATGACATAGAAAAGGTACAATAGTAACAGGTGCAACCCGTTCTGCCGGTAACAAATCTCTCCTCGCGGAAACCGGATGGGAACTCCTCGCCGTACGGCGGAAACGTTTCAAGCTCCGTCTCTTTTACAAAATGATGTCCGGCAAAGCCCCACCTTATCTGCGAAATCTAATACCCCCAACAAACGTTGAAATAACAAATGTTAACACCTGACAAGCTAACCCCGAAGTTCGATTCCACTTCCTTCAAAAAATCTTTCATCCCCTCAACAATAGACCTCTGGAATAAACTCGACCCGAACACAACAAATTACGAGTCCCTTGCATCATTCACAAAGTCCATAAACTGTACTAGAGAGGGAGTACCCCGACATTACTATGAAGCTATTACCAGGAAAACACAAATTATCCACGCCCGCCTCAGACTCAACTGCAGTGATTTAAATTATCACAAATACACAAATTTCATCGCCGATCACCTATATTGTTTATGTGGACAATTAGAGGACAACGACCATTACCTAATGCATTGTAATAGATATACATCTGAAAGAAACTCACTTCTCCAGTCACTAAATGATATCTGCAATCTGACAACGCATAAGCTTCTTTATGGATGCCCCGAATTAACACCCAAAATCAACGCAAACATTTTCAGAGAAGTACAGAAATACATCTCCAGTACAAAGCGTTTCGCCAAATAAGCCTGTATATCGCCATGTTACATGACATAACAATGTCAGACTTAAAAGAACGAATGAATACTTAGCAATAACTCGCGCCGTACAATGCCGTACAGTCTGTTGGTACGAGGTCACTGAGTCATTTAAAAACACTAAAAAATCATTCTGAAACCCCTAAACCCTATCTGACATAACCCAATCTACTACTCTAAGCTCACTTCTTTTCTTTCCTATCCTCAACTTAGACTTATACCATATTACCATTACCATTACTGATGATCTATCTCTTCCCATCAACATTGTCAGCAGCATTTCGAACATGATGCGTTATTATTATTTCCTTTAAAATAGACTCAAAAGACCCTCTTATATCTCACTTATATATCTATTTAATATATATACCATATATAATAACACGTTAATGAAATGAAGTGGAAAGAAGTGCCAGTGAAAAGAAATATGTTGGACGCTTTTGCGACACGTAGTTTATTCTACATGTACATACATGTATCTGTATATATACAGAAACATAGGGAAGAGATACACCATCATTATCTATAAACATTAATTTGTTCTTCATGCCTATACACAATTACACAATGCCATTACCTGATGTACATATACCCACCCCACCTCGCGAGAGTAATAATCGGCTACATGGAACGACAGTAAAATCTTGATTAAGGATAGTATATCATACGACAAAATATTATATAAATCAGACATTCGCTCTCTCGCTGGGTGGGGTGGATAAAACTGATTCCCGGAAACGACTCACATAAGCACACACGCTTGATGTCGAATCCGGTCCATGATGTTATATTCTGATGTATTGTAATTTTTTTTGTATTCATGGAATAAATACTGTTTAAACCAAAGTAGTTCCGGCTTGTATTCCACTTGGAGTATACAAGAATATGTATTTAATGGTTGGAATCCATTGAAAACATGTGTCTCACACCAATGAGCGTGGAATAAACTATTGAATCAGGTCATATCAATTGTTTTCACAGATCAGGAAGCAGGCTATTAAAGATTTGCCAAGTATGGTTAAAGATTTACCTGTGCATGTTCCGAAGATTGCCGAAGCAATGATACAGTTACTCCAATGTAATGATAACACAGAATTGAGCCTGGTCCATACCTCTCTGGTATCTCTGCTTACAACAAGTCCTAAAGGTAAGTCTTTCAATGCACACCTCATCTCTAGGCACAGGGGCTTGTTATCTCCCGCGAACAAAGTTTGGCAGTTGATATAGGAATGGGCTCTATCCGTCCGTCGAATAATCCGTTCTTGGAATCTTTATATCTTTGTCATCTTCAATTGGGTTTTAATTATCTTCGGTATGTTGATGAACCAAAATGAGGGAGAGAGTATTCACAAACAGTGGGTTTTTGTCCATCGGTTTTTTCCAAAATACAGCCCTTATTGAGTAATTGGACTTACTCTGAAAATGGATTTTTGCTCTTTGAATGACTAAATCTTTCGGCACACCCTGCAGGCCACACTCTCATCTGATTGTTACCAAACTTTATATGGATTTTCGGGGTGGCCTCTAGATGGGAATTATAGAATTTTGTCAAATAACTTGTTCGCCAGTGGCCATCTTGGATTTCACGTTTTTAATCCAATGGTACACCCTGCAGCCTACAATTATTTGAGAAATGTTTTTGAAAGTTTTTATACAGGCATGTTTAGGATCACCTCTAGATGGGAGCTATTTTATTTGATCCAATTAAATACCTGCCGCTGACATCTTGGTTTTGCTCTTTGCATGACTAAATCCTTCAGGAACCTGCTCAAGTTGAGTTATTAGAGTGTTAAAATACGCCCATCCTTGCATCTGTCATATTAGATGAGATGTGAATGATCGTTGAGTGCCACTACGAGTTATCTCGTAGTACGTAACCTTCGCAGGTTGCCACTACGAGTTATCTCGTTGTGGTTTCCATGTCGTGTAACTGACAAACGGAAGCAGTGGAATAGGTCGATGCACCACGAAAATCCACATCGGGACATCAGAACAGTGATTTTATCAAATAAATAGTGTGGCTCTCCTTGTATTGTTCAACAGAGGTGAGCACCATTAGCACATATATTCTACTCAAAATGATCCAGTTGTGAGTGAATACAGCTGACACTGTCTCACTGAGTGACCACAGGCAGTCGTGTGTGGGCAATTGTACTGGGTTTTTGGTATTCAATAGACTGATAATGTGCATGCACGCTTGCAAACACAGTCAGGGGGGGGTGGGGGGGGGGGTGGATATTCACAATGTACAAACATGCGAAGGCAGTTTCGAGGAATGATGGTTACATCATTGTGTTTCAACACATTGAAACTTCGCACAACCACCCACACACGTCACACAGGCCTGCCAAATATGTTCCCTCGCACGCATGTGCGATGGACGCATTCCAATACAAGACAAGCGGATAATCCATGACGTTACGCACGTTGATGCTACCATTATCTCATTATTAGGGAACACAGCAGTTGTTATTGGAATACACTGTGCATTTGGGGGCTAGGTATTTTATTATTTATAATTCAAGTAAAGCGGAACAATTATTCCCCAAAGCTACATTGTACCCTCTTCCGAACGTGTTGGACAATGGAAAGCATAACAATTACCGTACTCTAGACGTCATGCAGTTCATCGAACTGTTCCACATGTATGTACGGATAAATGGTTTTGTGTAGCATAGAGGTTTGGGGTAAGGGTAACTTATTTCCAGACGGATGGATTATATGGAATCGTTACATGTAGCACACTCCTGAATGTACAGGGATCTATTTGGCTACTGTTGCATCGTTGCTTTAATTTTGTGCTGACAAATCTTCCTACACTATTATTTCTGGCTGTACTTTGGAACCCTAGCATAGGCCTAAATCAGGCTATATGGGAGATAACTTACAATGCCCGAAACAACAGAAGATGCATGCTCGTAAATTTATATGCATGCTCGTAGTCATGGATGAAATAAACTCATCCTCACAGGAAACAAGTTCACCCGATTCCACGTCGGATTCACCGTCTGTAGCCATGCATGCTCATATAAGTAATTTGCTCCAGCGTGCATCAGCCATAATATAACTATACAACGAGCTACATAACCACCACAAGGACACACACACCTCCATAAATATGCTGACCACCAAAATAACTTGTTTGGGTTACATTCTACTTCATATTTGTTGCTCAAACGTATCCAATTGTGTCTACGAGATAACTCGTAGTTGGCACTGGTGATGGGAATACCCAAATTCCTTCCGCCATTGCCGGCTACGAGTTATCTCGTAGTACTATCAATCGCCGTTTATGTCATCTAAAGTCGCGACGTCATCCAATTCTTGCTTCATTGAAGCCAAATTATGGTCTACTACGGGTATCTTAACTTGCCACGATTTGGCAAACTGGCGAGATTACTAATTGATTTCCGGCACTCAACGTGTTAACCCTTCTGTGACTAGAGCTTCTGATATTTTGCGAAAAGCTTATGCCAATGCATTCTCATATATGCGAGCCTCACATATATAAGAGAATACATTGGCTTAACAATATTTACCTTGACCTTGTAAGCCAGTGCATTCTCTTATATATGAGAGGCTCACTATGGGAGACTCGCATATATAACAAAAATGCGTTGGCACATGATCTTTAATGCTGCATCAGGGCAGCGGCCATCATGAAAGAGTTTTAAATATTAACAATGGGATGAATGGATACATCCTACAGGTTTTGTTCAGTCATCACAGGTCAAATTAAGACATCTTTCGAATTAAGCCACATTAATAAACCTCAGTGGAAAGCCATCTTTGCAGGGGATACGATTAAAATATATGAATAAACAAATCAAAATTAAAAATGAGAGTGCTACTTTAACAAACGCATCACTGTTTACATAATGCTTCACAAGGAGAATTCCAAATTTGAAAACATCCTCACTTCTAACTGCCATAAGAATACATTTAGGTATGGTTAATGGCGTACATCTCTGAATGATTTTAATTATGTATTATATTTTCAGGTACCCTTGAAGGCATATTCACAGCTATCTTGAATGAAGAAGATGAAGTTAGAGAAAAAGCAATTAAATTTTTGTCGACAAAAGTTCGAAATTTATCGAAACCACTTGATGCAGAAACTGAGGAATATATACTCGTGCAGTCCAAAAAGGTTTGGCAAATTTATTGCATCCCTTTTCAGAGAACATTTGATTTTTTACATGTAAAACCTAATGAATCTAACTTATTTATATGGAATATTTAGACTTTCTGAGAACACAGTTTTTTAAACTTATTAGCTAAATGTCTCCACAAAGTAATTACTGGGAATGAAGTAACTGCTGATTAGCGAGTAATATGATAATATGCTAGGCAAAGATGGTAGAACAAATAGCACCCCTTATTCGATATGCAAAGCCCATTTTGCAGGGCCTTGGCTGTATAATCTTGTGTTTGTTTGAACCCTAACAGCATACACTCTAATGGTTTACAGGTTCTACAAGATGTCACAAAGGATGAGTTCATTGCAATCATAAACATGTTGAAGAGTCTCAGCAGCATGAAGTCTGCTGATGGCAAGAAGAATCTTGTTGAGATTGTCGTGGAACAGGCTGAACTCGATCAACCATTCGAGGTATGTTATTTTGGTAGAGTTATTTCATTGGTTGAGTTCTTTGCGATTGAACTCGATTATGCAAATGCTGGCAAACACGGTGACATATTTGACACTCATATTCAATTGCATACGCTATTCAAAATTAGTGCTCGCTTCAGCAGACGATGCTGGTGAATTGAAAACTAAAGTTAGCAGCTCTTGACCAATTGCGTGTTTTAGCGACTTTCAGATGCTGAGGTGGTTCGCGAGTGGCCATCTACATATTAGTGATAGCGCGATAAATTGAACAAATATGAACTGATTATGTTGATATTCGGTATATGAGACTTACTCAATAATGTCTTGATCAATTTTAAAACCGGCCAGGTCTGCCTTACTTTAGGTGCAGTTGCGGCTCTTAATTAGTACATTTTCTTTAGTTTTGATCTTGATAGCACGATAACTGATCTCTGATGTGATTCTTATTTCAAAAATGCTTTACTCTCTCTACTTTACTTCCATTTAAATTCTAGTCCAAACAGGGGGGGGGGGGGGGGGGGTAATACAAAATTTGCAGGAAGCTATCCCGGGGTGGGTGGGTGGCCCCGAGGGGCAAAAAACGTGTTTTTTTACAACCTCATGCAAATTTTTTTACTAAAGCGCTTTTGTGCCTTTATTTGACATTTGTAACAGTTTAAAACATATTATAAGAATTTATAACAGCAAAAGCACCATATTTATGTTTACTCGGGTCCTCATATGGGCCTTAGTGGAGATGATATTAAGCTATGTCATGTTGCATATAGGACGGTGGGGTGAAAAAAATTCCTTCCGGACACCCTTCGGAACAAAACTTCGAGAGATGTAAAACTGAAATAAATAAACTTGTCTTAAATTAACTAAAGCCTAGGTCATTGTGTGCATGGAAAAAGAGCGAGCAACTTCCTCAAACATTAATGTGACTATCAATGGCTAGTATATAACTGTCATCATCACACTGTTCATCAGTGCATCAAGCCAGTGAATTATTTGCATGTCTATCAACTCATATGATCTGTTACTCTCACAACAACTAAAATATCCAAGTCTGGCATAGTGACTGTTTGTCATTTATTATAACAGACGTTGCTCCCAGTAGACTAACAAAAGTATTAAGGAATAATGCTAGATAATGGCTGGTTGACAGACTAATCGGGAAGTGGTTAGAAATTATGGAATTGTATGTATCCTGTACAATGACCTAAGTTTGCATATTTAAATAAACTTGTCCCTGATGTAACTAATGCCTAGATGAGGCGTGTGCATGGAAAAAGAGCGAGCAACTTTCTCAAACATTGTGATTATCAATGGGTAGAAAATATCTGTCATCAGTGCATCAAGATAATCATTGAATTATTTACATGTCTATTCAACTCAGATTATCTCTCACAAGACCTAAAGAATCCAAGTCTGGTATAGTGCTGTGAATGCTAAGTAGGATTTTCTCTTCTCAGACCCCATGAACCGAGTTCAACTAAATTTGGTATGGTGACTCAGTGTAACCCTGGCAGATGTTATAATGGTGTTAGTTTTTCAAAATTTTGAATTAAAAAAAAAAAAAAAAAAAATTGGTTTTGTTAAATTGAGCAAGGAATTCAATCTAAAAAAAATAAATTAAAACAATATATATAAATCAAAATGTTTCAATGATCAAAATGTGCTTGAAGCGCACAAAGGGGCTACCCGCTAAATAAAGGCTCTGTCTAAGATCAAAATGTGAATGAAGTCCCACAAAGTATCTCCGATGCTGAATATAGGCTCCCAAAGGGAGCCTGTTCTTCAACTAGTTTAGTATAATAGAAGTAAGTTGCTCAATATAAGTGGTATGAAATAATGGGCTGGTTGACACACTAAGGAAATAGTCAGAAAATTATGGAATTGTGTGTATCCTGCACAATGACCCTAGTTTTACAGATGATCAGCAATTTATCAAACTATTTGTTTTCAATTAAAACAGATTCTGAAACAGGTTAAACTGTTATTTAAACTAAATGAGATAATTCCCAGTCATATGAGTAATATAAGTAGAGTTTTATTATGAGTTTTTTAGACTAAATTTAGTGAAAATTTGGGGGGTGGGTGTAAAAAAATTGGGAGTAAAAAAAAAAAAAATTGCAGGTTTGGGGGTAGTGGGTCCCCCGAAAATGCCAGATGCAATAAAAAACCGGCATACCTTCCTGCAAATTTGTTTTCTTCTGAAGTTTAATAGAAAACTTTTTTTTCTCAACTCTGACAATCATGATTATGATCGAGGTTTGAGTATGATATCTTCAGGAAATAAACGTACTATGTTGAGTTGGTAATCTGGAATAGGAAAAATCCAACTCAACGGTATAAGTTTATTTCCATTCTAATTCATTACTATGCTATGAAGTGGAATATCCTTTTTCTGGTGGTCAAATCTTGGGTACTTTTCATAGTGTTACTTGGAACAGTGCCCGAACAGCTTCCTGTTAATTGTATCTATAACAACTTGCGATTGAACTGATTATGCAACTCCTGGCTGCGCGGTGATGTATTTTACTAACACTGTCCATGACGTGCTCTATACAAAATTTTGGCAATCTTCAGCAGATGATGTTGGTGATTCAAAAAACTGAAGTTACCAAGCTGTTTTAGCGATAAATATTCAGCTTGAATTAAAATTTTATTTCCAGGCGTCAGATGCTGATTGTGTTGATAGATTGATGTCTTGCATCAGACAGGTGCTCCCTATATTTTCAGTGAGTAATTTTATAGGATTAAAACTCTTGTTCACTAGATATTGAAGATTGTGAACCTTTTCATTATTGAGTGGGTTCTCCCATTTAGTTTCTATGTATATACTCATAACATGTATGGTACATATAATGCCAACGTCCGGACAAACCACCCATCGTTCATCTGTCAGTAGACAGATGCTATCCGACGCGATAACTCATGTATTTTTTATCGGTATTGTGTTCATATTTTATATGCATATTTACGATATTTATGATACACCCCTCATCAGTTTTGTTTTTGGTATCGATCCGTTGACCGGTTTATAAATTAATAGCACTTTCCTTCCATCAATATTCATGTTCTATCCGATGTTATAACTCAAGTATTTTTTGTTGGATCGTGTTCATATTTTAAGCGCAGGTTCACGATGACACATCCCTCACCTGTATATTTTTTGGTATCGATTGGTTGAAGAATTAACCCTTCCCACACATTTCATAGACACTTGCTATCTGATGCAATAACTCAAATATTTTGAATATCGTAATGACAATATTTGGCTTGTATGTCAAATAGCAGCCTGCCGTCTTCGAAGGATCATCCCTAGCTTTTAAGATGTCTTCAGTGTACAAGTCCATTTATAACCTGTCTTAAAATATAGTGTATTACATGACTTGAGCTTCCTGAAATTTGCGAAAACTCTGTTCCAATGGCCTAACAATATTTATCTTGACCTTGTAAACCAGTGCAAACCACTGGCATAGGACCTTTAATGCGGAAACTGCACAGCTCCCGTCGTGAACTTGTTTAAAATATAGTGTGTTAAATAAAATGTTTGAAACGAGGTGTTCTATGCGAAAGACACTATCTTGTTTGATGTAGAATTGTCAACACATTTATTTCATATAAGATCAATAAGTTAGAGGGACGGTAATAATTACAGCATTGATTCTCCAATAACAGATTGACCTTGTATAGTACAATTATACAGTAATGCCCTAATCTAATTAATCGACTGCTTAACCACAGCATAATTATGGGTAACTTTTCAGGATTTAGTCGGAAATATGGCTTGTTGCCATTCATCGGAAAGCTCTATGGGAGAGATTTCCGATGAATGGCAACAAGCCATATTTCCGACTAAATACTGAAAAGTTACCCATAATTCTGCTGTGGTTAAGCAGTCGATTAATTAGGGCATTACTGTAGGTCTTGTTTATATGTCACAACTCACATTTGGGTTTCTTTTCAATGAAACCTGGTGAAACCAAGATATTAGGCTGTTAAGTTAGACTATACCTTATAAGCCAGTGCATTCTCTTATATATGTGAGGCTTCCTATGGGAGACTTGCATATATAAGAGAATGCACTGACACAGGATCTTTAATGCTGCACCAGCGCAGCTCCTGTTATGAAAGGGTTAATGTTGAAACGAAAACTGTATGCCGTATTGTGACTATGAACAAGGAAATACAAACATTGTTTAACGATTAAGCTCTATGGGATATGCACAAAATTTAACTACAAATTCTATTTGACCATCACATATATTTGGAAGTCAAGCCCAACACATCTCTAAAAATGTGGTTTGATGAGTTTAAAAATTCTGTATAATCAATTATGTGAGTATCAGGTACACAGTTCAAGAAATTTTATCAAATGTTAAAGGCACGTGAGGCCTTAGTTGTCGAAAATATTCATATTTGTTCCAATCACCGTAAACAGAAAAACATTAAAACGCATACAGTTTCGTCCATATATACCACGACCATCGCGTAAACAGCATGTTATTATACGGTCCTACTATATTTTACCTAAGCAAGAGCCTGATTGTGTTACAGAAGACAGCACAATGCTACTGGCTAATCACACACAAATGGCATAAACGCTCTTTATTAGTTCCTTATCAGGAATTCACCAACAAAGAACGCTCTTTATGTTTACCATCATAATATAAACAAAAACCAGAAAAGTAACTTTTTATGCTTTTGTTTACATAACAATGGTCAAAACATATGACAATAACATACTGTTTATGCTATATTTCTCATTTGTATACGGACAAAGTATGTCTACGTTTTAATGTTCTTTCTGTTTGTGGCGGTTTTTGACGGGTGGAAATATTTTCACAGGATACCCACCGCCAAAGGCCAACCGTACCTTTAAACCCAATAAAAATTCAGATGAACCATTATACTGAAATTACACAAATTACTAAATTGTCAAATGCTCTCTATATCAAAATAAGGGGATAAATTTCATTTTGCGGGACTTTTTATACCCCCCCCCCCCCCCCCCCCCCCCCCCCCCCCCCCCCTCCCCATAACAAAGTTGTGGGGGGTAACTGGAATCAACTCGTCCGTCCGTTCGTCCATTGTCCATTCGTCGTCCATGTACACAAATTTGTCCGGAGTTTTTCTCAGTCGTTTTTTGATAATTTTCCGTGAAACTTGGCACAGACATCGGCCACCAAGGGAACCTTTGCACCTGCGATTATGGATTATGACGTCTGTCAGACTTTGTTTGGTGGAGTTATCCCCCTTTTTCTGCTTAATTTTTTTTCGCAACATGTTTAATTTTTTCCGAGCTTTTATTCCTACATTTTTCAGTCAATAGGTTTAGGATTAGGATAAGGGCTTAGGGTTGTGCACTCTGCTATGGGAATCTGTTATTTTATTATTTTAACTAAATGTTTACTTAGTGTTTTAAAAACACGGGGTATCCTTAATCCCATTGGGAAAGTTACATCTCTAATTTTGTGAGTCAGATTGACTGAACTATTGCCATAATGTCCTGTGTTTTCTCCCTTTTTTCAGAAAGGTGTACATTCAGCAACATTTGTTTGCTATATGTGTGATCACGTATTACCGGTGTTATCAGAAATTACAACAGATGGTGAGAGCTCTAACACACAGCTTGAAGTTCTCAAAGTGTTCGCAGAAATCTCAGAATTCTGTGGTGAATACGAAAAGAAGGAGGACAGAATAGAATATGTCTACTCCACGCTAGTCGTAAGTTTTTCTGTTCAATGCATGATAATAATAAAACATGTGATAGTATAAAGATAACATAATTTTGAAGGGCATTACATGATTACGAAGGGCATTAGCAGCTGTCAGAACTGATTAACAGTACAATATCTTATTAGAGAGCTGTGACAATGTTAAGGGCTGCTAAAATGGATGCAGGGTGCTGTTAAATCATCTTTGTATGGCATGATGCCCCCACTCAAAGATTATGGGGTAAACTGGATTACATGCGAACCGTCTGTCTGTACATCAGAGCACAAATCTAAATTTGGTATGGATGTTCCCTGTCAGGAGGCCTTTCTAAATAGTGCCCAATGATGTTTTTTCATTTCCCGTTCTAGAGTTATCCTTCTTTATTTATCTGAAAATAATTTATTTCTGTTTGTCCACACAGCAAATCAGTCATGGTTATCAGATTTCAATGAAATTTGGTATGGAGGTTTACCATCAGGATTGCTTTCAAATGAGGGACCAATGATGCTGTTTGCAATTTTTCTTTCTAGAGATCCTTCTTGTTTTTTCCGGAAAGAATGGTTTTTCTAGATATCTCAACCAAGGATTGGCGGATTGCAATGAAATTTGGTATGGGTGTTTTACCATCGATATGGCTTCAGAGAAGTTTTCATTGGTTATGTTCGCATTCTTGTTCTAGAGTTATTCTTCTTTGTTTATCTTGATATTTTTAAAGAGGTCAGCTGGCAGTATCCTCATAAGTTTGTTAGGCTCATGTTTTTCTTATTTCTGTGCTCACATATTCATGTACCAGCATTCATGTTGCATGATTTATACTGTCCACACAGGCTATGCGATGTCCTAAAAATCTTGGAAAGTATTCAATTGTTTAAGTTTAAAAACTGTCTGAAGAGTTCTTTTAATGGGATTCCATGTATGAAATGAGATTTTCTCTTCATTTGCATCCTATTACTTCTAGGTACATCCTATTACTTCTAGGTACATCCTATTACTTCTAGGTACATCATATTACTTCTTCTAGGTACATCCTATTACTTCTAGAAGATCCTATTACTTCTAGGTACAATCATATTACTTCTTCTAAGTACATTCTATTGCTTCTATGTACATCATATTACTTCTAGGTACATCCTATTACTTCTAAGTACATCCTATTACTTCTAGGTGCATCCTATTACTTCTAGGTATGTCCTACTACTTCTATGTCCTACTACTTCTAAGTACATCCTATTACTTCTAGGTACATCCTATTACTTCTAGGTACATTCTATTGCTTCTATATGTACATCCTATTACTTCTAGGACATCCTATTACTTCTAGGTACATCCTATTACTTCTAGGTACATACCCTATTACTTCTAGGTACATCCTATTACTTCTAGGTACATTCTATTGCTTTTATATGTACATCCTATTACTTCTAGGACATCCTATTACTTCTAGGTACATTCTATTGCTTCTATGTACATCCTATTGCTTCTAGGTACAAACTATTGCTTCTAGGTACATTATATTGCTTCTAGGTACAAACTATTGCTTCTAGGTACATTCTATTGCTTCTAGGTACATCCTATTACTTCTAGGTAGATTTCTCGCTAAAGTTTCTGAACACGTGCACCTTAAAATTTGCATGCAGTCTGTAAGACAATAATGGTCATGTGCAGACCTGTTTACTTTCAAAATGGGAAATAGGGAGATTTGTCCTCAGAAATAGGGAGATTTAGTGAAAAATAGGGAGATTTTTTTCAATGTCAGTATCATGGAAAAAACTTCATATTTTCATTTAAATGTCATATAGACTGTTTGTTGCATTTGGTTTGCATCGGCCATATTAACGGCCTTGACACCAAGTGTCTCTAAAATCACTGAATCATTGGGAATAAAATTACGATTTTCCCGTTATGGATCACGTTTTATTTCGATTAAAACTATATTTGCACACTATAAAATGGTGCTCTCGGATAAATTTTTTGCCAAATATATTCAGTAACATCAGGTAACATTGGTGAATTTAAAGAGAGTACACATTGAGGTCCGCTCGATTCGCGTTCTGTTATTGGCTAAATGCGTAAAACCGACATCATTCGCTGGCCAAATTTTATCCTATATTTAGATTATGTATGACGTCAGGAAATTCCCAGCTCAACGTGATCTCTTAAAGTTTTTGGCGCACCGTGAGTAAATTGTTTTCAGATGTATGGGGGAAGTGTCCCGTTTAATCTATAATTTATTTTGATTCATTTTAACAACACCACTCTCTCTAAAACTGCAATTCAGTTACAATTGTCTGCATTATTAGTCAAAACTAGTTCGCATTGTACCTATTGTTGTACCAGTGATTACACGCACGTGTTTTCTGTTTACTTCTGTCTGGCACCGGTTTTTAACCTTGACATTGCAGTCAATACATTCGCCCCGTATAGATCTTGTGTAAAGTAAACAATTCATTCGTGCCTACATTGTGTATTACGATCGAGAAATGTGCTTTCTCTTAGTGAATTCTGAGTAATCGTGTTCAATATAAAATGACAAGACAATGCTGATAATTAATTTGCGGTAAATGCAGCCTTGCGCACTAATTAATATTTCGAATTGCTTCTCGCACTTTTATTTTAAAAATAACCGCGTATGTCTCGTGAGCACGTGTTTTCAAATAAACATAACTAATGTATTACAATGTCATTTCTTTGATTTTTCACATCATGATATGGCCATTTTACTGGAGTATTTCGCAATGTTAAAGCGCGGGGAATAAACATTTTCTGAATCAAACAAAACGGCCCATACACATTTGTGCTTCCGATTATTATCATTGCTACTCTGACGTCGCGGCAATGTTCCCAGATTTTTTCATCGTCATCAGCTGATCAATAAATTCAATGGCAACTCGAGTAATTGTCAATTGATACTAACTCTAAGATATATTCTGTTTGAATTTTCAATGAATGTCATTTATTTATTACCGAATGGGTAATAGTTATAGCCATGATAGATGCCATTCCCCACTGCCAATCGGCAAACCTCGGTGATTTCCGTACGCAAAATCCGAGAAGTTGCGATTGTCCCCACTGCGTGCCCCACATGACAACAACACGTGTTCACAGACCTGTACTAGTACATATTTCCTGCGCACGTAATCAGTGGGTGTTTCTTGGCGGGAATGTTTTTTAAATAAACCATTTGGATTGAATCATGTGTCCCCATTCGTTCGTATTTTTCGATTATATTGTGGAGAATATACTCAAGATTATGTATTTGTCAATGCGCTTTAAATTCATAATTTATTTGGGTATTAATCTAAGCAATTCCCGTGCCCACATCATTGGGCTGAATTGGCATGACGTACGTTGGGACGTGTAACGTTCTCATTCTTCAACAATGCGTGAACAGAAAATATAAAATCTTGGTGCAACTTTCCGATCAAAACTTTATTGAATTGTCAAAATTTGTCACTCAATGTATCAAAATAAAAAAAAGAAATATCACCCAGTAAGCCCTATCATTTTTATAAATAATACTCAATATAAAATTGGCAACATAGTCAACTGAGCCGGGAATTTCCTGACGTCGGTTTTACGTATTTAGCCTGTTATTGTGTAATGCGTATACAAAACACGGAATACCACAAAAACGGAAACGGAACTTTCACCGACACAAAACAAAAAAAAAGTTTAAATAAGCAATATAATAATTTGAGTCGGCGGTATTAAAGCAGTCGGTTGGGATGAGCAGAAACACTTTATTATGTGTGGCCAAAAAGGAAGGCTTCTTGTTTGATATATTATAATCCTTGTCTGGACATTGAAGACCCATTACTTACTCAACGCTGTTAAACAAAAGAGTAGACGTTGTGTCAACATTGTGTCAATGTTTGACTCGCAGGCGATACATTTTAATTGATTTGTAACACTATAGCATGCATGGCTTATCGCTTGATACAGCCGTCGGCTAATTTTGGTTTTATCTTTTAAATCGGGAGAAATGACACAAATCAGGAGACTCCCGCCAAAATCGGGAAAGTAAACAGGTCTGGTCATGTGTGTCATTGTGCAGTCTGTGTAAACATACGCTGAGAGTCATGCTGACATACTGTCTATCATAATCTCGTCGAAATTTCATTTCCTTGCAACTTGCTGGCTTCCTCCAAATTACGTCACATCACGTTACATTAATCACTTCAATTGGACACTTTTATCTTTGAACTACTAATAGTGAGCTCTGCGGGGTATGCAAGTCTCCCATAGGAATCCTTGCATATATAAGAGAATACATTTACCATCTTAACAATATTTACCATGACCTTTTAAGCCAGTGCATCCTATTTATATACAAGGCTCCCTATGGGAGACTCACATATATAAGAGAATGCACTGGCACATGATCTTTAATACTGCACCAGCACTGCTCCATCATGAAAGGGTTAAGACTATTCCTTGTTCTTGCAATGTTGACAAAAGTGTGTACAAGTAATCTACCCCACCTGCTATTGGAATATTTGTGGCCCCCTCACTTCTAAATTATTTGTGAGCTCCCACTTCCAAGCAATTTTGGACCCCTTTTGGTTGAATTTCTAATTGCAAGATATCTTTTGCAGAAATATATGCCACTGCCACCTCCCGAGGACAGCGAGGAGGTACCGACAGGTGACGAACCAAAGCTGCAGTTCTCTACTGTTGAATGCTTGCTGTTTGCATTTCACAACCTTGGGCGTCACTGTGAAAGTTTCTTAACTGATGAGAAAAATGCTGAGCGACTAAAAGATTTTAGACTCAGGTAGATATTATAGATCATATTCCATTTCTAATATTTTTAGGTGGATATCAACAATTGGCTCGAGTGGCTGAGACCTGATGTTAATTTTTAAATATTTTTGAATTTATTATATATTTCTGGAAGTCATAATTTGGGATAGTTTTTGACAACTTTTATTTGCAGACTACAATACTTTGCCCGTGGTTTACAAGTTTACATACGGCAACTGAAAGCAGCTTTATTGGGAAAGTCTAAAGAGGCTCTCAAGACAGACGAGGTAAGTAGAGTCCATGCTATTAACCCTTTACCCAACAGAAGGGCCCTGTGCCAATGCATTCTCTTATATATGCGAGTCGACCATAGGTCGCCTCGCATATATAAGAGAATGCATTGGCTT
Source organism: Siphonodentalium dalli (assembly GCA_032622095.1). Taxonomy (NCBI): domain Eukaryota; kingdom Metazoa; phylum Mollusca; class Scaphopoda; order Gadilida; family Siphonodentaliidae; genus Siphonodentalium; species Siphonodentalium dalli. The sequence goes on from CP136067.1 coordinate 53,349,074, forward strand.
AACACATTAAAAATCATAAAATTGTTAAAGAATGTAAGAAAAAATGGTAAAAAGTGTTAAAAAAATAATTTTTTTAGGCCAATGCATTCTCTTATATATGCGAGGCAACCTATGGTCGACTCGCATATATAAGAGAATGCATTGGCACATGGCATAACTGTAACCATCACAATGTGGTCAATGAGCCGGTTCCAATGATATCCATATTTGTATGGTTTTATTGAGACAGACCCAAGATATTTTAGGCTGTTGAAGCTTTATTTGGCCGGTTTTGGCCGGTTTGTTGGGTAAAGGGTTAAGAGACATAGATCTTTTTCTTGGCTCAGATGTGTTGTGAGTGGGTGAAACAAATTATTATGTCAGTGAGAATTTGACATATTTTACAACACATACACTATTCCTACAAATTCTGCAAGCAAACAAATCCTTCTCTCCAAACACCACACTGTCATCATTTCTAATCAGAAGCTTTATTATTCCCGCAAACAGTCAATGTTTGGGACATATAGACTGGGCTCCGTCGATACATCTAAGCACTTATCCTTATGACTCGTTAGTAAGGGAAGCCTAATAACTGCATTGTGATGGCATCTTTCGGAATTATTCTCACATGTAATAAATTTTATGTTGTATATTGGAGATGTTCTGATAAGATTTCCATATAAACTGAGGTTGGTTCTAAGATTTCCATCTAAACTGAGGTTGGTTCTAAGAGTTCCATATAAAGTTATAAACTGAGGTTGTGATGGGGATATGGTTCTAAAAATTCCATATAAACTGAGGTTGTGTTTGTTGGGAAATAAGTATGTTTACACCAATGTTTACATGTTTTCTCCCTGAATTTATTACTATTATTCTATTCTTTTGTAGAACAAGATAAAAGTGGTTGCATTGAAGACGACATCGAACATTAATAACCTGATTCGCGACCTGTTCCACAACCCACCGTCATATAAAACAACCATTGTTTTATCATGGAAGCCTGCTGTAAGTGATACAACAAAAATTAATGTTCTGTTTCTCAGACACCTGCATCCTCATAAAAATGTGGCCCACTGAATTCTTTTTATGGCCCACCGAAAATAAATATTATAAATCATCAAGGGATTGTTACACCTAGTTATGGCTGACTGATTGCTAGACCTTGTCTTCTTAGTCCACAACAGCTAGGGATATCGGTTGGGTTGATGATGTTTTTGACTGAGTCCTGCCCCGTGGCTCTTCTATAACGGACTTTCATTCAAAAGACGTACTACATGTGATTAGTCATCTAACATGTCCGTGATTAATCAGTCTTCAAAAAGGTATAGTGATGATACAATCGTTTTATGTATTGTTTACATGCATTTTCTGATAGCAACGCAGATCAAAGTTGTCTGGAAATCAAGGCTTTGTTTACTTATAAATCTTGTTGCTTTGACGTTTAACGGATCTCTGATATATGCATGTTTGATACCATGATGCTTGGGAAAGGCTGCCCTCTATGTTCATATATGCAAAGCTTCCATATCACCTACTCTGAAGACATACAAACAAGCTTACTCCCGCTCATGATTCTGGGCATAAAGTCCATTATAGAAGAGTAACGGAATGGGACTCGGTCCAATATAACATCATTCCAACGGATATCCCAAGCTGTTGTGGACCTAGAAGACTTGGTCTAACTGATTGCTTGTTGTCTTGAAAAATTATGGATCTGTTGTCGGCACATTAAATGGCAATTTATTCGACAATATTATTTTCTGAAATTACACGACGTGCAAGAAGAGAACGTGATTGTTCCAACAAACTTTATCTGACTTTGAGATCATTCTTGATGTTATAGTTTAAAGAAATAAGTTCTCTGGTGCCAGGTTATACCACAGTCCCTAGGAATCACTGTTAGTTGAATAAAATATTATTTAATAATATTAAATCAATATATTATATTATATTATTATACTAATATAAAGACCAGTTTGACGAGTAAAAATTTTGTGTTCTGCATTTTCATTGGCAGATGATTTGCACGAAATTACAAGAGTGAAAATTTTATGCCACACAAACATTCGCGCTTTCTGATTTTTATAATCATATTCCGTATTTTTTTCTTGAAATGATGGTGTATTCAGATTGTTAGTATCTTTCCCCACTTACGAGAAAATAGCTGTTACTCGAATATTCTTTCAGGTGCAAACTGGGTGGAATTCTTTATGATTTAGGAAAAACACATCCATTCTATAAATACCAGTTTACTTATTCGCAACCGGTAATTGTTAAAACACGTGACATGCAGCCAGTGCTCTGAGTACGAAATCGGCATTGATTACCGGATTAATGGCTACAATGCTCAATTCTCATTCAGATAATTCGAATAGTACGGATTATGGTGCTTCCTCCTTCCAGTTCTCTTGATTGAGAGCTTTAATACACGTGTTTACACGTGGAATATTACTCAACTTAATTTTACCCGTGATCATGTTCGTTGAATTAAAATCACATGCGACGACCATATACATCTCCTTTGTCATTCGATTCGTGTTCGCTCCTCATGCGCTGCACTGTTCTTATTCACTGGTGAAGTTACTAGTTCTACATGGCCAGACCTGGAACCCGTTGTGCAAAAGAACTCATAGATTCCCTTCACGTTTCGCTATGGTAAATATATAGTCTAGTGCTTTACATATACCGTACCCAACATTCAAAGGTCTTTATATCTACGCGTTGTGCATACGCCACAAGCACACACGCGACCTGTCTGCATCCTACCCTATTAAACCGACCAACTAGTTTTGCGATATTTAGTAAGAGCGATGTAATAATAAATAAGCAAATTTTAACTTACCTGATCAAATAAGTCTTTCCTGTCCCACATTGGCCCGTAACAATTATGTTATGCCCATTTAAAACTTGGTGCAAACAATGTGCCTGTTGTATGTTGAGATTCATTTCAACTTGTGAGAATATCGGAGAGAAATGGTGATGTGGCGAAAAAACACGCGCCCAAATGGTCAAACATGTCACATGGAATGAGGTAATTAGTGTTCATGCACGCTTGGGTAATCATAGGGTCAATGAACAACTTTCATACCGGGGTGTACTCAGAAAAAGAAAAAAAACACGAATAAGGCAAATATAAAAAAAAAAACGAGATTAACATACCATGCCGACCCTATTTTAGTACCCTCCTAAATGTTTTTTTATTTGCATATCTTTTATGTAAATTTCTCTCTTATGCCCGAAATTTATGTTTGGAAGAATAATATAAATAAAACTAATAAAACGTACTCGCCCTTCCGCCCCATTTGAAAATAAAGTTGAATGTAAATCCAGCAATTTATTTATATTGGCCTAACAAGATTTCTATATCTGTGATTGTTATGTGCTAGGAACAAAGGCTGGATTTTACAGGACTTGGCAAATAAGAACATCGCGATGATCGGATAGACCAATTTATTTGTTTTGAATTGAATTAAAAAAGTGGTATCCAGCATACAAAATAAGGAAATAAAATGCACATTAAAGCCACACCATTCAAAAAAATATTATTGGTTATGTTGTGAGAACGCTATTCGAATTTTAATTATCAACCCGATATCACCATTTCAACATGAGATGTCCGGGATCCGTTTCGTATTTTAGTCAAATTTTGGGGTACGCTGGGAAAACTTTGAGAAACGATATTGCGAATTTGCTTTAAGGAACTGCTAATAGGGAACTGAAGAGAGACACTTCCTGTGCGTCATTAAATGATTTTCAATAAATGTGAATTTATGCTGATATTTGGATGGAAAATCACGATTTATACAACTCAGACAAGGTAGAGTTGATATGACCCAATGAGCGCATTAAGAACAATTAACTTCATTGTCACATGTCAATTGTGGGGAGATAAATGCATTTTTTTCGAACGAAAAATCGAATTGTTCATTTTAGTGATAGATCACAGTGAGTGGTATGAGCCAATCAGAGAATGGTTTGCATAATAACAAAATCTGATTTTGCCTAACTGGTAGTTATATCTATATAGTAGAGATAATATATTTATTTATTATACTTTAATCAAGTTCAATATTACATGGACAGTGATTCCTAGGACTGTGATTATACCACACAACAAACATATATAATATAATATGGTGTTTTTCTGAAACCAAATTCAACCAATGGCTCATTATATTTTTGATGAAATCAAGTTGAATTATGAAATAAACAGGATGCATTGCTGTGTATGGTCAAATTTGGTAACATTAACTGTAGGGTCATGCGAAGCTCAGATTTTGGTTTGAATCAAAACGTAGTATCCCAAATCTAATTGCCAGTCATAAAGAGTACTGAAAATATGATTAATATATGGCATGACATCGGTAAATTATAAATCACAATTTAAGATATAATGAGAATAGTCTAGAAGGATGTTGCTAGTTTTGATTCTGAAATTGCTTTCATGGTAATGGCACAAAGCAGGGCATTACATAGTATATAATGCAACTCTACTTAGCGTTTTGAGACTGTAATAAGCATGGCATGGAAGTAGGTCATCGGACCGTGGGCTCTTTGTACCTTACAACCCAAAGGTTGAGAATTCTTTTATGTATGCTCACATGTTTTGCTTCTGATTAAAAAGTGTACAATGCAAATTTTGGATAACCAGTTTCTGAGGAATTTAAAGTGATGTGAAACACTCCGGTAGGGCACCTGATCAAATAGAAATGGAGAATAATCTTGCTCAAAGTAGTTATTTTTACAAATATTATATCCAAATTGACAACACAACACCATCATTCTTATATATTAATTAAATGCAGTGACGCGTGATGGCGAAATCATTTTTGTTAGTTTATCTCTGATAGTTACGTCCCGAATTGAGAAGTTAATATTTACATATGAGTGTAGTTCAGACGATGTTTTCTATTTAGTGGTATGGTACGGTAGATTTTTTTGAATTTTTCGGCCTTGTTATTAGAACACTACATTCCTCCAGTTGGCATAGCACCTGAATACTAACTTTATCAGTTTCACACAAGCAAACAAGTCTATAATATGTCTTTGAAGCTAATTTGAAAGGTAATTTTATAAGATTCAAGACTGATACGTTCAGTCAACACATATGCAAATATGGTGAATTAAGGAATGGACAACTAAATATTGAACATATTTTACTAAAAATTCATGATGGAACTCAAACCAACACAAAAGAACAATAGTTGTTTTTAGTCCATTTTAGGTCAAGTTTTTCCAAAAACTCACAATGCCTTGAGTTAAAAAAACAGCCAGGTCCTCGTATTGTGGGTGGAGTTATGGCCCTTAATTAGTTATTTTTTGTGAATTTTGATCACGTTAATGATACAACTTGAACAATATCAACTGATTTTTTATATTCGGTATATGAGAATTGTTCAATAATATCTTGAGTTTGAAAACTAGCCAGTTCCGCATATTTTGGGCAGAGTTAAAGCCCTTAATTATTTTGTGTGAATTTTGATCGCGATAGCACCATAGCTTTGATGAGGGCAGCTTGTGGGAATATTCAGAATGTCAGGCTATATTTAAAAGTACTCAATCCGATTCGATGGTCCCCATATAATCAGATTCCAACAACAACATTTTTTTAAATTCCGCTTCAGTTATCAGAATCGCTTAATTGCCCAAAAATAATGCTAACCACTGTTCAGAACCCGAAACGTGTCATTTAGCAACATTTTGTTCAACGAAATTTGGCCTTATTATCAACACAAAGGCATGTGATTTTAGAGTTATCAATCTTCATCCGGAATTTGGTCCGAGACCGTCGGCTCGTCGACTTTTTACCAGGCCACTAATAATTCTCGATGGTGAAAAATAATAGATTTCAAAAATAGATATCTAACAACTCTGAGCTTTGATGGGTGGGTTCCTCGACTCGATTCAAATAAAAAGTAATTAAGGTTGTTTAATCAGATAATGCATCTTTAACAGTTTTGTGTATGATAGCAAATTTACAATTAATTCATTTTCAATCCAAGCCCATGTTTGGTATAGCTACTGCAACTCGAACCCGCATTTCAGATGCCAATCTTGTTAGTCCTTTTTATCGCCTACTCATTAGAACTATTTCCACACATGCATCACCCTGTTATTTCGACTCACAACCACATTTAATGTAGGTGTGACAACTAAGCTGAAAAGTTGTTCATAGTTAAACCAAGCGTTAGTTATATACACATATGAAATAGAAGCTTCGTGCAGCATGAATGCATTCAGAACCCTGTGTTATTGCTTCTTCTGATTGCCAATACTATAAACTGGCTGTAAACAAATGATCTTCTGGCTGTTCAACAGGCTGTATATTATACTCTCTGGGCAACAAAAATATCAACCATGTAACTGTGAGAATGACTATCACTGAAAGTTTATCGTTGCCCAGGATTTGAAATTTTCGAATAAAATCAAATTGAACCTTCATGGTGATTTTGATTTGATTCGAATACTTGAATTTACACAGGGCGCAAGTCAGCTGATTGTAGGACAATTCTTCACGACTTCCTAAATTTTGTTTCTTTGTGGTCAAATTTGACTATTTATTTCCAAAATGAGTCGAAAAATCAATACTCACATTGGCCTTGCTGAATCGCTTCAAAAAATCTTCTTTTTTTTACTATCCAGGTCAAAACAAGCTCAGAGGAAAATGGTACAAAAGAAAGGTACGTGTTTTAAAACATGACACTGATAATTACCACCGTGGGAACATGTGCACCTGTAAAAAGGGTTTTGGTCCTCAGGCCCCGCCGCCTTGAATAAAAAGGGCCATGTTAGGCATTTCTATTTCAATGTCTGATGTTATGACAAAAGAACACTTTATTAAAATGTTTTTTTTATGTCTTTGTCAAAATGTCCATAGATATGTATTGGACATTAGTGTGCAAAACATTATACACTTGTCACCCGATGTCAAGGGAGACATTGAGATTTGTCACCTGCTTGAGAATGGAATGTCAGACAGATTCCATTTTCGAGCGGGTGACAAATCTCAATGTCTCCCGAGAAGAAGTGCAACAACTGTTTTGTTATCTGATTACTAAAGACAAACTTGAATTCCTTGTCATCCACACGCACGATTCTGCACTGAGTCATCGCTGGGCTTGGAAGAGTGCTTTCTCTCGCCCTCGGAGTTCCACTAATTTCGTTTCGTCCTATAGGATAGGATGTCTATTTACATAAGTTAGTTAAGACGTTAGGACTTTGAGAAATGCCGTTTATTTACCATCATTTTGGTGGTTCAATCGTCAAAATTGGTCCATGCAATGTGAATTCATTGACGGCATGTCGTCTTGTTCACGAAATTTACATGCGATGTTAATTTCATTACGATCTTCCCAAAAGCTATTGGGAAGTTGTCAATTTCATAAATGTGCATTGTTATTCGGGGGACAATAAAATATCTGTGTTTTTAGGCAGTTAGAAAATGATCACTTTTGCATATATGCTATGACTAATGCGTTTAGTTATCTGTGTCTCAATATTGGTTACGTATTGACTTGGATGTGAGAATAAAGCATATTGTAACGGGAGAAGGGTGGAATGCTGGAGTCGCACCGAAAGTTGGCAACACCCGAAATCTCAGGCCACCGGTCACCCATCCAAGTGCTAACCGGGCTCGACGTTGCTTAACTTCGGTGACGAGACAAGGCGTCTTAACCACTGGACCAAAGAAGCATGCTCCGTTGGAGCTGTTGATTAATCGGCCTTCTATATTTACAACGCGACCGCTACATTCCTCCCTTCCTCGTTTCGAGGTTCACCACCAAGTGATCCTCACCCAAGTTCCTCTCTCAGAGCGGTCGCACCATGACACAGACTCTGAGGACCGGACGAGCCCCCAGTGTAACGGGATAAGGGTGGAATGCTGGAGTCGCACCGAAAGTTGGCAACACCCAAAATCTCAGGCCACTGGTCACCCATCCAAGTGCTAACCGGGCTCGACGTTGCTTAACTTCAGTGACGAGACAAGGCATCTTAACCACTGGACCAAAGAAGCATGCTCCGTTGGAGCTATTGATTAATCGGCCTTCTATATTTACAACGTGACCGCTACAATATTGTTAAGCCATTGCTACAGTATTTTGGTTTCAGGGTAAAAAAATAAGTCCATAATTATGTAAATTAATAACATAATTATGGACTTATTTTTATAACTTATTTTATAACCCCGAAACCCGTCCAGGATGTATTATAAGCAAGCATTATTTCAAAATTACAAGTGCTATGGGGCTTTCTGCAAAACTTTTATAGTCTATTTGTTGTTTTCATTTTAGCCAAGCTCAGAAAAGGTTCAGTCCGATAACTTACAGTTCTCAGAGTTCTTTGGAGAAGAAAGTTAAGAAGCCATATATGGATATGAAGATGTACGCACCACCTAGTGGTAAATTCAGTGACAAGGCTGGTACATATGGTGAGCAAACACCCAAAAATTACAATACTGTTACAGAGAAAAGTTTTTCTTGGTGGCTCAACAACAAGCTTAAAGCTTATTTTAAGTAGTCTTCCCTAACATTTTGCTTCCATATCTGTATATAACCATTCAGGGATGCCTTATTATAATTAAAATAATAATAATCCATTATAATGTTTTGGATCTGCACATGTTTACTCTCTTACTAATTAGGCCTGTAACGATACGCTTGGTCACGATACGATACGTATCGCGATACGGGGCCAACGATACGATACATATCGCGATACGCAAAATTTGATCCCACAAGTAAATAGTTATTCAAGTTCAACACTCCAAATTTGCACAACTCTCAGATGTTATCGTAGAAAAATGAACTATACTAATTTTAGTGAACAGTATATCATTTCACAGTTGGCAGTCAGTTGCTGGAGTTTCTGACTGAAAATGAGCTTTTCTGACAATATACTCAGATATAACTATTGACAAGTAGTGTAACTGTAAGCACCCAGCGACAGTTGCCATGCACCATTAAACTATATGCCTAATAATGGCACATGACGAAATGTCGCTGGGCAGCTGGGCTCTTATACATTACTTTTTATTATGCTCATAGTTATATCTGAGTATATTGTCAGAAAAGCTAATTTTCAAGTCTTATTTTTTAAATTCATTTTATATTTTAATCAACAGTAATTCAACACAACAATGTGACATTTAATAGTCACAACTCAGTCTTAGCCAATTTAGAATACACATCTTGGAGACGCAGCTGACCTGATGATTTGGGAACGCTAGATGGGCTCGCTGGGGTTGAGTTCGTCAAGTCTATAGTCTAGAATGATGTCGTTTCAAATGGTGCGACATGTTATTAAATGATGTTGGTCGTAACACCAGTCTTGTAACTTATGTAAGAGGTTGCCGTCAAACATAATTTGGATATCGTTTTAGTTCTGTCTGTCTTAATGCATCCATCCTCTTCAACGGTGTACGTCCCAAAACCGAAATACTGCCAGACTTTCGACCTGTAGGCCGCTGGCGGATTGACAAGTTTTAAGCTTTGAGCAGACATCTTTCCACGACCCACGTGTTGTTGTTTTGCCACAGACGATATATCCAATATACTAGTATTTGATTGGTTGAAATCACAGCAATTAAACCAATCAGAGCATGGCTTACAGTCTGTGGCTAGGTTACGGAGGTCAGTCATTTCACTTCCGCCAACGTTTGTGTCAAAGGTCAAAGTGCGAGCTCACAGAAACAAACGAAATTTACAGATTTACTTCCGATAACACTTCGTAAGCATTCACAGCTTACGGAAACGAACGAGGGGACCCGATTGACTTCGTATGGTAACTGCATGATAATAGCGGAACTGTATCGTAGTGTATCAAAATTACAGTCAAATGAATCGCATATAGAATCGTGAATGACGAATCGCGATGCATCAAAATCGCGATGAATCGTTACAGGCCTATTACTAATATTTACCCCCCCCCCCCCCCCCCCATATTGGTTGAAAATATCATTTGAGTCTTAGACCCCGCCGCATTGACTTTTTTGTGCCGCATTTGTCAAATTTATTGGGGGTGACAAGACCAACAAAAATAGGAAATGTAATCACCTAGAATCGCATCGATAATCCGATAACTAAAATTGTTTTTAGTATTTCTAACACAAGAGGCTCGGGTGATACATTAGAGTTGATCATTTCCTAACAGCATCGGGAATTGAGAAACATGTTAATGAAAATTCGAATCAACCATATCAGTTGGCTAAAATTCCCACGTTATTTCAAAATGCGGAAACAGAATGATCACGTGCTCATGTATTGATTTATACAATCCAATCGAGGTTCAAGTTTACCCATAATATGGTATCATAACTTCTGATGATGGGTGCCATATTTTAACATAATTTTATGTGATATTGGGTTGTCTCTAATCTGTTCCTTCGAGTAGGAATCTTTATTTATTTATCCGCATTTTTGTATATGAATTCCATGATATTGCTATAACCTTAACCAGATGCAATCGATACAAGAGGTCAGTGTCATTCCAAATTACTTTCAAGAAAAAAAAATATGAAAATTTCTGTTTTTGGGTTGTCTACATGGTAACTCGAGCAATAATCAACAGAATGTTTTTACTATTTTGTAAGTAGTTCACATTAGAGAAGATGCAGGCCAAGTTCGTATTTGATCACAGTACGATGATTTTTGATGGAGTTATGCCCCTTTTTCAATTTAGAAATTGCTGTTTTTGGGTTGAGCTACAGTGTCATTGACCATTTGACTAAAGAAAGCAACTCTGTTCTTATTTGTCCCCCAACAAAAAATACATTTTTTAGATATTCTAACTATTATTTTGGTTTCCGGATGATAACTTTAGTTATAGTTAAAGTAATGCTCTAAGTAATCGACTTCTTAACCATGGAATATGGCTTGTTGCCATTCAACGGAAAGCTCTCGGGGAGAGCTTTCCGATGAATGGCAACAAGCCATATTTCCAACTAAATCCTGAAAAGTTACCCATAATTCTGCTGTGGTTAAGAAGTTGATTACTTAGAGCATTACTGTATTTGATTGTTTTCAAGTTTGGTATATGGATTGCTCACATGAATATACTGATCAAAATCAAATTTGGGTTTGGTCCATCAATTTTACTGGAGTTATGGCCCTTATCCACGCAGAACTTGCCGATTATTGAGCAAAATTGAATTTGGAATTGGTCTGCCCATTTTTATTAGCCCTTTTTGAAAAAAGGTCGTATTATGTTATCAGTCTGTCAGTCCGTTCGTCGTGCCATCTGTCTGTCCGTCCATCTGTTAACATTTTTGGTTTCCGATCGATAACTCCAGTTTGGATTATTTGATCTGAACCAAAGTTGGTATGTGTATTTCCCAGCTAAAGATACAGGCCAAGTTCGAATATGGGTTCCGTCCAATTATTTTTACATGAGTTACCTGGAGTTACGGCCCTTTTTCGACTTAGAATTTGACCGTCTGTTAACATTTTTTGTTTCCGACCGATAACTCCAGTTTGGATTATTTTATCTGAACCAAAGTTGGTATGTGTATTTCCCATTATTTGGGGGACATGTGGCCTATCGGCCTTTTATTATGATGGGAGGCCATCACTTGTAGTACTCTGTATCAAATTATAATATGTCCATCTCTTGAGTTATGATACTAGCCATTGAGGTTTGAAACTTAATATCTATTAATTGACTAAACTTCCTTTATTCCAGATGAAAACAGATTTAGTCGTGGTGGTCGAGGAAGGCGGCGTGGTGGATTCAACAGATCATACTAATAATAAATCGTGTGTCTGACTCTGAGTGCTGAATATTAACTGTTGGTATCAGAGTTCACTGTTCCTCATTGGTCTGTAGTGTTCACTCATTCACCCCTGGATAAATAGTCCTGCTAATTTGCTGTGATGCTGGTGGGTCAAGCTGAATTTCTTTGATGGGGCAAAATGATGCCGATAAGAAAAAGTACCTTTATTTTTTCATAAATTGTCATTTTTGCATTGTCTTGCTGATCTGACCAAATTGAGAAAAAGTCAGTTTCTGTATGAAACATATATATTTTTTAATATTTTAATCATAGCTGCTGTTGTGTTGCAAAATGACAGGAATAGTTATTTTGAAAATGGTCGCTTTGCAACAACACGAAGTGCCATGATTAAAATATATATGTTTTTGAATGTTTTATACAGATAATATAATGGGTTTTCCTCTATTTGTTCAGATTATTCAAATGTCCAAAAAATGACAACTATAGTCAAAATAATGGTATATTTTCTTAGCGGTATCATTTTACCCCACGAACATCATAGCAAATTAGCAGGACCACTAGGGGTGTCATTCACTGCTTGAAAAATATTTGATTCCCACAAAAATTATTTGAACAGAAGAGCAAATATAAAAGGAAGGAAGCAGTGAGTTTCAGGGGCATGCAATGAAGCCTAAGCAGGGTTTGTATACCTTTCCTGGATTATGGACATAACGAATTGAAGATTCTTGAAACTACTGGATGTTTTTTCAGTGATACTGGAAACCTTTGACATTAATTTAATAGCTGTAAGTACCTGCTAGTACTGTTCTGTCGGATCCAACATTTTGATATCTGAAATTTCACGCCGTTCTGAAATTTCAGTCGTTCCCTGTTGTTTGGTGATTAACAGGTATAAAAACTTAATGGATATGTAGTATAAAACTTATTAATATGACCAAAATTATACTGGATATTTGGTCCTTAATTCTTGAAATATACTGGAAAAGTACTGGGATTTCACTTCTAAGAATGTGTACGAACCTTGTCTAAGGCCATAATTGAGAATCTCAGGCTACAGCTGCCATGGTCGCTATGACAGCTGTAGCTTATAAAAACTTCTACTGTGCATGACTTAGCCGCAGCTAGGGGACAGTAAAGAAACTAAGTTGTTGATTTCTAAGTCAGCTGTCACTGAACATTGTATTCCTACTCTGATCGGAGAATTTCTTACCAGGAAGATACTAGTAATTATACAACTATGCTCCCATAATTACCTTTTCCATTTTTTGGCAATAAATAATTTTTATCAATATCATAAGGAACATGGGCTCATGTCAAATTAGTTAATATTAAGATTGAATGAATCATGATTGTGTGTGATTTAAATTACAACATACTTTACATTGTATCATAAAAGTGTATGTTAAAACATTTTCTGTTCATAACTATTGTCTCACCATTATCTTCGCATTGACATTGGACATGTTTAGATTGGATAATGTTTAACTTCAAGCATCAATGGACTATAACCAGTCATATCTGTGGCAGGAATATCCAACTGGCAACTGGCAGCTGAACAATAATCGGTTGACATTTCTATTTCACTAGTGGTTATCATTTCATGTATATTGCAGCTATGCCTTTGAAATTAGCATTGATCTGCTGCTGCATTGCTTTAGAATTACATGAAGTTCTATATTGGCTTCCACTGCTTTTTCTATGACATTACCTTTTGCCGTAGCTGATTTGTGAGGGCTGTGGTAGACTGTTGATGCTTGACTTGTAAAGATTGATGTTCTCCAATCTACACCTAACAATTGTATTCAAGTGATTGTGTTCAATGATTTCTCATCCCAGTTTTGATAATAAAATTTTTGTTTTATATTTGTAAGTCATTCATATCTTGCAAAGGGAAAATTAACCCTGATATCAACTGTGCAAAAGGTACACCAGAATAGCTATAACAATAACCAATAGCAGACTGGGTAGGATGCACCCTTGGGTAAATGCCGGTATTTGCTTATGCACATTCGAGGCAATTTTTCTATCCCATATTTACAAGTAGGTATCAGATGGGCGCAGCTGATAGCTCCCTAGAAGTGCAGATAACTGTAATTTTAAACCCTTGGAGATATTTCAAACCACCTAAAATACTATGCGGGATAGCATCACTAAATTCAGCCTCTGGGGACCTCATTCTGCAAATGACAGGCACACCAAACTCAAGCTTGCTTCCTCTTCGTTTTTGTAAGTGTCTTTGAATGCTCTTTCGGGTGGTATATAGAGTAATGCTCTAATTAATCGACCTCTTAACCACAGCAGAATTATGGGTAACTTTTCAGGATTTAGTCAGAAATATGGCTTGTTGCCATTCATCGGAAAGCTCTCGGCGAGATCTTTCCGATGAATGGCAACAAGCCATATTTCCGACTAAATCCTGAAAAGTTACCCATAATTCTGCTGTGGTTAAGAGGTTGTTTAATTAGAGCATTACTGTACTAGTAATACTCGATACATTCATTTATACTTCTGTGATTTAATATTGGTAAGATGAAAATCAGTATCTTAAGCATTAATTTTACTTTAATTTAATATTGGTAAGATGAAAATCAATATCTTATAAAGCATTAATTTATACTTCTGTGATTTAATATCATAATGAAAATATGAAAATGAAAGATGCTGTTATAACAATTAAACATTTTCAAAACCAGTGGACTCAATGCAAAATCAGTACATTATCATTTGACAACAAAATGCTGTTTAAAAACAGTCAATTGACACTAAAAGTATGCACGGATATCCAAATTAGTGTGAAAAAAATGTCGTCAGAATTTTCAATGCAGAAAATGACCAGCTTGGTTGCTGAGTGGGAGAATATATCTTCTAATAATTATTTTGTTAACAGCTGTGGAAAGATCCATTGTTCTGATGTCACCTATATAGGTGATGGATCAATTGAACAAAAGCTTGGGGCTTCTATTTATAGACATTGACAAGTTTTCAACCTCGTAATTGTGTTATCATTTGTAAATACTTGGAAATGATTTAATGTATAAAGTAAGGGCCATTTTTTTCATCCCCACAGCCAAATGGCAAAGATCATCGTAACCTTATTCAAATTATGATTTTTTGATTTTCTTAACCCTTACTTTACCCAACAAACCGGCCAAAACAGGCCAAATAAAGCTTCAACAGCCTAAAATATCTTCGGTGTGTCTCAATAGAACCATACAAATATGGATATCATTGGAACTGGCTCCTTCACCACATTGTGATAGTTACAGTTATGCCCTGTGCCAATGCATTCTCTTATATATGCGAGTCGCCTCGCATATATAAGAGAATGCATTGGCCTAAAAAAAATCTTATTTTAACACTTTTTACCATTTTTTCTTACATTCTTTAACAATTTTATAATGTTTAATGTGTTAAGCCAATGCATTCTCTTATATATGCGAGGCGACCTATGGTCGACACGCATATATAAGAGAATTCATTGGCACAGGGCCCTTCTGTTGGGTAAAGGGTTAATATCCTTGTTATTTCATCAATAAATGTACATATAACGTCTTCTCAACTCATCAGAAATTATGTAATTTCCGATTCCCAGGCAAATCTTCGAAGTGTTGTGTTGAAACATCAGGTTGAGTATCAGAATTTTGGTAGGTTAGGTAATACTGGCGATAGATCATTTAACATTAATGTGGCCTGAATTTGAAACTATTTGGGATAATAATACTCTTACTGTTGGATCATTTTTTCTTTTTTTAAATGAAAACGCCTTTGTATTTATGGAAAATTATCCTGGAACCTGAATCAATCTTTGAAAGTTATTAATTATGAACTATTCACAAATTGTGAACTATTCACAATTGTCAAATATTTTGAATAATTTTGTAACAGCAAATGTTTATAACAATACAATTCAAATTCAGTTCTTTGTTTTTTTTATGTCACATTCAGATGTTTGTTGCATTCTCTCATTTTATTTTTAGACACATTGTCATATTTGTCAGAACTGTATATATTTAAACCCACTTGTGAATAAAAAGTCATGGTAATTTTAATTTTAATTTGTTTTAGATATGTATTTAACAGTGGGTAACGATAATAATACCTCCTGCAAAAATATTGGTGGAGTGGATGGTATACTGGAAACAGCTTATCTTTCCATCCACAGGCCTCTGTCACTGGTATAGTGTGGCTGCGGGGGTCTGGTTACTACTTTTTCAGATTTTTGCAACTTTCGTGCAGGAACCAGTCTATTCAACAAGAGATATTTACTGCATGCAAATAAACAGACACAAGATTTGCAAAAACAATGGCAGACAACATTCCATCTAGGACTGTACACTCATAGATTACACATCATGGTCTTTCAAAACATGAATGTCATATACCAAAATATCGGATATAAGAATGTTGGTAGGAGTTTATATTAATTATTATTCCTCCATTTTTCCAAGAAAAAGGTGAGGTATATATACTGGATTGACTTTCTGTCTGTGTGTCTATCTGTCCATCTGGGTTATCGGATCTGAACATATCTCAACTGAGCCAAGATCAATTCTTTTGTCTGCCAGCTATCCAACAAGCATTTGAGTGAACATTGGTACTGTAGTCACAATGTGAGAGCAATTTCAACCTATTTTTGGTACGGTATGAAATTTCCAACTAATATGTGATCTCCAGACTTTCATAAAGTCTCTAATATTTAAATGAAATTTCTGAGTTGAACACATGCATCCAAAAACCTACGTAAAAAAAGATACAATTTTTTTTCTGTGATTTATTGTAATAATGAGTTTTAGAGGGACTGGCAATTATTGTCCAGAAGACAACAACAAAACATCCAAAAAATATCCCGAGATCTTGAAAGATGGTGTATCTCTCTCATGTCACAATTACAACAACATCATTTTTTTAATCCCGATTTCAAATCTATGAATTGCTATAAATAAAACAGACAAAACTGAAGATTGGGTATATTATTTGTCTATAAAGGCATAAAAAAGTTGTTAGTTTAGGTCGTAACTTGAAGTAAATTCTATATATGAAAGGCAATTTAAATTGAATGAGGGTGCTAACAATATAGAGTTATCTCTCTTGGTATGCTTTTCCAGACAGGTGTCCTTTATTCATATCTATTATTTTAAACCACGAAATCTATATAAAACTTGTTGAGAAGAGATGCGCTTATCTTTCAGCGGTTTTCGACTTGCAATTCAGATATTTCGGTTGGCAAGGTATTATATAAGTTCCGCTGTTTGTGCTATCGGTTTCGAGTTATAAAATCATCCCAATATTTAAATTTACAAAAAATATGGGGATTAATATATGTGGTTTTTATACACCCTTTTGTAAAAAGGTCATATTATGTAATCAGTCTTTCCGTCCATTAACAATTTTTTTGGTTTTGGACCGATAACTCTGTTTGGATTATTTGATCTGAATCAATGTTGGTATTTCCCCAGCTAAAATATACAGGCCAAATTTGAATATGGGTTCAAAAATATTTTTACATGTGTTATGACCTTTTTTCGACTTAAAATTTGACCAATATCATAACATTTCTGTTTCCAACCGATAACTCCTGTTTGGTTTATTTTATTTGAACCAAAGCTGGCATGTGTTTCCGAGCTAAAAATACAGGCCAAGTTCGAGTATGGGTTCTTCCCCCTTTATTTTCACATGAGTTACATCCATTTTTCGACTTAGAATTTGACTGAATTTTCGCATTGAAATTAGGGGTATATCAGATATTCTTTGTAAGCTCAAATTGTTATTGTGTAGTACAATTCGAAATGGCCAAAGGGAGTATCGGGCAACACCCTAGCGATACTCTTATCATATTTTTAGTGGCACAGAAATGACTTGCATGGCATATAAAACACCAGTATGATGTTAAAGGAAAGAACCTTGCAAAGGATCGTGTAGATAGCCATGAACCGATTCAGGCCTGACTATGGTAACAACTCAAATTCTTCAGACCTAGAGCCTAATTTCCGCCCGATACAGGCAAATCGATCAGTGGAAACTTTGACAGAGGGTTCATAGGGCCACGGTACTTGTAGATCCAATATGAATGTCCCTTATTAGGCTATAGTAATTGAAGCGTGTCTGCATAAAAAGGTCTAGTGTATTGAGGCGGAATCAGATGTCTGGAGACGATATGACAAGTGCAGTCTTGTCTGGATTCTGACCCGCAAAGCCAAATGACATTTTGACAACATGACATCTGAACTCGTTTTCATTAATCTAACCAACGAAATTGATCTAAATTAAACTTATTTATTTACAATAACTGTTTATATATAAATAATTGCTTCAACTGTTCGTTATCATATAGAAATTCAGTGGCAGTTGTGAAGCAGGAAATTCTTTTCATCATGTTGGTTCCATGCTTTTGCGCAACCTCTGCTGGAAGTCACGTGAATTTTTTCCTCGGAAAAGTAGTCTTGGTTCCTACACAATGGAACCCTGCACACAACTTTAACAATCTATATCCTGTAAGTGTTTTTATAATTTCATTCATGTATACACAGCAACACAAATTGGCAATGGAATCAAAGGACAAGTGTGATATTTTGGGGTCATGGGGGGGGGGGGGGGCAGCGAATGTATGGTACTGTTATATGGAGATGTGTCTAGTGAGACAAGTCAACTGATTTGGCGGTGCCAAAATTATATTTTTAAATCTTATTGCCCTGTATATTTCCAGTGTTCGATTATTCCTATGTTATACACATTGGATAAAAATGTGCATGTGTCGAAAAATTCAGGTTGCTTATTGGCGATTTCAACAAGTCTTGCTAGTTACATGTAACTGAAACTTGTTATTTTTAGAAACTTGGCTTTGCACAAGTACATCACCACTCACAATGCAAAATAGAAAAACACAAAGAAGAAATCAACTCAGAGTTATGACATCTCATTTTATTTTTCAATATACATTGATCCATTCTCGAGAGATTGGAAATGTAAAAATTTACATGTCAAAAAATATAATATAAAAATATGCATATATCGATCCTAACAATAATACTGTATCATCATCACAGCCATGAAATTGAAAATAAATAACAATAACAAATCAGCAGCGAGATTTACAAAGCTCGTGTATTATACATACATACATATCCAGGGGATATACACAGATTTGTTCTTTTGTAACAACAAGACATGACGGTGGATTCTCATGTCGCATTTTTAGACGAACGGTCGTCTGTATCAGTTGATAACACAATCATCGTCTTATAGGCCTGCATGTCGTGATTAGAATTGAGGGACGTTTTCGACCCCTTAACCACAGCAGAATTATGGGTAACTTTTCAGGATTTAGTCGGAAATATGGCTTGTTGCCATATTTCCGACTAAATTCTGAAAAGTTACCTATAATTCTGCTGTGGTTAAGGGGTCGATTACTTAGAGTATATGAGGTATATGTAACTATACCAGAAATAAAAATGCCGAGAAAGAATAATGTGCAAATTCCAAATTGAAAAGATCATCTATTTCTGCCATTAACCAACCTTCATGACATGTGGCCCAACATTGACTTGGCAATATAAACTGTTAATCTCAATGAGAAACTAACACGCGAGATTAGAAAATGATCATCAGGTCAAACAATAGCATGCAATGGGAGACCATGGATACACGCACAATGGTACAATACACACACTATACTTTTTGAGTACCGGTATATGCCGTGGCTACATGCGTGAGTATAATACACAAGCTTCGTACATTTCGCCGCAGTAGTGTATAAATGGTCCAGGAGATGAGGGACCCTGTAGGTTGATAAATAAAAGAAGTCTCTCTTCGACTTCATTTATTTAACCCTTCCATGACTGGAGCTTCCTGAATTTTGCAAAAAACCCTGTGCCAATGCGTTCTCTTATATGCGAGTCTCCCATAGGTAGCCTCGCATATATAAGAGAATGCATTGGCTTAACAATATTTACCTTGACCTTCTAAGCCAGTGCAATCTAATATGTGAGGCTCCCTATGGGAGACGCTCATATATAAGAGAATGCACTGGCACAGGGTATTTATGCTGCACCAGCTCAGCTCCCATCATGAAAGGGTTAACAATAATAACAACAGATGAGAAAACGTAAATTATCAGACCCTGTGTCATGGACATATATTGCATTAAAATGAACGAATGATTTACAAAACAGAACAATATACTCTACACAAATCTAAAACCACCAGGCCTCAAAATGTGGGGCTGGACATTGCAGAATGAGGTCCCCAGAGGGTGAATTGACTGACGCTGCACCACAAAGTGGGCTATCATCACCAAATTCATCCTCTGGGGACCTCATTCTGCTAATGTCCAGAACCATATTTTGAGGCCTGAAAGCCTCATATAGTGATTAACCCTTTACCCAACAAACCGGCCAAATAAAGCTTCAACAGCCTAAAATATCTTCGGTCTGTCTCAATAGAACCATACAAATATGGATATCATTGGAACCGGCTCCTTGATCACATTGTGATGGTTACAGTTATGCCCTGTGCCAATGCATTCTCTTATATATGCGAGTCGACCATAGGTCGCCTCGCATATATAAGAGAATGCATTGGCCTAAAAAAAAACTTTTTTTAACACTTTTTACCATTTTTTCTTACATTCTTTAACAATTTTATAATTTTTAATGTGTTAAGCCAATGCATTCTCTTATATATGCGAGGCGACCTATGGTCGACTCGCATATATAAGAGAATGCATTGGCACAGGGCCCTTCTGTTGGGTAAAGGGTTAACCCATTTTACTAAATAGTCATTGACAAGTAGTTCCCTTAGGAAATGTCTAGATATATAATAAGTTCAACAAACGGCCACATGTGAACTTATTGTCTGAACATTTCCCTCCAATAAATAGGGAGGACTTCTTCACACATATTATATGTAGCCGCTTATTTTTCCTGAAAACTTCTCCAGATGAATCATGTGTAATAAAGACGGTGTTATCTCTTGTCTATATTCATGAATAAAACAGAATACAGTAATGCCCTAAGTAATCGACTCCTTAACCACAGCAGAATTATGGGTAACTTTTCAGGATTTAGTCGGAAATATGGCTTGTTGCCATTCATCGGAAAGCTCTAAGTGAGAGCTTTCCGATGAATGGCAACAAGCCATATTTCAAACTAAATCCTGAAAAGTTACCCATAATTCTGCTGTGGTTAAGGAGTCGATTACTTAGGGCATTACTGTAGCTGATTTGGGAATATCTATATGTAATATATCCCCACACCAACTATCATAAGATACTGTCAATCTTGTTTCCGGCGACAATGTTTGTTGTATTTAATTCCGAAAATCATTAACGATTACTGAAGCCATGGCGAAACATGACCTTGCATGACCTCTCAAAACATCATCAGCACAGGCCTGTATCTATATCTAGACAGAAACCAGAGGAGTTTTGCTTCGCTGACAAAAGGTCAATAATATTGACAAATTTGAAATCTAATAGTACTGAGCTTTCAAAGGTTACTTCCTCAAATTAAAATATTATCTGTTACCCCCAAAGCCGAATGAAATAGTAATTTAGGGGCATAAAATAGGACCGTGGATGTAAAAATGGTGATTGCGGGTGGAGTATACATACATCATTGCTTAATTGGCAGCAATTTTCTTCGCGAATTATGTAGTTTTTGGATAGCTACATTTAAAACCATGATTGTGGGTGTAGCCTATACCTGACTGTCATTACTGAATTGGCGGCAATGTTTCTCGTGGATTATGAAGTTTTGGGAGAGCTACACTGGATACTGGAATAGTGGGTGGAGTCCACATCTTGGCACTCTCCTGTCTGGATCTGAGGGTTCCAGAACTACGAGTTGCAGCAGATCTCGCACTCTGTCCCATTTGAAATAGCTGGCCTGGTTTTACTTTCTTTGAGATTACTCGGATGAGGTCCCGCGATTGTTTGAAATTATATGCTGAAAAGAGAATGTAAAAGAATTCAGTGATAGTCTATTCCAGGTATTGGCATATCACTTAATCAAATATTTTTTATGTTAGTATAATCGCAAACTCCAAATTCATTTTCTATACAAAGAATTATTTTATTTTGGAATAAACACATAGTAATTGGATGGAATTCCAGTTATATGAATAACAGTTTCCAAAAAATCTTCCTCCAATGTCTATTACCATGTTCAGCTATTCATTTGTTGTTGTAGTGATTCAGCCAGGCTGAGTTATAATGAAATACGGTTATATTATAAATTAGGGCCCTGCAAATCATAGATTTAAGGTCAGTGCAGTCATGACAGTGGACAATTAGAACATAGTTAGGGAACTTAGTGGGCATATATTAAAATTAGCATGTTATTTACATGGATATATCCAACATGGAGCACATGAGCAAATAATACGAAAAAACAACGGTATCGTCATTTTAAAACATGTATAACCGACCATTTTATAATGTGTGCACAGTGTATGTTTGCATTTAGTAATTTAAGATCACCAGATGGTGTTTATTCTGCTTATTTTGCGGGCCCAAGTCAAAGATTCAATACAACCTGAATCCTGGTCAAAGGTTTCGAATTGAATCTCGAACTTGGATGCCATTGGGGCCAGATGCCCACAAAAATACAATATGGCCCGTATAATATCAACCTACGGCCCGAAAAATGGCCCAAGGAAATTGCTTTACATAATGTTCAACAGTCTGATTATGCTGTTGAGACAGTGCAGTCAATAGTTGACATATCAATTAAACATAGCATCCGAAATAAATCTAGCAATAAAGAACAGGCACCTCACTTGTTGTAGGCTTGGATACTTCTCGACATGCATGTTTAGGATTTCACAAAGCCATCAGCTTTGTTCATTAGTAAGCAAAATACAAGTTCCCGCAACTGTTATCAGTGTATTGTATTGTGCATAATTTATAGCGATGCAGCAGATCAAAATCTTTATTTGGACAAATACCAACGTGTTCTCAAAACAGTGTACACATACTTCAGACCCATCTTTTCAAGTAAACATTTACATTTATCACATGATTAGCACTATTTTCCGATGTAATATTCGAGCGTAATAGACACGTGTAATATCGTCGCGTGCAATGACGTCACGCTGCTCTTTGGGACAATGATCGCTGGCTGCAGTTAATTGTTGTTTTCGATAAAATATAAGCGATTATATGATCATGTGATAAAAAGTATCTCAAACTCGTTCTATTTTATACGTAATTTATCAACCTCGTCCACTAAATTCTATGTGAGCCTCGGTAAACCTCGGCTCAAATCGAATTTAGTGAACTCGGTTGATAAATTCCGTATAAAATAGTAACTCGTTTGAGATCCTCTATATATGTTATGCATGTCGCGATGACAGCATTCCTGTGTGAATGACGCGAGGTTATCAAATAAATAATTTGTATATACATGTAGTAACGGGCACAACAACACTGGCTTGGTCTTTAATATTATTTAATATTTTTTTCAATGTTTTTTTCTTTTCGTATTCCCCAAATTATATGCTCATTACCATGAGCGATATAATACAACTCCTTGTAGTACATGCAATAATTTATAACATATTGCAATCAACACCTTTCAAAGACATTATTATAACTATTTATTTTCCCTCACATTAGATGGGTTCATGACATCAATTTTGAATGTGGATGTGCCTAGAATTCAAATAATATTATGATTCTTATTCCTGTATCTGAATATGTAAATCTCACATACCTATGTATTGGTTTATTGAGATTAAAGAATTCAGTCAAATCAATTACGATTACAATTACTTTAGTAAATGTAATCAATTACTTTTCGATTACATCTGATTACAATTGTTAGTTCCAAAATTTTGATCCTACAGGAATAAATAATGAAATAAATGGATTCTCCAAGAATCCATTCAAAGTAATAGCATGAACAGTGACTGTTCAAGCTATTTCTTTGAATGGATTCTCCCAATCAGTTTTAAAGTATACATTTGAATGGTCCATTCTTCATTTGTAGGGATGTTCAGATGATATAAGAAGATGACAGCATGAGAAACACCATATAGATTTATTTGTATGGATGTTCAGATGTTCCATATAGATTCATTTGTAGGAATGTTCAGATGTCCCATATAGATTCATTTGTAGGAATGTTCAGATGTCCCATATAGATTCATTTGTAGGGATGTTCATATGTTCCATATATATTCATTTGTAGGGATGTTCAGATGTCCCATATAGATTCATTTGTAGGGATGTTCATATGTTCCATATAGATTCATTTGTAGGGATGTTCAGATGTTCCATATAGATTCATTTGTAGGGATGTTAAGATGTTCCATATAGATTCATTTGTAGGGATGTTAAGATGTCCCATATAGATTCATTTGTAGGGATGTTCAGATGTCCCATATAGATTCATTTGTAGGGATGTTAAGATGTCCTATATAGATTCATTTGTAGGGATGTTAAGATGTTCCATATAGCTTCATTTGTAGGGATGTTAAGATGTTCCATATAGATTCATTTGTAGGGATGTTAAGATGTCCCATATAGATTCATTTGTAGGGATGTTAAGATGTTCCATATAGATTCATTTGTAGGGATGTTATGATGTCCCATATAGATTCATTTGTAGGGATGTTCAGATATTAAGTTCAACAAACAGCCCAAGCTATGAGTAAAACATAATATGACATACAATCTGAAGTATTAATGTGTTGGGATTTTCAGAATAAGGCTGTGTGTTGAACTTGTTAGCTGAATGAATCAATGGGAACAAGGAGTTAATCAGTATCAAATCTTCATTATAGAAAATCTGAAATTACTACACATACTAGTAGTCCAAGTTTCCTTAGACGTAAACCAGATTGTAATATCGCCAGGGCTAATACTGGTTTAAGTCAAAGTACGGTTCCATTACTCTTCTATAGAAAACATTAAGCATAAATTACCTGTTCATCTAAAGTCACCAATGACAGTAATAAAATGTCACAATTTTGAAAGTATAGTTTATTCCATAGAAAACATATTTGTTATGAACTCCACTGAAAGTAGTAATTTAATATGAAATATATATTTTATCACAATGTTTACATAATTTCAATAGAATACAAAATCATTTGACCTCGCTAAGTGAACTTAGCTTATTCCGTCGTCTGAACATGAATTCACATGGTTACAGTTTGAAAGAATTTCTATCAGGTAATTTGTAAATTGGATATACATACATCGCAGAAGTCCAGTGAAAGAAACGAACTAGTAAAATATGGACCACTTACAGTTTTTTTTATAACCCATAGTTTGCATGTTTTTTGTTTATCGGGTCATCGGGTGCTTGATTGTCGGCATAGAAGCCGAACAATTAACCCTTTACCCAACAAAACGGCCAAAACCGGCCAAATAAAGCTTCAACAGCCTAAAATATCTTCGGTCTGTCTCAATAGAACCATACAAATATGGATATCATTGGAACCGGCTCCTTGACCACATTGTGATAGTTACAGTTATGCCCTGTGCCATAGGTCGCCTCGCATATATAAGAGAATGCATTGGCCTAAAAAAACACTTTTTACCATTTTTTCTTACATTCTTTAACAATTTTATAATTTTTAATGTGTTAAGCCAATGCATTCTCTTATATATGCAAGGCGACCTATGGTCGACTCGCATATATAAGAGAATGCATTGGCACAGGGCCCTTCTGTTGTGTAAAGGGTTAATTCACAATTAAACTTCGGAACATTTCAGGACTCTCTAAACATAAACAAACACTTATGATATGCGAGGTTACTCCTAATTACACGGCATATTTTGTCATAAAAGATAGCTTATAATACATCACTATGACCACAAATAAATCACTATTTCCGAACATATATCTTTGTGTATCTATTTGTATAATAAAGTCGATTAAAATTGATGAAAAATCCTGCCACCAGATCTGGGCGTAAAGTCCGCTATAGAAGAGTAAGGGAATCGTACATCGACGTTAACCTGTATTATCCATCCTGATTACGTACTTCGAAGGTAACTTGGACTAACATACCAAAAGATATGTAGGTGTAAGAAGAATTTACCTTTGAGTCTTGCTTTAATTTCTTCACTGAAGTATCCCGATTCTATCCATTCTTCAAAGTCCGAAATCTGATCAAATGCAGTTAAACCTGGAAAACACTTGTCAGTTAATCAGTAGTTGCTGGCTTGTGTATATTTGGAGAACAATTTACCTGAAGCAACACATGCTTACTTATCAGAACAATGATGATTACCTGCTACAACAACATCCTTTCTTAACCCTTTACCCAACAAAACGGCCAAATCCGGCAAAATAAAGCTTCAACAGTCTAAAATATCTTCGGTCTGTCTCAATAGAACCATACAAATATGGATATCATTGGAACCGGCTCCTTGACTACATTGTGATAGTTACAGTTATGCCCTATGCCAATGCATTCTCTTATATATGTGAGTCGACCATAGGTCGCCTCGCATATATAAGAGAATGCATTGGCCTAAAAGAAATCTTTTTTTACCATTTTTTTTACATTCTTTAACAATTTTATAATTTTTAATGTGTTAAGCCAATGCATTCTCTTATATATGCGAGGCGACCTATGGTCGACTCGCATATATAAGAGAATGCATTGGCACAGGGCCCTTCTGTTGGATAAAGGGTTAAGCAATACTTTACTGCATTGTGTTCCAAAACACAAAATAAACGAATAATAGTCCTCCACAAATTAAAAGGATTCTACAGTATTATGTTTTAGGGTATGGATTTGATTCTCATGCTTGCAACTGATGCTTGGCTCTTTTCTGCTTTTGTTTTTGAGTTTCAGTTTTCTCAATGATTTGTTTTTTTTTCAATTTTTCCAAAGTTTCTGAAAAATTACCAAACAAATTGAGAAATGGCCACAAAAACTTGAATATAATTTAGGTGTGCATACATACAATTAAAGTATAGACTTTCTGGTTAGACTGTAAGCTTATAAACTTGGTATATTGCTTTGATTAGGAAAATGCTTTAGTATAAATGATCATATTAGTAGCCCCCACCTTGGTTGTTTTTGTGGCGGTAGTCCGCGCCTTGTTCAACGAGGATACATGACGACATCTGATTATTCGCCTGAGTTGCGAAGAATAGAGGAGTACATCCTTCATCATTGGCCATGTTGATACCTGCTCCGTGGTCAAGTAAGGCTTCCAAAATTTCTGTTGACTCCGCCATGCCAGCAGCACAGTGAAGGGCACTGTGAACATTCAAACTAAAACTTGTGACAGGCAGCTAAAAAGAACCTACACCTGTCTACTTATAGCTGCACTTTATATATTCTGCGAAATTCTCGAGTGCGATAATCACTTACCTGTCCCAAAATGTGCGGCTCTATATTTATTACATACCCCAATCACAAATTAAATTGTTAATTATAAGAAGTTTTTGCGATTAAATTCATTGTTTTGCAACAATTTGGCATCACAAAAATAAGAAACTGTGTACACATCCTAGGTGAAAACACTTGTTGGGTACTTGTTTTCAGTGAAATGATTGGGCAAAATTGTAAGAGAAAAATAAAATAATCTTATATTATTAATTTTATAATACGAGTGCATAATTTAAATCTCCAAATGAAATAAGATCTGTTATTTTTGGCTATTTTATTCTTTCGATTTCATGTTATCTATCTTACCAACGATGTGCACTATGAAGGTTCTAACACAATTTTGAAGACCAGTTTTCTTTAATGAATGGATTCTCCCATTCAGTTATAAAAGTATACAGTAATGCCCTAAATAATCGACTCCTTAACCACAGCAGAATTATGGAAAAAAAATCAGGATTTAGTCAGAAATATGGCTTGTTGCCATTCATCGGAAATGGATGGGAGAAGGAAGAAAGTGTTAAATTCACCCTGACAACATGAGATTAAAGAATCCACCAGTATTAAGCAAAATTAAGCATGATTCACGATGTTAGCGACCTTGATTACTCTGATTACTTTTATCAACTCGTCACACATCAGTGGGAATATCATGAGAAATAAACAAAAATTAAATTGTACAATCAAACCAGCATAAAAAATATAAAGTTTTCAGACTTCTTCACCAATCCTAAATTCACTATGACGAATCCGTATAAATGTGGCCACCAAAGCAAAATATGAAAGCCAGTAACGCGTTTCTACTAGCAGGGCAGGTACATCCTGATTTCAACTATCATACTTGAATTTGACAGTGCAAATGATCGATTTTCCCTGTTTTTGTGGAAACTTGGGGATCGCGAATATTTTGCAGCAACTTATTTTAATTAATAACGGCACCAGTATGCCTTTCTAAATGTCATTGATATGATGAACCAATCATTCTTTGATAAAAATATTTAGACTAATTGAATGTTAACCCTTTCATGACGAGCGCTACACTGGTGCAGCATTAAAGATCATGTGCCAGTGCAATCTCTTATATATGTGAGTCTCCCACAGGGAGCCTCCCATAAGAGAATGCACTGGCTTTTCAGGTCAAGGTAAATATTATTAGGCCAATGTATTCTCTTATATATGTGAGGTTCCTTATGGGAAACTCGCATATATAAAATAATACAATGGCACATGGTTTTCGAAAAATTCAGGAAGCTCCAGTCGTAGAAGGGTTAATAGTGTTCCATCCTGATTAATAATTCCCATGGATCGAAACATGTTATTCATGTCACAAAAACAAACAAGGTACCGAATTAGGGTGAGACTGATTTTCTATCATTTTTGAGAAATATGATTTTGGGTTATCCCTCTTTTATAAAAATCACAATGACAATACCCATATTCAACTATAAAATAAGATTAATATAACTATAATAATTTATTTCAGGATGTGCCTTACAACCTGACTATTCTTAGTATATAACTTTTATGTACCGACAAATAAATGGTCAATGTCTTCTTGAAATGGCCTGAAATATATTGAGAATGGCCCAAATTTTAGCCCTATGATTTTCTGAAGCAGCCGGATCACTAACTGTGAATATACTGAGCCTACCTGTTACCACCTGGGTATCTGGGGTTTGCATCGGCACCATTCTCTAGAAGAAACTCGACACCATATAGTGGAATAGATCTGAAACACGTCAATGACAAAATGTTGTCGGAAATGTCTAATTCTAAGAAAAAAATTGAAGACTGTGTGCTCGTTAGATATTAATATTAATAGTGAAGAGTACTTATTGTTAATATTATCATTATTAACATGTTTTATTAGCTGCTGTCTGGTTCCTATAACTTTAATTTCTGTTTTTCCATCATACTTATAGAGTGCTCATAACACTGGTGTTGTCACTATTATCCTACAAAGTCAAAATACAAACATATTCTTTATATTCTCGATTTGGTACTTGGCTCACAGATGAGTCCAATGTCTCGAGACACCTACAGTGTGAAGTCCTTTTTGAAAAGTGAATAAAATTTAATTTTTAAATAAAAAGCCGCTCAGCCACAATGTCCCCTGAAATGGTGGCAAAAAAAATAAAAAAATTCTAAGTTGAAAAATTATAAGTCGATAAGGACCATAACTGTGGTAAAAATTGGCAGACCGAACCTAAATTCAAACTTAACCTGTAATTTCATATGAGTAATCCATATGCCAAATTTGAAAACAAACAGATACGATAACTTAAATTTATCACCCAGAAACCAAAATAATTGGCAAATTCTAAGTCGACAAGGACCATAGCTCCGACAAAATGGGAGGACCGAACCCAAATTCGAACTTTATCTGTATTTCCATGTGTGTAATCCACATACAAATTTGAAAACAATCAGATAACTAAAACTAAAGTTATCATCTGGAAACCATCTCGGATGGATGGACAGATGCCCCCACGGACAGATGGATGGAGACCGCATATTTCTATAGTCCCCCCAAAAAAAAATTCAGGCGACAAATACACTGGTAGCTGGACTTCAGAACATAATGCATCATGATGTCATAATGTTACACAAGTCTGATACATCAGGTAAAGGGTCATGGTTTTAATACTAAAACGAGTAACCGTTTTATCAGATAACTAGGGAATTGCCTGTTATAAACTACGGGTCCATAGAGTTTTAATATGAATCATACGTGACACGTAGTGGAGCAACCACACATGATATGCCTCAAATTTGCATTTTTTCGGCGACATAACGCTAAGAATAATTTATGTAACATCATGCAGTGGTCACGACTGAGACGACATGCCAAATTGACGTGTTGTGGATTGTAAAATCTTGTCTGGATTATCATAATGACTTAAATCACATGTGAATTCTTCGCAAATTGTGAAGTAGTTACTTTCATTTTTATCGCGATGATCATTTCCAATTCCGTGTTTTTTGCAATCTCCACACGGTTGCTAACCGGAGGTCACGTGACAATTTCTCCAAAATCTATACCCGCGATCTTGAAAAATCACTGATGGATATAGAAAAAACAAGAGATGGACTGTCGTCCGGTGCATACCCTCATGGCATACCGCCTCATGTGGGCATATCTATAACTTATGAGGGCTATACTCAGACAGATGGACCCAAACACCAGCATTTTCATATAAACAATGATGAGTAACTATAGAACAATAAAAACAAAACAAACATTTGAATGTGCCGTTAAATGTCCTCATAGTGGTGAACATCCATACAAAATTTCATTGAGATCCGAGCATTACTGTTCAAGTTATGAGCTGAACAGACATTGGATGGACCAAACAACCAACATTTCCAGATAAACAAAGATGAATAACTCTAGAATGGAAAAGCAGAACAGAACAATGGAACCCTCTATTGAATGTCCTCATAGTAGTGAACATCCATACCAAATTTCATTGAGATCCCAGCACAACTGTCGAAGTTACGACATGAAGAGACACCAGACAGACCAAAAAGCCAACATTTCCAGATAAACAAAGATGTATAACTCTAGAATGGAAAATCCGAACAAAACAATGGAACCCTCTTTTTAATGTCCTCATAGTAGTGAACATCCAGACCAAATTTCATTGAGATCCCAGCACAACTGTTGAAGTTACGACATGAACAGACACCAGACGGACCAAAAAGCCAACATTTCCAGATAAACAAAGATGAATAACTCCAGAATGGAAAATCCGAACAAAACGATGGAACCCTCTTTTTAATGTCCTCATAGTAGTGAACATCCATACCAAATTTCATTAAGATCCCAGCACAACTGTTGAAGTTATGACATGAACAGACACCAGACAGACCAAAAATCCAACATTTCAAGATAAACAAAGATGAATAACTCTAGAATGGAAAATCCGAACAAAACGATTTAACCCTCTATTGAATGCCCTCATAGTAATGAACAGCCGTACAAAATTTCATTGAGATCCCAGCACTACTGTTCAAGTTATGACATGAACAGACACCAGACGGACAGACATCGGACGGACGTACGGACGGACAGACGGACGTACAGACAGGTGCAAAACAGTATACCCCCCCTTTTTTTTAAAAAAGGGGGTATATAATTATATGACGTCATTCACCTGCCTTAGGTATAAGCACCATTGGTGGTTGCTATTATTTTATTGATGCAAGCAGCATCTATTATGGACTTTAGGCGACGGAAATTTCAACATCGAGACCCTTGGAAAATGTGCTACATATGGAAAATGTGCTGTCATTTTGCCTGTCATGCATATTCTAAGATGTGTCAGATTGCATGTTCCATATTTGGGCTAAATTGGACGAATGTATATGCAAGTCTTTTATATATATAGATAGCGAGGTTCAGTTACACATATGTGTAGTGTTTAACATGTATTAACCCTTTTCCCAACAAACCGGCCAAAACCGGCCAAATAAAGCTTCAACAGCCTAAAATATCTTCGGTCTGTCTCAATAGAACCATACAAATATGGATATCATTGGAACCGGCTCCTTGACCACATTGTGATAGTTACAGTTAGCCCTGTGCCAATGCATTCTCTTATATATGCGAGTCGACCATAGGTCGCCTCGCATATATAAGAGAATGCATTGGCCTAAAAAAAATCTTTTTTTACCATTTTTTCTTACATTCTTTAACAATTTTATAATTTTTAATGTGTTAAGCCAATGCATTCTCTTATATATGCAGGGCGACCTATGGTCGACTCGCATATATAAGAGAATGCATTGGCACAGGGCCTTTCTGTTGGGTAAAGGGATAAACAGGGACCAAGAGGAGGATATGTTATAGATAATAAGTGTTTTAATAAATAAAAAATCTGTTTTTCAGATCATGATTCAACAAATGGTTCTAGTGCAGCTTTTGGTCATGCAAATCATTCTTTTGTTTTTTAAATTTAGCTTTTCATGTATATACTGTACATACCACCTATGCTGCGGATGCGGTATAGGAAGTGAAAAAGTCATCAGGATAAACACAGATCCATATTTAAACACATGGACTAGCTACTTACAGTTTGACCTGTTCTGTTAGTATTCTTCTGAGCATGATGTCCTGTTCTTGACACTTGAAGTTGAATTTATTATTCACCAACCTGGAAATTTTCAGAATGAGTTCTTCAAAACCAACTGTAACAGATGTAGTATCATCCCTCTTCAAAACCAACTATAACAGATGAGTATGATTCATCCAACTTCCAGAAAATAAAAACTTATAAATTTTAACTAAATTATATCTCTGCTTTGTCACATGAATACTCTGTCCCAGGGATCAAAATAGGTTCATAAATAAATTGTACACCTCGGAAAACTCCATTGACAAAAAGGAGCCCTTTCTTCCCCCACTGGTTTATGTATTATTACAAGAAAGAATGCATGCTTTGAGTGGTTGGAAACATTCCACATAGCTAAGTTTTGACATTCCTCCATCCGTTTACATATTTTGTAAAATAAAACGAGCCGTGTAGAACAGACTAACCATTTGGCACAGTCAAGGAAATCATTAGCTATGGCCAGATGTACCAAGCTCGGTGGAACTTTCTCTTCCTCTTCACTCAGACTGCGGAACATTTCTCCTTCAGTATCAAAATGCAGCAGCATTTTGAGAACATCAGTTCGACCTTGCATCGCACAGCAGTGGATTGGAAGCAAATGCTGAAATAACAGAATAACTAATATTTCAATTCAAGCCGACCTCAAAATTTGCTGCTCGACATTTGCAGAATGATGTCCCCAGAGGGTGAATTTAGTGACACTACCCTGTACAGCAGCTAGTATCACCAAATTCACCTCCTGGGGACCTCATTCTGCATGGCCGTAACATCATAACAGTGACAGTCGTGTGGTAGTAAGTGCTGTCCCTCCAGATCATCAGTTCTTTATGAAATAGGTGATCAGAAAATTCTGCATCAAGCAATGTAATTATCGTTCCAGGGATTAACATGGAACAGCAAGCACATCTCATGATTCTGGTTTAATTATATAATTAAAACAGAGGCTGGGCACCCTTTGGTCATCTAGCAGGGGCTAGTCACCATGTTGGAGAATCCCCTGGTGTGCATACATATCTCTGTCACATAATTTTTTTTATATACTGGTGATGTAGGCACGAACACTGAACCGTTTTTGACAAAGTTTAATTAGCGAGTGTTCAGTGATTTTCTGGTGCTTTTAATTTAGCTAACATGATTGGCATTCATGTGCATGGTTATTTAAAACATTTCACACCACTGGCTGCTATTATCACCATTTTTTGTAAAACTTTGCAGGGGGGAAATGGAAAAAAAACTTGCATTGGAGGGGTGGGTGTCCAAGATCAGACAGGAAAAAACTTATTTCCCGTAGAGGTGGGTCCCAAAATAAAATAATAAAATTTCAATCTTGTGTCCTGGAATTTTGTCCTGATTCCTCCCCTGAATAAATTTTTAGCCGTCTCGGATCTTTCAATAAGCCAGCACTGTGGTGTAGACACTTGACAACTGAGTTCAATAATTGATGATTTTTTTTTAATAATATTATACTGAAGAAGTACTCAAGAATGAGAATGAATGCACAATATTGGGTGATCATTCATTCAGCCGGATGATTTGATTTATTTCAAGAAAGGGTTTTGACTCCAAGATCATTAACAGAAGTTGTTTTGGAACTGATCCAAGAAATCTAATGGAACATCCCTATAGGTTTGATGCAACATAAAATGGCAAAATAGGAAATCTCAGTTCATGACATGGATTACCAATAACAATGTTTCTCACACAATTTCTATAAAAAAAAATTGATAGATTGTATTACAATGGCACATTCAGTGATATAAGCATTAAAATAATATATGAACCCTTTAGCTTGTACACTTGTTTTCTTGCTCAAATTTCCCAAAAGTCCAACTCAACAAGTTAGGTTTATCTCCAAAATAAAAAAGGCCGCTCGGCCACAGTGTCCCCCGAACCGGTGGCTTCATTTGGAGCGGAGGCTTTGTAGAGGTATACTATATGGATAAGACACTTGTGCATTGTCTCATTACTGACATGCATACAAATAACCAAATCTTAAAAAAACTCTTAAAGTCAAAATATAACCTCAAATTGGCACAAAATGAAGAAAATTACAAGAAAAATTGAATTTTCTAAGTCGAAAAGCCCATAACTCTGAGAAAAATCATTCGAACTTGACCTGTATCGTGATATGACTGATCCACATAAAAACGGTATTTGCATTAAAGGATCCAAACTTGAGATATCATCCGGAAACAGAAAAAATGAGAAATTTTCTAAGTAAAACAAGTCGAATAAAAGGTCGGTAGACCTCATGCCCGCCTCTAAGCATCGGCTTGATACAACCGTTGTTTGCGCATAAAAATTGGCATGGCGGAACACAAAATCAGTACACATTTACTAAAGTTATCATCCGGAAACCTCAAATTGGCAAAAATTCTAAGTAAAAAAGGGACATAACTCTGGTGAAAATTGGCAGGCGGAACCCGAATTCGAACTTGACCTGTGTTTTGCTGGGAGAAAGACACATACCAAATTTGGTTTAAATCTGATTAATTCTACTAAAGTTATCATCCGGACACCGACTTTTGGGGTTTTATATGTCGGGTCGGCGGACAAAAAAGGGGCCATAACTCTCGCAAAAATTATCGGATTAAACCGAAATTCGAATTTGAGCTGTATTTTGATATAAGTAATCCACAAAAAAAACGGGTTTTGCATATAAACAATCCAAAATCAAGTTATCATCCGGAAACCAAAAAACAGAAGAAAAACTTAATTTTCTATGTCGAAAAAGGGGCATAGCTCTGCCAAAAATGGTCGGGCAGAACCCAAGTTCGAACTTGACCTGTGTTTTGCTGGGAGAAAGTAATATACCAAAAAAGGGCCATAACTCTCGCAAAAATGGGCGGAGCAAACCCATATTCGAACTTGACCTTTATTTTGGCCTGATAAACACACCTATGAAATTTACTTTTGATCTAATAACCGAAACTAAAGTTATCATCCGGAAACCATTTCCGGACGCACGGACACACGGACGGAGGCACGGTACGACGCGTTTACATTTGAACCTTATGTGATACAATCTACGTCCAAGTGTGCCTTATGTGGTATTTTGGGTTTATGTGGTAAACCACAGTTTCATTTTGTCCAGAACGTCTCAATGTGGTCAGAGTCCGTCGCAGAAAAAAAATACCACATTAGTCAGGATATCAAGACGTACGTCTTTATCATAAGACGTACGGATCGGACGGATTGAAGGGAAGTAACTCATGAGACTATAACAACGATTGCCGGCGGGAAATACCGCGAGATTTTGCCGCGAGATATGCTCCGAGATTTTATTTTTGGGATCGACAAAATGGCGGCCAAAAATAGGTACCACATAAGGCACACATGGACGTAGATTGTGTCAAATAAGGTTCAAATGTAAACACCAATACTTCGTACTTTATATATTAAAAAGCTTTACAAAGACTGTGTGAAGCATATAGATAAGGCCTAATCATTTCATTATATTCTCGATTTTGTTTTCTTCACTGAAAATAACGCTACTGTGAAGTGTGCGGACGACTTCGATAATTCGTGGTAAAATTTATGATAAATTTAGACATGACTTCTGTATATTGGTATTGTAATATTCGTGTTTGGGGGTGAAGGCGATGTTTCATAATTATTATGCCCTTGCATTAACATTTAGAAGCCATGTTTTACGTTTGAAGTCAATTATATATCTGTTTCAATATTGACCTTCCTATTGTATCTATAAATATAAACATTGGGACTTTATTTTTTGTGCACCGGTTGGCACCGGTAGACAGAAACTCAATCGAGCACACCTTTTGAAAATGGCATGCTTTCGTTTGTGGATTTGAATTTTTTAGCATAGGCTACATCTCATAACTGTTTCGTGCTTACAGGTACACTGATTCAAGATGTTTAATGTCATGTGGTGTGTAAAATATAAACGGTTATTCCAGGGAGCAATTTCTTTCGTTTATTTTACTTTTTCAAAAGTTTTTGTTGACAAAAATAAATCTGGTGAAGTAGAATATAAAAACATTTTTGTGTGACTATCATGTCTAGAACAGGTCAGGGAAACCTTAGAATCGATCTGCTGACAGATCGATTCGGCTGCTGACAGATCGATCGGGCTGTAGGATATTTAATCAACAATGAAAAACTTTTGCTACAGTCGATACTTAGTTCGAAAACGGGTGATGCCATTTTTCCGAACGACTGTTGGTCAATATATAATAAAATTATTGGAAATATGTTAGTTAATTGAGACAATTACCGGCATCGTTATCTTTGATTCGACTAGTATTTTTAATGTAAACAATGCCTTTACCATTAAATAAAGACGATCTTCCTGAGTCTCGCGGCAATATTATGCGATGAAAATGAAGAAAAATATATCTCTCAAACAACGTATACAAGGACGATTTTGATTGGATAACGGTACAATAGAGAATTATCGTGTAGACTCTATACCCAACATGCAGAGTATTAGGTAACCGATTTGTATGGGCGACAGTTCGCTCAAAAACGTGACAGTACTGGTGAACCATATGATACACATAATGTATATTATTACTCGCATATATACAATTGTTCAGGCGCATAGCCAGGGGGGCATGTGCCTAGTGTCCCCCCCCCCCAACAAAATTCTACATATAGAGCATCCTGCTCCGGACACGTGTTGGAACTTTATAATGCAAAATAATTGCATTGAAAAACACTTTAACTGGCTACCGGTACTGTAGTATATAATGAGTGAAATACATAATAGTGTGGTATAAAAAGATAACTAAATAAACAAATACATTTAAAACGAGAGGCCGATCACGATCGGCAGATGTTTAACCCATCCCTTGGCGATAGTAAATTGTTAAGATCAGAATCATAATCTTTTAATGTTGAATTATAGAGTATACTGTTATGATCTAAAGTAGTATATGACAAATGTACATAATAACCAGTAATAACACAAATTATTGGAATGTATGAGTCAATATAGAAGGGTTAATATAACATCTAAACTCTAGAGCCTGTCACCACTATCATAGTGTGAGCAGTTCTATTCATGTTGTTGCAAATTGCCATGTGAGATATCAAAATAATATAATTATTTATTTAATGGAAAAGGTTAAAAGACATGGAATGGGTAAAAGGGGTTAAATCACCTATCTCTGCCCTGTTTGATCCAATGTAGTCCCATCATCCAAGGACTTAGAGAGCTCCATTGGTCTAGTTAAATAAATTCACCTGGCTAAGTTGTGGTTAAAAAGATAGCTAAATCAATTTATCCAATAATTCACTGTGTCTCTTATACAGACCTAACATATGAGGGCTATAAATAACTCTCAAAGCAATAAACTATATTGTCTTTTATCTTGCTCACAGAGAAGCAGGTATTCATTAATTGTAAGTTACTTGGGTTATAATCTGGATAATTCTTAGTTTAAAAAGGGCCATATCTCTGGTATAACAAATTGGATCTAACCCATATTCAAACTCGTTCTGTATTTTGAGTTGAGAAACTCACATACCAAATTTGGTTCCTATCAGATGAAAAATGGTTGATTTATCGAAGTACATGTATGTGTGAATCATATGTCAAAGGACCATAACACCATTAAAAAAAATCCGATCAAACCCATATTCGAAATCAATCTGTATGTTGGTCTGAGAAACTCATACACCAAATTTGGTTCCAATCAGATAAAAAATGTTTGAGTTATGGCAGAATTCATGAATTCTAAGTCGAAAAAGGGCCATAACTCCGTAAAAAAAACTCCGATCAAACCCATATTCGAACTCGATCTGTATTTTGGGTCGAGAAACTCACATACCAAATTTGGTTCCGATCAGATAAAAAATGTTTGAGTTATGGCAGAATGCGTGAATTCTAAGTCGAAAAAGGGCCATAACTCTGTCAAAAAAAGTCGGATCAAACCCATATTCGAACTCGATCCGTATTTTGGGCTGAAAACCCCATATACAAAATTTGGTTTTGATCAGGTAAAAAATGTTTGAGTTATCGCATTACACGTAAAGTGTCTACGGACGGACAGACGGACGGACGGACAGACGGACGGACAGACGGACGGACGCACGACGAGTGGTCAATCCGGACAACGACACTATGTTTACCATACATGGTATGGGTAAACATAAAAACACATACCGGTATTGATGATATTTCATCATGCTTCCATTATCATAATGCATGTAGGCTATCTGGTTTATGTTAACATATCCATGCAATCTATATGCGCAACTTCTCATTTTGATTGGTTTTGTCATACAATTTGCCAACTGGCCTGATCATTATATAACTATGTAATATGTTAATTTCATTTTATTCCTGTAGTAACTTGTAATATTGTGTTCTATCGATACACGCGAGGGTCCATTGTTCGCGTGGTCAAATAAAATATTCTATTCTATTCTATTCCATATACCGGTATGAACCGTAATTATCCCAGATACTCCGAAAGTAGTTCATATGCCAAATGTGAAAAGTGCATTGTTTTGAGTATGTAGGACACACCCTATTTCAGGACATGCAGTACCACATTATCTGGGGCGTTGGATACCACATTATCTATTTTATAATCATATCTTGCTTGAGCTTTGTCCTTAGCCCTGTCAAACAAGATATAAAACATTTCTGTGTCAGATGTAATTTACATGTCTTGTTGATATTGTCCAATATATTATAGGGTATCCATTTTCCGTACGGGTGACATGGTCCATGGCCTCATGTCACTCTCCTGGAGTCCATATCTAATATCTGAGTGTTCGGCCCGAAATTGGATATGGACGTCACTCCATGAGGGCAATACGAGGGCATGTCCATGTCACATTATCTTATTTGTTATCTTGGGATAAATGGTGATTCCCAACTCTACGTTCATTTCAACCCTGGTTGTGATATTCCAGCCAGAGAATCCCTAGAGCACCGTGTATCCGATATTAAAATCTGGATGACTGATAATTTCCTTAAGTTGAATCCTGACAAAACTGAACTGATATATATCGGGTTACCGTATCAGTTGCAGAAAGCAACTACCCACGATATTGTGCTTGGAGATAGTCTCTAAGTCGACTATGGTCGGCAACCTGGGTTATATGGTGGATGACAATCTATCTGCGGAGGCGCATGTAATGCAAGCTTGCAGATTGGCATATTATCACCTGAGAACTATCAGCAGGGTGTGAAATGTGGTCGACGAAGAGACGGCCAAACAACTCGTACATACATTTGTCACAAGCCGTATAGACTGTAACTCACTTTTATTTGGTTGCAACACATACCTTATTCAGAAACTTCAGCCTGTACAAAACTGTGCTGCTAGGATTGTTACCAAAACAAAGAAATTTGATAACATCACTCCAATTCTAGCTAAATTACACTGGCTTTCCGTTGAGCAGAGGATCCATTTTAAGGTCTTGCTTTTCACTTATAAGTGTTCAAATAATCTGGCACCATCGTACTTGTCGGATCTCATTCAGCGCTATCAGCCTGTCAGATCAGGTCCGCCAAGGCAAATCAACTTGTCTATAAACTTGGGGATCTGGTTACATGCGGCGTGGCTGGCCCAAAGCTGTGGAATCTACTTCCTGATCACTTGAGGATTCCACAAAACATAAATGATTTCGAATCAGCACTTAAAGCCCACCTGTTTGAAGTGGCATTTGGTCTTCGGCCCACATTGCCTAAAGTGAAGAAATAGCCGCAGTTTATGTTGTATATTTGTATTGTGTTGCATATGTTTTATGTGTATATTGTTAAGTCCGAGAGCACATTTGTGGAGTCGTGACTATAAACCTTTATATTATTATTACATGATCTTAGGACATATATTACCACATTAATATCTTTGGATGTAGGTTACCACGTTATCTTATTTGTTATCTCTGGATAAATGGCGACACATGATCTTAGGACATATATTACCACATTAATATCTTGGGATGTAGGTTACCACATTATCTTATATGTTATCTTGGGATAAATGGCGACACATGATCTTAGGACATATATTACCACATTAATATCTTGGGATGTTGGTTACCACATTATCTTATATGTTATCTCGGGATAAATGGCGACACATGATCTTAGGACATATATTACCACATTAATATCTTGGGATGTAGGTTACCACATTATCTTATATGTTATCTCGGGATAAATGGCGACACATGATCTTAGGACATATATTACCACATTAATATCTTGGGATGTAGGTTACCACATTATCTTATTTGTTATCTCGGGATAAATGGCAACACATGATCTTAGGACATATATTACCACATTAATATCTTTGGATGAAGGTTACCACATTATCTTATTTGTTATCTCGGGATGAATGGCGACACATGATCTTAGGACATATATTACCACATTAATATCTTGGGATGTTGGTTACCACATTATCTTATATGTTATCTCGGGATAAATGGCGACACATGATCTTAGGACATATATTACCACATTAATATCTTGGGATGTAGGTTACCACATTATCTTATATGTTATCTCGGGATAAATTGCGACACATGATCTTAGGACATATATTACCACATTAATATCTTGGGATGTAGGTTACTACATTATCTTATTTGTTATCTCGGGATAAATGGCAACACATGATCTTAGGACATATATTACCACATTAATATCTTGGGATGTAGGTTACCACATTATCTTATATGTTATCTCGGGATAAATTGCGACACATGATCTTAGGACATATATTACCACATTAATATCTTTGGATGTAGGTTACCACGTTATCTTATTTGTTATCTCTGGATAAATGGCGACACATGATCTTAGGACATATATTACCACATTAATATCTTGGGATGTAGGTTACCACATTATCTTAGGACATAAGTCAGTATTTAAATGTGTCAAATTAACCCTTTGTTTACTGAATGGAATCTACATCGAGTGCTAAATGTATACATTGGAATTATCCATTGTTCATTTGTAGGGATGTTCTGATAATATATGAGCAGACACAGACAGAAAAAATCATGAATTTTCTAAAATGGATTCTCATTCTTTCATTTGTAAGGATGTTGAGAAAATAAGTTTAACAAACCACCTATTGTTGTTTGTTGAACTTATTATCTCAACATCCTTACACATAAGTTAATGAGAACCAGCACCTACTCATTATTGAGTATCCAGTATTCAAAGGGTTAAATGGATGTATTTTTCAATGTATTGACTAAAGGACGTAGGGTACCAGGCCTCAGCTCACAAGGCGACTCGGGCGAGATTGTCGCCTTACTGTCGCTGACTTCGCCCTATCGTCGCTCTAAGGCGAAATCGAAGTCGCCTTCAATTTTAGGGGGAATTTTGTTTTGTTTTTTTCTTAATTTTTTTTCTAGTTTTTTTTCCGGACATGTCTGGACATGTCCGTATATAGATGAATTGTGGCGGCCATCCCAAAAAGAAACAGACGATGCAGAGCCAAAGACCCAAGTGTTTAAAATAAAAAAATCAAATATGACCTATTGTTTTGTGTTGTTATTCCGTCGCCTTTGTTCCCTTTGCGGTAATGAATGTTAATCACGAATGTTTTGACACGCTGAAAACACGATGAGATGTTCGCATCTGTGTTGTTACTGACCATCGTGAGTGTCACAAATAAATGTTTTAATTAACTTAAAAGACCACCGTCCCGCTTTTCAGATATAAAACAATTACGACATTATCAAGAGTATGTACCAGGCGCTTCGGAAGTTCGTTTCGGTAACGCGTCGGACTTTTTGAAGAGACCGCGTCGGACTTTTTGAAGAGACCGACTTCCGTAAATAAAATAATGTCAAGTTTATTGCTTTAATCGGATTATACCAGTGATGTTGGCATTAATTAAGGGAGGCCATTAATTAATAAAAGCTTTTGCAACTCCTTTGTTAGTTACTCCTTATTGTTTATTTTAGCGGACACCCACATTACAGCCGTGACCAAATTAAACTTAAAAAGTTACATGCATCATGATTCAGACTGTACAAACGTATCTTCCAAGCTGCAGTCTAGGAAATAATACTACTTTCATTTAGTTAAAAAATTAACTATTACTGTAACTTGATAATTGTCTTGCTTAAATGATACCTACACAAAACATTTCCAAAAAATTTAAATGTATAATAACAATTAATTAAGCTAATTTCAGATAAAGTCAATATTTTTTAGTTTTATTTGTTATTTTATCTTTTTTAAATTTTTTATTGTCAGATGTTATAAAATAAAAGCGATATTTGAAAATTGTCAATTTTTGGTAGTCTCCCCACCCTGAAGTCTCCCTAAATTTCCTGAAGTCTCCCTAAATTTCCTGGAGGGAGACTTCAAGTCTCCCTGTTCTGGACCCCTAGGCTGAGGCCTGTAGGGTACCACCTTACCTTGGTACATAGCGTACCACATTATCTTAGGACATATGGTACCACATTATCTGTAAAGTATTAAGCAATTCCTTATATTGTTTGTGTTTTATTTGATTCATTCTTGCTTATTCAGTAATTGCCAGT
Source organism: Siphonodentalium dalli (assembly GCA_032622095.1). Lineage (NCBI taxonomy): Eukaryota > Metazoa > Mollusca > Scaphopoda > Gadilida > Siphonodentaliidae > Siphonodentalium > Siphonodentalium dalli. The sequence goes on from CP136067.1 coordinate 53,391,743, forward strand.
AATTTTTGTTGCAAAAGAAAAAAAATCTGGGTGGAATACCACATGAAGTCCACTTGGACTAACACAATTTGTAGTCCCACTTAAGGTTCGTTTGGGAGAAAAAAGTACCACATAACAAAATTACCACAATAGGGCTCAATGTGGGTAGTACGACGCACGGACGGACACCGGCTATTTTAATAGTCCCCCGAATTTTTTTTTTCGGGAGACAATAATTGATCATAAGCAAATCCCCTGAAACAGGAGCGTTAATGGGGTAATCATCAGAATGCCTGGTACTGATAGGGTTAAAGAGGCACATAATTATATAGATTACCCTCATGTTTCTCTTTGTTAGAATAGCACCCTTATTAAGCAGCATTTCGATGCAGCTAAGTTCAGACTTTTTACCAGTTTCGCCATAACATTTCACATGTAAAGGGGTGTTTCCTTCTGAATCCTCTGCATGCATGTCAGCACCCGCCTCTAATAAGATCTGTATTTGAGGTACAAGAAATTAATTTAACATTGTTTAATCCTTTCTCTACTAAATGGAGTCTCCCACCCAGTTATAAATGTATATATTGGAATGATTTATTATTCTTTCGTAGCCCTGGGTGTTCATGAAAAATTAGCAGACGATTGACATGAAAAAATAATGCAAGTGTAGAAGGCTTAATATTAATTGGGGGAAAATGTTAAAATAATAAGTTCAACAACAGACGTATTATCTGAATATTTCCTAAGAGAACTACTCATCAATGAGTATTTAGTATAGAAATGGTTAAATATGAACTGTGAACTATTAACTAAGTTGATGGCAAGATATTGCAGCTTGTTTTAGAAGTAGAGAAGTTTCATAGTTCTTAGATCATGTGATTAAAGATGCGGATGGCCTTTGTTATGGGTATTGCAGTTAAAATAGCCACATCCATTAAAACCACCATAAACAGAAAGAATATTAAAATATAGAAAGTTTTGTTCTGATAAAAGTCCAATTAGTCAAATAAGATACCAAAGTTTAAGCAAATCTTGATGGTAAACATAGGAAAAGGTCAAAGCATAGAAAAATATTCTGAAAATTATATTCAAGACTATAAACATATTTGAACTTACTACATGATTAGCAGGGTTCGCGCTGCCACTTGCCAATGGCCAAAATAATTCACATTTGGCAAAAACCATTTTCATTTGGCAAAAGTTTTGGCAAGTCACTTTTTAATTCCTCAATCAAATTGAAAAATATTGGTCAATCCTTACCATTCATTTCAGGAAACTCTTACAACATAATTATATTAGTGGTGTTTATAAGGTTTACGGAAAGTTAACATCTCTATTAAGTTAATCTCATAGCATTAGCACTGATGGTTGGAGGGATTACTAATCCTCCTGTGATGAGATTTGCCATTCTGATGAAGCAGCCCTTCTACCATTGTATTGTTCGGTGGTTGGCTTATTGGCTAACTGCTTTTCTATCGATATCAAAAGTCGTTCAAACCGCATTTGGCAAATGCTAAACTAATTTGGCAAAAACTATTTTCATTTGGCAAATTATTTGGCAAAAGTAAATTTCTGTTCAGCGCGGACACTGATGATTAGTGATGTTGGTTGACAAATCGCTGTAACAGTTTTATTTACATAACAAAGGTTTCAGCACGCAAAATATTGTTATTGGAGAACTATCAGCAATGAACACAATTACCCACTGCAAGTACCTTGGGTCCCATTAACCCTTTCTATACTAAATACTCATTGACAAGTTGTTATCCCTAAGAAATGTTCAGATAATAAGTTCAACAAACAACCATAGTTCATTTGTTGAACTTATTGTCTGAACATCCCCCCAAAGAATGGGAATCCTTATTCACTTCTACTATCCATTGTCTAATTTCATGAACATCCCAAAAAATGGACAATAGATTGTTCTGATGTATAAGTTTATAACTGGATGGGAGAATCCATTTAGTATAGAAAGTGTTAAACATATTATTTTGAACAATTTGATTATTGCTTAATAGCCAAAAAGTTGCTGTGATGTAAACACAACATGTACTTATTGGAGCTTCTTTCGACCATGATAAGGCAATAAAAATAATTATTTAGACCATCGTCACCCCCCTCACCAATATTTCTGTCCACCCCAGATTTAATTGTTTTTATGCTCACCCATAGTAAAATACAGTTCGCTTCTGTTTAAATGAACTTAGCACATGTCCTTGATGTTTGTACAATGGTAAATTATGTTTGAAAACACTTGATAACTGACCATGAAAATTCTCAGTGCACAGAGATTTGGAATATACTACCGGTATCAAATAATTTATCAGACAATTTTCATTTAAAATCATTGACTGTCGTAATGCCAACATCTCATAAATGTGCAGCCTTTAATTTACAGACAGCAAAGGCCTTGACACCGTTTAACTCTTTCTTTACTGAATAAATTCTCCCATTCAGTTATAAATCTATACATTGGAATAATCTATTATTCATCTGGAGGGATGTTCAGGAAACATAAGCAGACGAAAGGTAATACAAATGCAAAAGGATTCCTATTTTATTTATTGGTGGGAAATGTCCAGATAATAAATTCAACAAACTGAACAGCCCATGGCCGTTTGTTGAACTTATCATCTGAACATTTCCTAACAGAACTACTCGTCAATGAGTATATTTAGTAAAGAAATTGTTTAATCATACCTGTATAATGTTTGTGTTCTTAGCCCTATGTAATGGTGTTGCGCCTTTGTAGTCTCGTAAATTTACATCGACCCTCAGCTGAAGGATATCCTTAGCGAGAACACTACTACCGTAGTAACTGGCAGTATGGAGTATTGTACTTCCATTGATGCATCTATAAATAGATCGCATATTTTAGAAATTGTCTTCTGTCCAAAATTATACAATACACATTACTTATGACCATATTTCTTTGGTTGTAGTTAACATAATAATTAATGCCAGATTATGAGATACTTTTACATGTATTATTTTCTATCAAGAATAAAAATGCATGTGCAATTATTCATTAGCTAGGGTACTGAAAATATTTTCTTACATTAAAACAAAAGTTTGAAGCAGTCCTTTGATTTTGAAAAACGCTAGTGCGCAGTTTATTGTGTGCCTGATTTTGGATCCAGGCACATAATTTTGCTTTGGTACACCTAACGGGAAATATAAGTTATAACTGATGCATGTGCATGTAAACATGTATATAATAGTTTAATACACTCAAATAACATTTTTTGCTTTGTGCTATTTTAACAAAATAGATCTTCAAACAAAATGTTTGTTTACTTCAACAAAAACTTCCTTCCTGTGATCGTTTTGTACACAGCTGACTCAAGGGAATATATTTTCTGGCCGATGGTGAATTGGTAATCCGTACCATTTACTCTTTCCTGTTTCGTAAGGTGTCTGTTCAATTGTAACTCGGAACTATTACCACGTGCTTAACAGTATTGAGCGATGATGTAATATATTTTATTGTTTTGACAACGTTGTCTCTTTGATTCTATTGATGATCTCTTTGATTGTCTGTGACACACACGCATTGAACAGTAATCACATACCATTACGGGTTAAAAAACACTCCAGTGTATAACCTTTGATGCTATGACTTCTACGATGATCATTTTTATAGCAACCATTACTGTTTTGCATTTTATTAAATCATTGAGTAAACTTAACCAAGATTGTGGGGCTCGCAACGTTTTGCGTGATACTTTTTAATTCCTGTGCTATGGCGCACAAGAGCAATTGTGAACCTCAAAATCGAAGGACTGTTGAAGCAAATACTAAGTGATAGTCGTGAATCGAACTTATTAATATACTGAATATTACAGCAATCAACATGGATTGATTGTTGTTGATTGTTATAAAATAATGAATACTCGGTGCACCGTCAACAAAGGCTCTTTCAAAAGATACTCAAATCCCCTCATGAGTGACATCTCTAGATACATATTCTATATACTAGTCTCAAATTTTTGCATTCAAAAACTTGTATTGGTGAGCGGAAACACCTTCAGTTGATTACCAACTAATCTAAAGGAATGATAAAACGCCCAATTAACCTTGTATGAGGTCAAGGAAACTTGTAATTTTATTACTCACCTGCTCCTGAGGCAGCAGAACTTCCTCGTCTCACGAACATGATCTTTGAGAACAACATCAAGCATATCCATATCACCTTCTGTGATTTTTGGCACAATTTGTGAGTAATGCTCATATAAATCTGCAATTAGATCCATCCACATAAAAAGGATGATGTAATTTGACGGCTAATAACCATTATTTGCAACATAAAAAGTGGGAATAAAAACCTTGCTGCGTAGGTAAATAATAAATATAAAAAGATTTTAAAACATGCCCGCCCATTTTGAAAAACAGTGCCAGAGAAAAAGATGAACAACTTGACCATAATTGTTACTATTCGCTCGCGCAGTGCATACTCCGTCGTCGCCACTGATAACTATGTCATACAACTGTTGTTTTATTGATGTCTGTAACATTTCAAGACACCTAGACAGCAACATCAACGAGATGTTCTTGAATTACAATGCATACAAAGAATATGAGTAAAAGTGCAATTTCAAACAGAGCTTAAGTATTATGGAATAGCCTCCCTGAAGACTGAAGATTATGCATTCAAATGGACAGTACACTACTCCAAATATACGACAGATTACTGAGTTATCATCTTATGAACTGACATAAATATTTGCACCCATCTTTAAGACTTTCTATATAATTGATCAAACTAGAGGTGTGACTGTCCCAATGGGACTACGGATTCCCCCCTGTTTTTAAAATACTAAGATGTTTCACATGTCAGTAAACATTTAGTTAAAATAATAAAATAACAGTTCCCATTGCAGGTGTACAACCATAACCCTAATCTTAAACCTATTGACTGAAAAATGTAAGAATAAAAGCTTGGACAAAATTATGCATGTTGCGAAAATGTTCTAAGTCGAAAAAGGGGGATCAATCCACCAAAAAATGTTTTCCACATTGTGATATTATAATGTATAATTAGATTAACAAATAAAATCAGTTGCGTTTGAGTTTGATTTGAATAAAAGGAACTAAGCAACTCACCAACTAGATAGTGCTTGAACTCCTCATTCTTGACAGTCTCAATCGGAGACTGTTTCCGTGAGTTTTTCATATGAACGTCACAACCCCATTCTATTAAATACTGAAAACATTAGCAAGGTATTAAATAATATTCATCAAAGATAAATTGGTCTATAATATCATTCCGGTATTCTGGTCTGCTCTTTCAATATCATCGGCCATCTGTATAATCTGTCAAACAGTTGGTTGATGTAGCATATTATATGGATTGGCAATGCGGATATAATTTTTAACAAATATTATTTATCTGGACATTTCCCGAAGTTACTACTCATCAATGAGTATTTAGTAAAGAAATAATTAAAAATATTTAAGATTTCTGACTGAACTTGTTTTTGATTATGATTGATTTGTGTCACATATTAACTTACATTACAGGAACCAGCCTGGAGGGCGACATCTTCTCCCTAAAATGTACCACTTCTCCCTATTTTTGTCCTGGGGAGAAGTGATTTCGCTGTCAAATACCAGTATGCATATGTCAAAACAGCATGTCTAAAGTATATTACTGATTATATGGGGTTCTTTCTCACTATATTAATGGTTTTTATAATTGGGCTCTTGTGTTGCATAATACTTAACCCTTTCAGTGCCAAGTCCGATTTTTGTATCAACCCATATTTCCTTGATATTTTCAAATTTATTGATTATAATAATGTGATACTAATATATAATAAGAGCTCTTTCCATCAATGTATCACATTGTTATAATCAATAAATTTGAAAAATGATCAAGGAAATATGGGTTGATACAAAAATCGGACTTGGCACTGAAAGGGTTAATTAATATTGATCATAGAAGGGTGATGATGGGTGTAAATTGAACTTCATCCATTGTTACTTCTCCCTGATAACTAAACAATTAGAAATGATTTCTCCCAATTTGAAACCTCTAGACTGGTCACTGACAATATTCTAAATAATTTTTAAATTATCCACTATAATGAATATGTCATTATGAAAGGCTCAATATTATTTCAGCATGATAGATCATTTGATGGGCCATATACACACATAATGACATGTGTGTTAATGGGTTTGTTGATACGCCACAAGTGCTAGTGCAGAAGTATATCCTTCTGTGATGGTACACGTGCCGTATCTGACAAACCTATTAACCCAATTGTGTCATTCTGTATTTATTACACGCCACCCATCCTAGAATCTGTGAATAAAAAAAATAGGACTCACAAGGTTTATTCAGGCACATACAGGGCTTGTTTTCATGTGTGATTATGCTTTTAGTTTAAAGTTCAGTTTCGTGGTTGAAACGAACGTCATTTACATCATGTAACATCAATGGGATGCGTATGGAGCACGTGTTCCATTCAGACTTGTAAATAAAGAACAGCAGGAACACTGTAATTCTGGGCACAAGTGTGAAATAAAAGTGTGTTACTTGTTCGAAGATGGAGAATATCACAGTAACTTTCATACATACATGGCATATCCTCCTTTGAACACCTTCTATAGCAGAAAATAGAGGGCTGGCTTTAAAACTGTTCCTGAGGTCAAAGTCTGCATAATTTTCCATTAGCAGCTTCATTATATCCTAAAATAAAAAAGTCAAGAAGTGCTGGAACATATAATCTTAACCCTTTCTTGGGAGCTGCGCTGGTGCAGAATTAAAGATCCTGTGCCGGTGTACCTGCCAATACCAGTCAATGTAAATATTGTTATGCCAATGTATTCTGTTATATATGCGAGGCTTCCTATGGGAGACTCACATATATAAGAGAATGCATTGGCCAAGGACGGTGACAGGGGGAAGGGAGAATGGGTGCTCGGACCTTCTGAAAAGCGGTGCGATGACACTGTCCGTGGCTTTTTACCCTTAGATAGGAAGTTTGGGCTCAATCGGTCCAGCCGTTTTCGAGTCTATAAAACATATACATATATATATACGGAAGTCTCAAAATATATAGTAGATTTGGGTGAGGAGGGAGGTGCCTGACAACACAGTATTTTTTTAATATTAAGCCTTACTCACAGTTACCATTCCTGCATGCCTATTTTCACTCTCGACAGTTAATAAATGTTATTTTAACATGGATACAGTATTTAACTTACAGTGACCATTCCTGCATGCCTGTTTTCGATCTGGACGGTTGATAAATGTTATTTTAATATGGGTACAGTATTTTACTTACAAAGTGACCATTCCTGCATGCCCAGTGGAGAGCTGAGTTTCCCGTTTCGGCTCTCGACAGTTGATAAATGTTATTATAATATGGGTACAGTATTTTACTTACAAAGTGACCATTCTTGCATGCCCAGTGGAGAGCTGAGTTTCCCGTTTCGGCTCTCGACAGTTGATAAATGTTATTATAATATGGGTCCAGTATTTTACTTACAAAGTGACCATTCTTGCATGCCCAGTGGAGAGCTGAGTTTCCCGTTTTCGGCTCTCGACTGTTGATAAATGACGGATGATCTCTAAAGAAGATGATCATTCTCTCTACTTGTTCGTACTCATTCTCTTTAGCAGCGCGGATAAACATCTTCTGCCAGGAAAGTGTGTCACCCGGAAAAATCTGGTAAAGGAAGACCGCTCCATTCTTAAGCTGCTTGTTCCGACTAGGGGCTTCAATAAAAACCTGGAACGATATTTTCATTGGCATCGTATTTGTTTATCACATTGTAGTTAAACGGTTGATAAAACTAAACTAAAAATAATACTCTCCCTTCTTCACTGATTATAAAAAAAAAAAATCAAGATACAGTAAAGCCCTAAATAATCGACTCCTTAACCACAGCAGAATTATGGGTAATTTACTATCGATAGTAAGTGCTGTCCGTCTAGATCATCAGTTCTTTATGAAATACAGTAATGCTCTAAATAATCGACTCCTTAACCTCAGCAGAATTATGGGTAACTTTTCAGGATTTAGTCGGAAATATGGCTTGTTGCCATTCATCGGAAAGCTCTCAGTGAATCTATTTAAAATCGCCATTATAGTAATATCATCATCATTATCTTCATCATTATCAGTAGTTGTCATGATCATCATAAATTTGGTCATCGTTCTCCTCTTCTTTGTTGTCATCATCATCATCACCTTAATTTCATCTACATCCTAACCACAGCAATAAACTAAAACATCTTCAATAGCAACAACACTGTAGACTATGCAATAGTGTTTCTTTTACTTTACACGTTTTAATTTTGTTCACCTATTAAAATTAAACCTACCTCATAATTTGGATACTGAGCGGGATTTATTTCTACAACACCCATTCGTGGCAGTTTAAGCATATCTCTGATGTTCACTGTTGAAGATAATATAAGATTACAATTAGATTAGTCTCTTTAATAAAAAAACCCAATTGTATAAAATCTATTGGATTTATGTTTCTAGATTTCCCATTAAGAGCCCGTCTAAAGGAACGACGTGGTCTAGGAACTATGGGATCTGATGGGGACCCAAGGTGACATAATAAATCATTCCAAACATGGAGCGCATGTTATCATAGTAAACTTTTGCAAGATTTTTAGTATTTGTAGTATTGTGATTGTTATATGGTTATATTAACCCTTTACCCAACAAAACGGCCAAAACCGGCCAAATAAAGCTTCAAAAGCCTAAAATATCTTCGGTCTGTCTCAATAGAACCATACAAATATGGATATCATTGGAACCGGCTCCTTGACCACATTGTGATAGTTACAGTTATGCCCTGTGCCAATGCATTCTCTTATATATGCGAGTCGACCATAGGTCGCCTCGCATATATAAGAGAATGCATTGGCCTAAAAAAAATCTTTTTTTAACACTTTTTACCATTTTTTCTTACATTCTTTAACAATTTTATAATTTTTAATGTGTTAAGCCAATGCATTCTCTTATATATGCGAGGCGACCTATGGTCGACTCGCATATATAAGAGAATGCATTGGCACAGGGCCCTTCTGTTGGGTAAAGGGTTAACTCAATAACCCAAACTCTCTCACTCAGTTCTAAAATTATACATTGGAATGGTCTAGTCTTCATTTGCTGGAATATTCATAAAACTTAAGCAGAGAACAGGCAGAGAAGCACCCTATTAATTCCTGTTCATTCGTAAAGCTCAGATCAGTAAGATCAATATTAGGCTTGTAAGGTAAGGTAATGTAAGGTAAGGCAAGGCAAAGTAAGGTAAGGAAATGCTTTATTCTCACCCACTACAATGGAACATGAGAACACATATTTACATTATTTACAGCCGCAAATATCCCGGCAGTTAGTTCCGGATATTTGGAACCTACATATAAAGTTAATACATATAAAAAAGTGAATACATATGAATAATGAGACACATAATTTAAACCATCGCAGACACAATATAAGATTACATTATTATGACGGAACTTCAATTTAATAACTCTGCAATGTTATAGGAATGTTTTTTTCTAATATTTCTCTATCTGCTTCACATGATGCTGTATCCAACAGTGAAATATCTCTATAACATACAGCATTCATCCAACAAGTAAATTTGCTGCTAATTATATTCTCACTTTTGGTTTTCTTTGAGAAATCGTCAATAAAGTGCCCGAGCGTCTTGTGCCTTAAGACGAGTTTTCTCCCTTCACTCAGCATCTCTTTCCCTTCTATTTTATAAAATCCAGATCCGTTTGTTAGACTCTGGATAGAAAAAGGAGATAAATTAAAGCTGTGAATTGGTCTGCAGTCAATTTGTTTTACCAAGTCTAAGTAACACCAAATAAATCAACAGAACACAATGCGCATCTTAATCAAGAATCTTTCATCGATTGAGACGGTGCAATTCAATATTTCACGAAAACGGAGCTTGAATGAAATGTGACTGTGTGCCATCCGCAACGGGTTCGCTAAAAGATTCTAGATTACGATTCAAGTTATGTTCTGTATTTATTCCAACCCTTGTGTCGGATAAGTTCAATCCATAAAGCCAAAAAAAAAATTTTGGTTCTCAGGCCCCGCCGCATTGAATAAAAAGGGCCGCATTAGGCCTTTTTATTGCAATGCCTGATGTTATGACAAAAAAACTTACGAAAAAATAAATTTGAAAAAAAAAAAAGTGACTTGCAGGCTTACAACATGAAGTAGATGACTACAATTAAGAAAATGATTAGCTGATCCTCATGCTCTTCTTACAATTAGTCATTGTGAACAACTTACACTAATTGTAACTTTATACAATTGAAAGGCACAGGACTAAATTCAGGATCACATATTAGAATGGGGAGGTATCAGTTTTTAGACAACAATAACAGTAGTTAATGTCAGGGGCATTATATATTGTTAGGTAATCCCAGTCATACACTGGTAGTACAATGTCATTTTTATATAAGACTAAATGAGTTTATATGCATAACAGTTCCCTCTACCATTCTGGTTATTACTAGACAGAGGAAGGTATCTTTGTCCATGCTTACTATGCGCAGAAAAAAATAAAAAATAAAAATAAAACCCTCCCTCCCTCATTGATTTGAACAAAAAATTGCCCGAGAACCAAAACACTTTTTTTTTGGCCTTTAAACTGTAACCACTATTGATAATATAACTACTTTTAAAATGATTTAAGTCGGATGAAAAACTGGTAAATATCTGTGCAACACCAGGAGCGGTTTGTTGACATTATGTATGTCCTCACTCTTGACAATAAACTGAAGTTACAGCTTGTATTCCACTTGTGTTATACAACAATATGTATTCAATGGCTTGGATTACTTTGAATACATGTGCCTCGCATCAACGGGTGTGTAATAAATAGTTCTCAAGCACCTCTCTCATCACCCGGAGAGAACATCACTATCATCAAATTATTCCAGAATTATCCGAAAATTAACAACTAAATCTTTCATTTATTCACAAATTATAAAAGTAGATAAGATTTTTTTGAAGAATAGCAATAGTTAAATATTATTGGATGATTAGATTCTATGGATTGTTGGATTTAATTCCATAAAATATTCTACATATGTACATTTCTTGAATTCTTAGAAAATTATCTAATAAATAAAACGCCCCCCTCCCCCATTCAAATTCCATATAAAATTGCATGGGAAACATTGTATTTATTTCTAAGGTCCTACCTTCAAAGATGCCCTGTACATTTCGAGGGTCCACATATCGGACAGTTACAGAAACAACAGTGTCTCACCAAATGCTGCTTTAGTGATCATAATTAATTTTGTAACAATGCGAATGATGAGGTGTTTTTTCAATAGTTACTTCTACTTTGCTGTTCACTGTGAGCAATCTTCATGGCAGGTTGTGGAATTGCAACGACAGGCTGAAAATGCTTGAAACCTGTCATGGTGACAGGCTGTAAAATGGAAATATTAACTAATTATAACAAGGCTTGTATATCATACAGAATAGTCTTCAATAATATTTTAGCCTTTTTTTCACTGAATGGATTCTCCCAATCTATTATAAAAGTATACATTAGAACGGTCTAGTCTTCATTTGTAGGGATGTTCAGATAGTATAAGAATATTACAGTGAGAAAAACACTCTAAGGATTCAATATTGTTTTTGAACTTATTAGCTGAAAATTCCTTCAAATCAATAAATGGGAATTGGTAAATAACCTTCAGCAAGTATTCAGTTATCAACGGGTTAATAAATCTTACCAAATTTATAACATAAGATAGTGACAGGTCATTAATGGTGATATTCCGGGGGACAGCCAGTGTGTCAAATCGACCCTTTATCTTCTCACGAATCAATGATCGAGTCTGTAAATAAAATTAATTAATATAAACAAACCATTCACTGTTTTGTCATGGAAACTACCATGACATGGCAGCCAATACATGCCAATGAAAACTCTCATATGTGTGAAACTTGCCAATTCAAGTACCTCATGCCAAGGAAATGGCCACTAATATAATAGGTCTTTGGCTTCTTGCCATATCCATTTCACTTTTTCACATTATTATATTGACATATGCGAACAAAATATTAGTTACACTATACATTGTAGTATCTAATCCTTGAAAGTAAATAATTTATGTTCATCTAATCAATTAAATATAGCTTTCTGACTTTTAAATTTATATATCGGTCATTAACCAAACTTTGCTTGATAGAACCCCAAAATTACACAATTTGGTAAGAGGTATCTCAAAACATACCTAAGAGGAAGATTTGCGAACAAATTCATTGAGATAGCACTGAAAATGTTTTGTTTCTTCATTGAAAAATTTCCTTTCAGGAGATGAGTTTTTGAAGATATGACACAGTAAAATAATATTGCCCTAAAACTACCATAAACGACATATAGGTCATTCCACCCGCCAACCTGTAAAACAACATAATTTCCTTCTAACTGCCAAAGGGTTAAATATATTTGAGCATTTTAGATGAATAGAGAATGAATTACTGCTATGATAACCGATATACAATATTTTGCATGCATACCAGAATTCATACAGCTGACCCCTCCCATAACATGATTCATACCTCGTCCTGCACCTTCTCAACATGGCGAACCCATTTCTTGCAATATTCTACGTCAAATTTCCTCTCTAGTTTACCAATAGCTGCAGGAAAAAGTTACATTAATATAATATGTTGTCTGCAAAAAAACAATAAGACAATAAGAACTACAACATCTTCTGCATCATAATTTTTTTTAGTTCAAATTATAAAACATGACTAAGGCAGCACAAAGTCAATTTCCTGAAACCCCAAACATGCATTTTTGTTTTATTTGCGTTCAATCTATTGTAGGAATTTTTAATCGGTACGAAATAATATTTTCTTAACAAGATATGTATCTCCTAATAAGTATTTGGACACTGGTTACACTTCATGCTTCGCACGTCATAGAAGAGTTTAAGGGATATAATGTGTGTAGTCATTATCAATGCCCGCTAATCCACTTAGAACATTGCCAATTTTTTTTTTTCGATAGGCCAGCCGTAACTGAAATTATGCCGATTCATGCGATTGAATATTCCATTATGGATTATGCAGTCTGAATCATTAATCTTCCTTCATGTGACGTCATATGAGGGACTACTAGTGACACACAATGTCAAACTTGAAAGGCTGTAAACAGTTGGCTTTTATCTACTGATTGTTTATACAGAAATGGCTGGACCCTCGGAGCTCTTTGCTAACCTGTTAATATCAGTAGGTATTGAAATGATACTAAATACCTGCGGGATATTTTTGTGCACTTGTCAAACGGAAGTGGCTATTAACGGCAACGTGACAGTCATTTATATAGAATCCCGAATCCCGAGTCAAGTAGAGTTCACCCTCTTTTTCTTCCTCTTTGGTGTTCGATGTGTTTGGCCAAGTGCGTGGGGCGGGAGTTGGTTCCAACTGATAGGGGCCTATGAGTTTAGTCTCCCAGTTCTGGGCCAGCTGGCCGTACGTATGTGGCAGAAGAAGGTACCACATCAGAGGGAAAATCGGAGGCTCTCTTTGGTCACTAGAGAAGCGACTCTGGTCCAGAAGGAAGGCAGCCAGCTGGAACATATTTGACAAATTGATTCCCAATTGCACTCAGTGCAAACCACGCAAGGTGCGAGTTCATCGAAGCTAGGTTTCTCAAAATCACAGAGCAAACAATTACTAGACATTATTTTTTATTGAAAATTGTATGAAAATTTAATAATAAAACGACTTATCTTGCATAAGCGTAGAAGAAAAAGAGGGTGAACTCACCTTGACTCGGAATTTAATAGAAATGACTGTCACATGGTAATTGATAGCTACTTTCATTTAACAAGTGCGCAAAACATACTGTAGGTACAAGGTACTTCGTACCAATTCATTACCTACGGATATGTAATGGGTTTAGCGAAGAAACGGCAGCTAAATTATTTTCTTAAACTCTTATACGACGTGCGAAGAATGAAACTTGTATAACCAACAGTTCAGTGTCTAAGATATCTTTGACAGAGATAAATGTGCAGTACTGAAATTAAACCTGGGGCTAACTAATATTAACGTCGCAGTGAAATGCTTCGTTGGCATATGCCCCAGAAATAAAATATAATACCATGTGTAGCATGATCTTCAAAAGGTTTTGGCCTGAGAAACTGAAAATTAACTTTGCATGGCCTAAATTATAAACATGTGGTTATTCTAGAAAATGTATGATACACATATTTGAATTAAATGATTTCAGCTTCATGTTTTAAAAAAAAGGGGTAAACAACTTTTAAATATGATGAAGAAACAGCAAATTAAAGGTACTCTATCCGATTTGATTGTCCCTATATAATCAGATTCCAACAACAACAACATTTTTAGAAATGCCGCTTCAGTTATCAGAATCAATTATTTGCCCAAAAATAATGCTAACCACTGTCAATTAGAGTAAAAAATTGCCGGAAAAGTGTTATTTATTAACATGTTGTTTGATGAAATTTGGCCTTATTATCAACAGAAAGCCTCTTGATTTTAGAGTTATCCATCTTCATCCGCAATTTGGTCCGAGTCCGTATGCTTGTTGCCACTAGGAATTCTCGATGGTGAAAGATAATAGATTTAAAAAATTGATATCTAATAACTCTGAGCTTTGATAGCGGGGTTCCTCAGCTTGAATCAAATATTTTTTACCCCGGCCAAATAAATAATAATTGAGGGGCACTTAAACGGATTATGCATCTTTAAGTGTACTGCCAAGGTACTGAAAATGTTTATTCTCACCTTCCTTGTGTTTTTCTATCTGAGTCTTGAGTTCTTTCCGTCGCTGTAATTCATCCATACTGGTTACAACATTTGGTAATGAAGATAACTCATGGTTACACTCTCTTATTAAGGTATTGATGAATTCCTTAAATGATATCAATCGGTTTATATTAACAGTATCAATAATAATTTCTATATCACACTATAAAATAAATAAGTTACACTAATTATTACCCCTATCATTGGGCATTTGCAACATTGGCGTCCCTCTGCTCCTAAGAGAAAGCAATTTTAGCTACAATTTTTTGCATAGCGGGCTAGCATAACGGGGCTAGCCTAGAGACACTATTCATCCAATCAGGTACTTGTTCAATGCATGATGACCAAAATCTCTTATTAAGGGGAATACAGACAGTGAAGCAAGAGCAGAACAACTGGTTGAGCATCATTGTCAGTTTAGATAAATACAGTTCAGACAGATATGTCACTAAGAAGGGCACTGGCATAGAATTCAGGTGGTCACCCGACATGTTTACATCTTGATTACCAATTTCGCGAGATTGATCTTCTAAATTCAGGAGTTCTAGCTCAATTCAGGAGACTTTTTTTTAACTAACATTTTTCTAGTTTTACTAAAATTATTACCACATAAACATCTGTTTTTTTTGTGTCACATTAATTCAATTGAGTGAGACGTGTCATGAATTAAAGGGACGGGCAGCCTTCATTGTCGGTTATAATTTAGAAATAACATTATCAAATTATAATTTCCTCAAGAATATACTAATAGTATAGCATAATGATGAGATGAATGCGATATTATTCACAAAATATGCTTTGTGTCCAGGAAAATGCAGGTCGAGTGTTGTTCAGTTTCTCGCAAAATGCGCAGTGGATTGTTTATAAGCAGAGTCACGATATAGCATCATTTCCTTATTTAGATTCGCGACATTATACGGCGGTTGTAAAACCCCTAATTTGATGCGTCTCCAACTTACAACTCACAACACTACTGATAGTAAATTCCTTATATGGTATGTATTACCATATATAGGTTAGGAGAAAATACTACAGCGCAACAGAACATTTTCAGTGGACGATCGGGTAGTTCCAAGTGTTTGTCTATAAACAAACGGTTCTGTAACGTTTTTGATGTTTGTTTACATAACAAAGCGTACAAACGTGACAATAACATGCAATGTACGCGACATTTATGACTGGTATAAGAACAACATATGTCAATTATATAATATTCTTTATTACACGCTTGTTCCTAGAAGTACAGTGTTATTGCTGTTCCATATTTACAAATCAGTATGGAACGTACGTGGCAAGTTGGTTTTCTGTTGATTACTAGTTAGTGTTGGTATCTACATGTATATCATAGTATGTAGCTTATCAGTTAGTTAATCATGCATGGCATGTGGAATTCAAATTGTGCATACTATGGATAAAGTAAAGGTATTATATATGTAATATATATATCTTACCATACCACAATACAACATCCTGTTCATGCAAAGTCATTCCATGGGCTTCATTTTGTGTTTTATATCTGTTGTAAATTGCGATTAACATGCATGCGAAAAAAATACAAAGCCCTGCACTTGCTAACAATCAGCACAAACTTTCCGAGTTTTCGATCGCAAATCTTGCATGTTTATGGGGAAGATAAGTTAGATAACTATTATTTGAGTTGAGATGAACTTGTTCGAATCGATTCGATTTGATTCGGTTTCGATTCGATTCGAATCAACCGCGGAAAACATCCATGTTTAATGTAAATATCAACAAAAACACGTGCTTCCGGTCAGCGAAGAGGAACGATAACTCGTGATCTTCCGGTATTGCATCAGATCGTATTACAGTTGACTCCGTTAATAGAGTGACGGTGTGGTTTTGCGAAAAATATATAAATATATCAAAGATATTATTTATCTCGCGAGGTGAATCAGATCAAATGGAACCACACATACATAGTTTGGTTATCAGTGCGGTCGGTCGGTTTATAGATTGATTTTTTTAATTTAAAACCAATAAAATGAACTTGGGTCGGGGTGTTTTGAAGACGGTCGGTCGGGTTACGGGAATCATTTTTGTTTTGGCCTTATGGGTTTCAAAAGGCATAACAAATATTCATTCTAATACTAGCATACAACAAATAAACTAATCTAAAACTTCCTGAAATTTAATAGAAATTTGACTTGATTAGTTTAACCCTTCCTTTACTAAAATAGTAGTTCCCTTAGGAAATGTGCAGATGATAAGTCAACAAGCGGCTATAGATTGTTTATTGAACTTATTTTTTGTCTGAACATTTCCCACCAATGAATAAAAATCCTGCTTCACTCAGCTTCACTTGTATTATTTGTCTGCTAATTTTCCTGAACACTCCTCCAAATGAATAATAGATCAATCAAATATATACTTTTATAACTGGCGGGAGAATTCATTCAGTAAAGAAAGAGTTATGTAATGACATACCACTCTGTTGGCTACTGCTTCATACTGTCTGAACTTGTAAGCAACAAAGAAGAAGAAGCAGAAATACCCACACACCGCCAACGAATCAGCCTGTAGATAGAACACAATATCAAGAATTATAAATAGTTATCACGATTATCGTAGAACGAGGCGTCTATAAAAGTCCTTGTTCATTCCTACTACTTGTAGTGTAAGCAGTGAGGAAATGCACTCTTATATCTCATTAATTTGAGCTTGAGATGCTGTGATCAGAGTCAGGGTTGGATTTGATCATATCTATAATGCAATATTTTAGCATCTTTAGAATATATCTGTCCTGTGTGGACAAAGAGAGTCGCTGCTATTAATTTGTATATAAGAATAAAGTCGTGTGCTGCTGATTTGGATGTAAAATATATGAAAACTAGCAGGTGACCCCGACTTCGTCCGGGCTTTGACCTTGAATTGACCATTTTTAGTTCAAGGTCAGGTCGGGGTAACGATTTGACCCGTCCAAAACACTCCCCGGACAAAAATATCTGTAGGTATAAAATTTCGTCGAAATCCATCCGTTTTACCCGATTTGACCTTGAATTGACCATTTTGAAGGTCAAGGTCAGTTCGGGGTCACAATTTGACCCGTCGAAAACAATCCCCCCGACAAAAGTATCCCTAGGCATAAAATTTCGTCAAAATCCGTTAATTTTTAAATTTAATTTGAGTTAATTCTGCCTTTTTAATCAAGAGAAATGATGGTACCCGTCCCGTGATGGTACCCATCCCTAAAAGAGGTACGTTTGTGGGTAACCGTTTCAAGGTGAAGATCACCTCGGGCGGAAAAACTTACCCGATGAAAATCTCCCACGTTCCTTGGAACCCCTAAGTACGAAGACAGACATAAGAATCACACAAAACGCTCATGTCTGGATTACAGACACACTCACGTCTGGCCCCAGACATAAGAATCACACTACACGCATACACTCTTTATCAACGACACTGCAGATACGAACGCTCTTTAACTATCAACGTGATTAACCCCACAGTGCCAAGGACGGTCATTTTGGTGACTGGGCAAGGAGAAGGGGTGCTCGGAGCTTCTCCAAAACGGCGGTAAACACTGCCCTTGGTTTTTTAACCTTAGATTGGAAGTTTGAGCTCAATCGGTCCAGCAGTTTTCCCGGCCATAGCTAACAGACAGACAGACAAACAGAAGTCCCAAAATATATATTAGATAACTATCCTGTATTCTCATTCAATCACTGCCCCCAAAGGAGAGTTGTACATCACTTTAATATACCACTAGAACAGTAGTCTTCACTCACCTCGCATAGATCCTCGGCCGAGAATGGAGTTTCAGCATAAAACATCTTCTCAGCAGTTCTGAGTACCAAGTTAATTGTCCACCTAGAGGAGGTAAAAACTTTTGCAAATGAAAGAGATGCAACCCAAGATAAAGATACCGAGAGGAATCCAATGACCCACCGTCTCCATTATACCACCTATTTTGAGAGTTAAGTTTATCCAAAATGCCCCATATAATAATAACAAAAATCACTATTCTACTATACATATGCAAGTATATACATATAAATGATACCATGTCACCACTTTTATTTGCTGAATGGGTAATAATTTTAGTGAGAGAATAGCAAATTTGATAATTATTTTAAAATTTAATCTGAGCCCATGTTTATAGTGGATCAGAAAACAAGAAATTCTGAAGACACATTTTCAAGGTAAATTTCTGGTTTTTGTTATGCATTTGACACCTACGATGTTTTTTCTTCACATTGTAAAGTTAGCTCAACTTGTGTGCTGCTATTTGTACATTTTTGATAGATGGAAATTTATTTCCAGTTGAAGTCCCCTGATCCTTAACCCTTTACCCAACAGAAGGGCCCTGTGCCAATGCATTCTCTTATATATGCGAGTCGACCATAGGTCGCCTCGCATATATAAGAGAATGCATTGGCCTAAAAAAAATATTTTTTTAACACTTTTTACCATTTTTTCTTACATTCTTTAACAATTTTATAATTTTTAATGTGTTAAGCCAATGCATTCTCTTATATATGCGAGGCGACCTATGGTCGACTCGCATATATAAGAGAATGCATTGGCACAGGGCCCTTCTGTTGGGTAAAGGGTTAAACCTGGCCTACCTTTTAAAGACATATTATGGACTTGTTTTGGTGCGTGAATCTGCTAAGTTAGTACTCAAGAGCTATGATTTCGCTATCAAGAATCTTTTCATTTATTAACCCTTTGAGTGCCAGGGGCCGATCTAATCGGCCCTAAACCTACACAATAAGTCTGTTAAAGAATATAATAAAATATATTAAAATTGTAAAAAATTGTAAAAAACAAAACAAAACAAAAAATTGTTAGGCCAATGCATTCTCTTATATATGCGAGGCGACCTATGGTCGACTCGCATATATAAGAGAATGCATTGGCACAGGGTATATGGGTTGATACAAAAATCGGACCTGGCACTCAAAGGGTTAATATATAAGAAGGACAGTGTGTATTGTCAGTTTTGGATTAATATTCATAAATATAACTACTTTGAGAAAGATTATTCTCCATTTCTATTTGATCACCCTACTGGAGTGTTACACATCACTTCAACGTGGCCAGTTTTTCCACCCCGCACAGAATTTCACACACAGTTCTTCATATATGAAAATTCAAAATACTTGAAACCGATGAACTGCATTCATTGTAAACTAGTCATTGTGTTAGGCATTATAATCACTGTTGAGATTCAAAGGAAGATCTATAATTCATACCTCAGAATTAGGCGACACGTTTTTGAACAGAAAATATATTTCTAAAAATTAAATTAAACCAAACTGTAGTTGAATTCACCTTTCGGCCAGCGGCCGATAACCTCGCCTACAGCTTAGAGATGGCTGCGGTAAGACAAACAAATGGTAAATATGAGTGAAACTGTGAAGCCGCGCATAGGAGCTCTGTCTGATTTGCCGGACAATTTCGATAAAATATTTTTTAATTCGGTGGGAACATCTTTAAAATCCCGTCAGCAAGGTTTCAGATACTATATCGAAGGTTATGTCCACAACGTGTCAATAAATAAGTTAGAAAATAAACTGTTTGTTGGAGCAAAATGTCACCGAAACCAGCGGAAAAATGAAAGTCCACTCCAGGTTGATTTATAGGTTGATTCATGGAATATTTCCGATGTACACTGCTCTTGTCAAGCTGGGTGAGTGCAATAATTATATCTTTTTAATGCTGCATTATTTTTGTGAAGATACAAGTTTGTGCTGTGCAACCCACCATACATTTGCCAAAACTATACGATCAATATGTGGAATATATATCCGATCCGTAAATTCCGAGCTTATTATTCATAACGAGTGATTTTGATGTTTATATACATTTTAGTGTTATGTTCGTATGCTATGACACTCAGAACGTTTGTGTTGCTACTGATTTTGGTCAAGCCGCCCCTCCCCAATCAGCAATCACACGCGACGTCAAGGCTGCTCGTTTTAATTTTTCATTGTAACGTTCATTTCTTCAAAACTAGTTTGACCATAATGGCATTTTGTAGCTAAATGACGATTTAAACGTAAGAATCAACATTTATTATCACCACCTAAATTTATTGTGTTTGTCAACTCAAATTAGCATCAAGTCTGGTTGGCGTATAAACAATATTTATTTTAAAAAATCAAATAAAAAACACAAACACAATACAATACAAATATAGAGAAGTCTGTTTGGGTCACCTAATTGCATTTCGAATCGCCCTATAGACCTAATAGGGCCCAATGCTGCTGATACACACTGATTCTGTATTGGTAATTTATATCTATAAAACGTATGAAATGCGCTGACCTTATATTACCTTTACTCACCCCAATTCCAAAATGTTATATTTGGGGGGTTTACTTTGTGAAATACATGTATACAACCCCCAGCCCTACCCAACAAGCTTGTCATCTGGGGATTTTGTTTTTTTCCGAAACAATGGTTGTTGTTCACATGAGGTGGGTGTTATTCTGTCCTTACAACAATGGCAACTACATGGATTGAAAGATATTCCATCAAAACTGACATGTACATCCGTTCCTCAACAGTGGTCTGTTCCACGTGGTGACAAGATCGAGCCTGTGGCGATCACCAAGTTATGTGTAACAAAGGCCAGACTTCCAACTGATCGACAACGAAAGAAGCCAAGTGTGATGAGCCTTGTTGATTATAGGTATAACTGTCATTGAGACAACACATATTATAAATCAATTACTTCACACGTCATTACTAATGCAGCCAGGGTGTAAGTGACACTCTCGTTATTTGGCGGACTCATTAACAAAGGTGATTAGCATGACATGGATCCGGTTAAACATGGTTTTATTGGGCCGGGACTGAGACCCCATTTTGCACATAATTACATCATTACGTAATCCCATAATCAGTTGCAGCTCACGAACTGTGAACACACCTCATATGAACTGCCTACTCAAATTTTCTAGCAGTCAGATATAAGAACACACTATTCAATTAGAATAACATAGTTTGTCAATGTCAACTTTCGGCTTCACAAGCGGAATAAAATTCACTCCGATACATCTATCCGGGTATCGATTGTCAGTGTTACACCTCCCATGGCTACACGTTTTCACCATTTTATGAAAACCCGACTCAGCTTGGAAATATTCTGGTGCACATCAAACAAATTATCCTTATGAACTGTTAACAAAACAAACGAAATCTCTCGCCGGGCGTCGAAATTAATCACCAAACCAGGAATAAATGACAACATTTTCTGATTGGATGATAAGGTGGTGCACGGATACTTAGTATGAAATTTAATAGTATTGCTAATTACAAAAAAAAATTATGTTTAATCCGAACAAACATCCGCCGATATTGAGTGTTGCTATGCTAGTAAACAAACATTGATGTCTTACCGGAAATCACGCTAGGCTCTCAGTGAATAGATGCCGTTATCTGATTGGATAATGCCGATATCTGCCGAAGCGTCAATTCTTATGGAAATCACAACAATAAGCTAATAATGAGATCTAGTATGCGCACTTATTTATTAGTTCACATATATTCGTTTTGGTAGAGAATGGGGATTTTGTTTTGAAAACCAGGAAGTGTCATTTTGAAGGAAGTATCCAAAATTGCCTTTATAAAAATGTTTTCCGAAAAATAAACCAGTACTGAACTAGATAAGTGCCTTTTTGAAAGCTTTTCTATGAATCCATAAACTTGATGGATGAGGATGTAGTTTCAATTCTGGAAGTTTCTGAAAAATTTGCCATGGCTATCAATGTTGAAATTAACCATCTCTATGCTACCTTAATTAACCCTTTCATGAAGGGAGCTGCTCTGGTGTAGCATTAAAGATCCTGTGCCAGTGTTTTCTCTTATATATGCTAGTCTCCCACAGGGAGCCTTGCATATATACGATAATGCACTGGCATACAAGGTCAAGGTAATTATTGTCAGGCCAATGCATTCTCTTATTTATGTGAGTCTCCCTATGGGAGACTCGCATATATAAGAGAATGCATTGCCACAAGGTTTTTGCAAAATTTCAGGAAGCTCAAGTCATGGAAGGGTTGATAACTGACCTGTCATTGAGTAAAACATCTGTGTTGAAAGTGTTTGGAACAAAGGTATTCATCAGGGCACACAGAACTCGGCTGTCAACATAATCATCAACACTCTGCAAAAGAAAGTATTTTAATAAAGGTAGGCATTAGGCCGAACAAATTTCTCAGACACCTGCCCTCTCATAAAAGAAGGACCCTCTGGGTGCTTTTAATAGCCCACATGGGATGAAAGTTATGAATCTTCCTGCAGCTCGGCTTCACAGTGTGATGTCCATAAAATCTGTCAATTACTTACCATAATTTTAGCTACACACATAACACAATAGACTGTTACATTAAAATTGCATTAGCACTTAATATTATTGCCGAAAACTTCACCAACATTGGTTGTAACAGTTCGTACACCCCATTGTTTGAGGGATGGATGCAAGGTCCACCAAATTTTGGCTATGTAAAATAGTCTGGCTATGTAATATATAACAGAACAACACATATGTTGAGATTAGTTAGAAATCAGCACCATGCTTAAGTGTGCTAATTTCTAACTAATCTGATTATCATCTGTGGTTCTGTATTTATTACACATCTCATACTTATTTCACTGGCTTTATAACTGGTTAAATTCTGACAGTGGAAGGCTCTCTTTAAAACTTGAGCTAGCCCTATATCATGTGTATGCACAATCAAATACATGTGGCTCGTTTACCCATGCATGCAAGTTCAGGTTCTGTGTATAAATTCACTTATTGTGTCTTTTACAATTTTAGTACACCAAAATCTGGTTATACAATGCTGAAACATGTTCTAAATCTTCTACGAGAAAACTCGTAGTTGGCACCACCTACGACTTAATCTACCAGTGTTCATCGCTGGTGCCAGCTACAAGTTATCTCATAGGTAAATAAATATTACGTTTGCGATGTCCTAGATGACGTACAGTGTACCAATGTTTATATATAAATTAATTTACTGTGTTTTATACACAATATGCTTGCACCTGTTTAGTCCTCTATATTTAGGTGACATGTTTATACTTACTGAGAATTGTAACAACCTCCCCTCTCTGGTGGTCTGAAATCATAAACAATAAGTAATGAAGAACATACCATTGACATTGTTAAAGACATATTATGTACTTGTTCGGGTGCGTGAAACTGATAAGTTAGTATTCTGGCACTATGCCAACTGGGTGAATGTAACATTCTACTAACATCGCTGAAAATTTGAAGCAAATCGACGGTACCACTCCATAGATACAACGTCAGAAAACGATTTCGCCTTCGAGAGTCACTGCATTTAATTAATATATAAGAATGACGGTGTGTGTTGTAAATTTGGATATACTATTTATAAACATTACTACTTTGAACAAGATTATTCTCCACTTCTATTTGATCACCATACCGGAGTGTTTCACATCACTTTAAAGTAAAAAAATATATATATATTAGAATAAATACAATGTTACAAATTAATCTATCTGTTATAAATGAATTCTACGACAATGTCAAACTGTCAAATCCCAGCAATATAAATACAAGTCAAATATCATTCGCATCGGAGACCACTGCCATCTTTTATCGATTGAAAACAAGAAACGGCATGACACACACTTAATTACCATATAAAGTATCGGTTATGGCTTACGTGGCATTGAAAATTAAATCTCTCCATTGCGTGTGTTAAAAGATGAAACATAACAGATGTCTAAATGCCTTAATGTTATTGTCTGTATTCCAATATCAATTCAAAGTGCGCAAAGATTTGATTTGTTGTTATATCAAAATAAATTGAGTGCAACAAGTCTCAGAAAACATTCAGAAATTATAAGTTTATATATGGTTAGAACTGAAAATTATTTGCCATTAATATCTAACTACTAACAGTGAATTTTAAGAACCCTTTTGGCTGGACAACATACCTTAAGCTGATATTTGGTCATCTCTAGTACACAGCTTTGAGGTGTTGGGTAACTTCCAGGAGCTCTTCGCTTTCTCTTGAAATTTTTCATCCATTCCGAGTTGGGAAATTTGTTCCAGTCTTCATCTGGCTCATTCATCTATAAATGAATTCCAAGATGTATTCAGAATACTAGGCAAATATTTATGAACCCTGTTTATCTTTTCATTTAGATTATAGTGGATGAAACAACACACTTAGAATGAGAAGTGTCATCTGAAAGACACTACAGTAATGCCCTAAATAATCAACTCCTTAACCACATCAGAATTTGGGTAATTTTTCAGGATTTAGACGGAAATATGGCATTTTCCAACTAAATCCTGAAAAGTTACCCATAATTCTGCTGTGGTTAAGGAGTCGATTATTTAGGGCATTACTATATCTTCTCTTGAGTGCAATTATATAGGTATTTAGTTTTAAATTCTTTATGTTTTAATAAGTCAGGGAACACTAACAATAATTTAAGTCATGAAATACTGTAAAACCATTGGTTGTCACTTAATTAGCTATTAAAGTTATTTCTCGATACCCATAATCAGTATTAGTCAGTCTTCCAGCAAGCATATGTAACTGCAGACATATTTGGCACGATGCCAGAATTGTTGGTTACAATTGGGAGACCAATAAAAATGATAAAATGAAGTTTCTCTTTAACTGGATGCGCGATTTGTTCTCAAGACATAGTTGTGGATAGCGAGGATTCTATTAATTTTATGGAAATATATTGGTGAATATATTTTTGTTTAAATTATAACATTCAGGTCATGAGTATATAATGGAAAAACTTTAAGAAAAATTTACTATAATGTGCTATGTGTCTTCAAACTTTTTGGTTATAACTGCATAAACTTAATCGAAACAACGGTTATTTCTTAAATGAGAAATACTTAGATAATACACATTAGATTGTATTTGAACATAAATCCCTTAGCTTTTAAAATGTGATGTACATATAACAAAGAAGACATTATCATATGTTTAAGTAAACAATCATCCATAAAATTGTGTTCTCTCCACTCTAGTAATTTTTCAACCTTCGATCATTGAATGGATTCTCCATGGGAGACTCCCATATATAAGAGAATGTATTGGCACAGGGTTTTTGCAAACTGTCAGGAAGCTCCTATCATTTTCATTTAGGGCAAAATAACAATGCTGTTCCAGCACATATATGAGGTATTTCTTGCCATTTTATAAAGTTTGAAACAGACTAACAGAGCTTTGTGGCCCACTTGGTGGAGGGCAGAAGGAGCAAGTACCCCCTCTGCCTCCCTTGCCGGCACCCCTGGACGAAGATAGTTAAATTTATTGATGTTCATTGCACCACAATCCATGAAAAGAAACATGGTACACAAGAGCACTGCATTGAAGATAAGGTAAAAACAAAAATTCAAAATCAATTGGACTCCATGGAACCACCAAATTTAAATTTTAGAGTACACAACTTCAGGGTTGATTGGTATAAAGAGCTAGATGTTATAGAGAAAGAAAGTTGAAGAAGAGTTTTCTAGTATTCAACCAACAATTCATACACATAGTACATGAGATAAGTACATATAAATAAAGAATGAAAATATTCAGAGATAAACACAAATTAATGCACAAAGAGATGTTCAAAGACAGGTCTGGAAATATTGTGCTACACATTTGCAGAATGAGGTCCCCAGAGGGTAAATTTCATGACGCTACCCCGCACAGTAGGGAAACATGACCAAATTCAACCTCTGGGGACTTCATTCTGCATTGCCTCATCTGCTATGGGAGACCTAGACTCAGATTTTTAAGTTCCCAGATGGTGAAGATGGTGATGTGTACCCATTGGGCACCTCAATTATACATTGTGTCATCTGCCAATTTAGGGATATAGAGAAACTAAACTGAAAAAGACAAAAAAAATTCAAAAGAAGTTTCTAAAGAAACTATAACTTGTTAATTTGATAATAAAGATACTTTCCAGAGAAAATGAAGCTTAAACAGAATGAGGTCCCCAGAATGTGAATTTAGTGATGTTAGCTCATTGTGCAGGGTAGCATCACTAAATTCCCCCTCTGGGGACCTCATTCTGCAAATGTCCCACCCATATTTTCAGGCCTGTTGAAAGGTCACACACATTCACTGCAATATATAGATAAATATAAATACATAATAATTACAGAGAGCACATGTCCAATATCATCAAATAGAAAAATGTTTGAACATCTTTAAAGTTTTGGAAGGAATTTGCAGTGGGTACAACTGAAAAATCATACACTATTAATAAGGAGAACACGAACAAATTGAACAAATTTGTTCTTATTTTCATTGTTAATTATCCTCCAGTGACAAGATGGCATATGTTGAAACCGATATACTGTATGGGTAACAGCAGCAAATGCTTATGTTTTTCGCAGCAGACAGTAACACTCAAATACAGACAAGTTTGATAATGTCCAGATACAAGCGGCACATTATTTCATTAGTAACTTATTTGCAGCAACATTGGCAAAATACAAGACAATCTACATTAATTTTCTTGTATTAAAAACAAAAGATAACATTATTAGAAACACTTTTCATAAACTTTCTGGTAAATACCACAACGAGTAATATGTTAACACATAGAGATGCAAATATATTTATAGTTGAAATACACTAATATGGTAGACATGTTGGTATTTATTATTTGAATTTGATCAGCGGAATTCAATAACATTCTTGTTCATCTTGGGAGTCCCTTGAAGCACCTTTAACCCTGACCAGATTCTCCCATTCAGCTCTGAAGTTAGATCATACCATTATCTGTACTCTGGCCATAAGGCCGCGGAGATCATATTCCACGAGTTCCAAAACTGGGAACTTTTTTTACACTCTGACGGAGAACTTTATACCATTGAAAAACACCGCAGGTAATATATTTCTTTGTTAATACATGTTCCTTAATGATGTATTTCTCAGTTTGTGAAGGTCCCAGCACGAATTTACAACTTTTGCTCTGCGTCTCTTGCAAACATGAAATTTCCCCCGGGTAATCAATTCAATGTTTAACATGAAATCGCCATACAAAATTGCATATATCCTGCAATCTCGAGCTGGGACCTTCGTCTACTGTTTACATTATTAAGGAACATGCATTATCTAGAGATGGGCCTGTCCCAGATGGGACTGAGGTATACCCCCCGTATTCAACATGTTATTTGAATGTAGTAGCCATTACTGTATATTGGGCACTGAAATTATGTGAACAGGTAACTCTAAATCCCCTAAGCCCTAACACTAATCTTGAACCTCTTAACCATTAATCCTAATCCTAAAACATATTGACTGAAAAATGTAAGAATAAAAGCTCGGACAAAATTATGCATTTTGAGAAGATTTTCTAATTTGAAAAATAGGGCTAACTCCACAAAAAAAATTCAGATAGACCTCATAATCGCAGGTGCACAGATTCCCATGGTACTAATTATCTGTGCCAAGTTTCAAAACAAATGACCAGAAAATGTAGGAATAACAGCTAGGACAAAATTATGCATTTTGAGAAGATTTTGTAAGTCGAAAAAGGGGGATAACTCCACCAAAAAATGTCGGACAGACGTCATAATCACAGGTGCACAGGTTCCCATGGTACTAAATATCTGTTCCAAGTTAAAATAAATTTACCTAAAAATGTAGGAATAAAAGCTCGGACAAAATAATAAGATAACTCACAAATTCAGAATGAACACAATATTAACAAAGCGAAGAAATATTCTAAGTCAGATCACAAAACACGTTAAAGAAGATTCTATTCTGAAACCAGCACTTGTTACTAACTGCATCGTCCAGTGTCAAGTCATCGAAATTCAATGAATCGCCATCATCATAATCAGAATCGACTGATACTTCCTGATAATACTCCTCATCCTCATCATACAGCTGCATGTCCCCCTCGTCTTCTTCTGATATGCTCGGCAAAGAGGGTTGACCCCCCTTCTGGTATGAAAACAATCATTCTCACCTTATTTGACAAAATAAACACTTTTATTGCTGATTAAATTCTCCAAATCAGTTATAAAAGACAAGTAAACATTATTGTGTTATGATGGGTATTTCGATAATACAAGTTCAAATAGCATAGGATTTCCTGTTCATTCATTTGAAGGGGTGTTAAGATAATAAGTTCAACAATCGTAGGCATGTTATCATCTGAACATTTCCCCATGTTAACTAACTAGGTGTTATCTCCTTTGACTCTTTTAACCTTTGACGACTGAATACTTGTTGACGTGTAGTCAACATGGGGAATTCTCAGATGATAAGTTGAACAAATTTATTATCTGAACATTCCCTCCAAATGACTCAACTTGTATTATCAAATTCATAGTGAAATAGGGGGGTACATGTAACTCTGTCAGAACAGACACAAATTTGAACTTGAACGTGACTTTCTCTTATATATGTAGACCATATATAAAGTTTCATAAAAGTCTGCGAATACTATTCAAGTTATCATCCGGACAACAAACGTTTCCGGTGGTCACTAAGATGCATATGGACAGACGTACATTTCTATATCCCCCAATAAATATTTAAGGGGGACATAAAACATTAATATATTATTACTGGCACAGTTCCTTTACATTTAAAAAATCGGGAGTTCAATGAAAGAAGTGGCATAGTATAATATTAGGAACAAGTCCTAGAAGTATTTTTTTTAATCTGTTGTGATTAAGCCTTTCATGACTGGAGCTTCCTGAAATTTAGCAAAACCCTGTGCCAATGCACTCTCTTACATATTTGAATCCCCCATGGGGAGCCTCGTATATATAAGAGAATACATTCAATGGCCTAACAATATTTACCTTGACCTTGTAAGCCAGTACATTCTCTTATATATGCGAGGCTCCCTAGGAGACTTGCATATAAAAGAGAATGCACTGGCACAGGATCTTTAATGCTGCACCAGTGTAGCTCCAATCATGAAAGGGTTAAATAATCAGGAGTTCAAGGAAAGAAGTGGTATAGTATAAGATTAGAGAATCTTCTGCGATTACGGCACTTCACATAACCAACTAAACAATGAAACATAGTGCCACACAGTGCCATCAATGTCTTTGAATCAACATGAAAAAACCTAGACCTCATTTCAAGTTAAGAACAAAGGTCACCGGAAGGTGTTGACCTGTGAATATCACCTGAGAAGGTTAAAGCTACGGAAGGCATTCATGGTCGGTACAACTGAAACATCACACCAAGTTTGTTAAACAAGCCTGAATTTAGTGTGTCAGACACATTAAATTCAGACTTGTTGTTAAACCATTATTATCAAGAAGAACGTGATAAAATAGAAGGAATTTGTTCATATTTTCATTATCAATAACCCGCCAATGACAAGATACCGCCTGCTGAAATCATTGTTGATAAATACGTAGCTATAACAGACAGTCCGTTTATGCTTTCCGCAACAAACAATAACTATAAAGTACAGATAACACTGACTATCAGTAGCGGTGTGGTGCGTGTTTATCATTAAATTATTTGCAACAGCAATGGTGGTACCCAAGTTTTTTTTAATCTAATTCCTGAACTACTCTCTGCCATTTAACAGCAAATGCTGCATTGGTTGCCCTTGGCAAACCGATCTCATACTGCATTTGTCACAGGGGACTCATCCGTTAACCGAGCACCCATTCGGGAGTCAATAGATATTGTCAGTATGCTTAATCCTGATGAGCTCATTAGCTGCTTGGATTGCATCCTCCTAAGCAAGGATTCGCAACCAATGCCCTATGACTGGGATAATTATCATGTAAAGCACATCAATATATAATTTACTGTGCAATGTGCTATATAAATTCATCAATTATTATCAATGAAAAATAGAAGCTGTCATACCGTGTCGGGGTTATCCTCCTCTATCAGTGAAGCGGCACCAAACCCTGAGAGTAGAGACTTCTTAATAACTTTCCTCTTTTTCTTGGCAGGTGGAGGATCAGGCGTCCACTATAAGCAAACACATTAACACAAATAAAATGAGATTTTTATTAGAATAAGTTTCGGAAAAAGGAGGGAATTACTAATAGTATTTCCTGTTTGTGTCAAGCGGTTAGGGACCAGCATAGAGGTCGACTTGGGAGATAACTTTTCCCAGAAATACAAAACCCACATTAATATGGTGGGGAATCTGCTATGGGAAATGATGGAGTCCGTGTCAGAGACACAAAATAAAAAAAATAAAATTGTCATGGAAAAATAGCTATTTCCTGGCATCTGAGCTAATCGGAAAGCAACCCAAACCTATGTACATAATGTTAATGGAGCCCTTTTCCCCTTTCTACCATTTCTGTGTGTCATCCAGTTTTTGTGGGTGCAGCGAATAAATCATGAAATTGCCTTTTTTGCACGAAAGAAAGTCAAATGGAAAACCCAAAGCAAAGCTGCCAACAGATGTGTTTCATTCGTTTACTAATTGTATCAACAGTTGCTGGACATAAAGTCCTAAGGACATTTGTTGAAATTATTACCTGAATATTTCCTAAGAAAATACTCCTCAACAAGTATTTAGTAAAGAAAGGGTTAATAAAGATTAGAAGAATGAAACAATCTGTTTTATTAGAAGATTAGAAGAATGAAACAATCTGTTTTATTACCCACCTATTGCTGTCTTTCGGTTGATTACATACAGAATACCTAAAGTTTTTGTTTGAATACTGAAATATCTCATGAGTGTCTGCAAAGAAATATCAAATTTTCCTGAGCGGCTACAAGCAATGAGTGAAAATTTGATATTTCTTTCCAGACACAAATGAGATGTTTCAGGTATTCAACTAAAAAACTGTAGCTATTCTTTTTATTATATGTGTAATATTTAGGCTCAAAGTTGCTAAGATAAGTCTTAATTAAATAAATCATTAACTGTACTTAATTAAAGAGTGCATGTGTCAGTGTTTACTAACAGGAAAGAGCCTAGGCGAAAAGTTGAATTTGACATGCTGCTACTCAAAAATAGAATTGTCGAGTGATCACGCGCCGTCATAAATTCGTCGGTTTTGATTGGCTAGTGGACAGTGTGCACGGAATTATCACTAGATCGACCTTGGCATCTTGTGTTAGTTTCAAGCCCTACAGTGTCTAGGGTGAATACCGACATCGTATTTCACTGTGGCTTCTAAGAGATAAATACAACGATCTACGTTTCGGTAATTTCCTGCTATATAGGCAAGCATATAATAAATTATATTACTTCAATCTGTGTGGTAATAAATGTACATTAACCCTTTACCCAACAAAACGGCCAAAAACGCCCAAATAAAGCTTCAGCAGCCTAAAATACCCTGTGCCAATGCATTCTCTTATATATGCGAGTCGACCATAGGTCGCCTCGCATATATAAGAGAATGCATTGGCCTAACAATTTTTTATCATTTTTTTTAAATAAATGTTTCTTACAATTTTTAGGACATAAAATAAAAAACATCCATTACCCTGCAGGGAGCCCCACACATATATAGAAGCATATAGAAGAGTGTCGTCTGCTCATGTTTGTCTGGGGCTCTGTATGGGTGAAATTATAAAATTGTTAAAGAATAAAAGAAAAAATTATTAAAATTGTAAAAAATTGTTAGGCCAATGCATTCTCTTATATATGCGAGGCGACCTATGGTCGACTCGCATATATAAGAGAATGCATTGGCACAGGGCCTTTCTGTTGGGTAAAGGGTTAACCTTTTCTTTACTTCAGTTATAAAAGTATGCAATGGAATGATCTATTATTCATGTGGAGGAGTGTTCAAGAAATATGAGCAGAAGAAAGACAGAAGAATTGATAATACAAGTGCAGAAGGAGGACTTATTGATGAGAAATGTTCAGATAATAAGTTCAACAAACAGCCTATGGTTGTTTGTTGAACTTATCATTTGAACATTTCCTAAGGGAACTACATTTCAATCAGTATAATAGTAAAGACAGCATATTTAAGGCTCTTAGTAAGGTAGAACTCACCTTAAATGGCACAAGCGTAAGAACATCCATATCCTGATGCTGCAGAAATTCAGCTCGTTCCCATAGAAACCATATATCATGTGTTATGAGCCTCCACATCAGTGCAAACACCTGAAATAAAGCAATACATGTTGAGTTGAATATTCAGGGATTCGAGCATGAAAACAGTTTATGAACGAACCGACTTGCCAGCGAGTTAACAAACTGTTTTCATGCTCAAATCCCCGAATATCAAACGAAACAGGATACGTTTGTCTCCATTATAATTCAATCCAGTCAAAAAATTTAAAGAAACTGTATGTAATTCGCTTTTTATTGGTATTACATGCCATGAAGTTAGATATTCTTTTTTCGTTTCTCCATTCAAAATTGGTTAACCGACAAGTGGCTGAAGGTGATGAATTGAAAACTAAAGTGAGCAACTCTCGACCAATCAGAATGTGTGTTTTAGTGACAAATATTCAACTGGAGTTACAATGTTAAATAACTGAATACTACAATCTCTTTACATCTGGCATCTGAGAACATGAGAAGGGCCTTATCCGGGTTTAGAGCCCAGTTGTCAGCCCCAAATTATGACACAAACCAGCCTAAATTAGTGGTTTGCCAAATCAAATCAATTTAATTGTAAATATTCAGTGTCCAATCAACAAAATATGTGCAAATCTGAGAAATCTGCTATCTTGTCTCTCACTGAAAGAAAGTCATATCCATTAATATCATTATTGATTCAAAATAAGGTTATTGCTGAAAAGTTTGAAGACAAATTCTATAATGCGCATAGCACACTTTATAGTAAATTTGTCTTCAAACTTTTCAGTTATAACTCATAACCTTAATCTAAACAAGAGTTATTTCTTATAATTTTATCCCAGTATTGTTCAAAACTTTTAATTTTCACCAACATATTTTCATAAAATTGATAACTTTCTTGCCATCAACAATAATGCCATGGGAACATGTATACACCTGTCAATCTTGCAAACGTTTGAAGAGAAACTTGATTTTCACCATTTTCATTGGTCGTACAATTTCTGGCATTGTTCCAATCATGCATATGCGATGAACTGCTGTCCGTGTGCACCTATCTGTTAGAGTGACTGACACCGATTAAGGTTATTGAGAATTCTAATTCAGTCAATTGGCAATTATTGAAAATCCTTTATCTGATTGGCTGAGACCATATAAGATTTGCCACCGTATAATCATTCAATAATTGGTCGCTAATTTCCATTACGTCATTGTCATGTCATTGATCTCAATTACCTGAATTCCCATGTCCATGTCCATGTTATTGTTAAAAGTTTGGTATTACTATTAGGCCTATTATTTATGTATTTGAATTTCATATAAATAAACAGGGAATTCATTTTGAATGAAATTTGCACGAAAGGAAGCACATGTTTGACTTGTCGGTGGGATGTTACATCTGACAGCCACATCAAAATGTTATCATATTATCCCGAGTATAAATTGTCTATTATATCCATTTCAATATCACAATATGTATAAGTACTGTCAAGTACATAAAAGTGTCAATATCAGTAAATCATCTCCGCAAGTTTGGAAACACAATTTGAAATTTGCGGTTAATTCCTTGATTGGAGATTAATATTATTCACCCTAAGGTGTCTGACCTGTTCGTGCCCTCTGGATATTTGGTCCTTAGTTGGAAAATCCAGTTTTATATTGTTTCGCCGACGTCGAGTATTGTTCTCGATTACTGAGTCAGTGTGTGAGACATGTGACACGATATGAGTGGTATTTGTGTTTACTGACTAGCTTTTGTGAGCATTTGATATATCCTTAATGTGTTGTTGGATTCTTGTTGTAAGAGTTTAAAAAGATAGTTGTGGGGGTTTATTTTTTTATAAATTGTTTGTTGAGTGCTAATGTCAAGTGTTTGATGTATATGTCCTGTCGGGTTTCGGAGGGGTGTACCACTAGGTTGTTGTCCAGTATTTGGGAATTGTATACTGGCCAGGACTTTGGCAATGTTGAAAATATTAGTTAAATTGTTTGTGCTTGTGATTGGTGCATCAGTACTGTGACGTATTATACTTCTTTTGGCCTTTAGAGGGCGTTTGCGTGGTAGGAATTGGGTCAAGCCATTCTTGTAATAGCAACACTAAACATGACACATATAACTTCAAAAGTCATGGTTAACTATTTACAAGATTTGTTTTCATTTATTTGAATTGTACAATACATATTTGAAGAGTTTAATTACTCAATTCTTCAAATTAAAGGTGGTAATGCATTTGCCATGCAACTATAATTTATATGGTAAGATTGTGATTTGGCTCTATTAGGTACAGGCTGAGTTGGTGTCGTTTTGGGTTTTATTCACAGTTCTATTTGAATGATTTGGGGTGGTAACACAGGTGTTTCATGTAAACATAATTAGAATGGGGATAACCATGTTGTGTTTGGTGATTTGGGAAAGGTTGTAGACTGATTATAGAGTGGCAAATAAACATTAATCGGCTCCAACTTGAACTGAATTTGCCACATTAAAATCAGCCTACAACCTTTCCCAAATCATCAAACACAACACTGTTATCCCCTAAATATCCTTAATATCTAATTAAGTGACAACCAATTGTTTTACAGTATTCTGTGAATTGTCAGCTTATCATTAAGTTATTAGAGCTACTACACTTGCAATTCTCAATTTATGCTACAATAATATAACTGGAAGTATAAGACCCATACACCTAATCACACGATTGTGCACAGTGGCTTACCTGATCAGCACTTTTCAAGGCAAACTGCCGGCAGTCAACCTGTGTATCCTCTGGTATGACACAACACTTCTTGAACTCATCCAAAATCCATTCAACTCGTGTTTGCTTCTGTTGTTGAGAAAGTCTGTTAGAAAAAATATCTATTTATATATGTAATAATAATAATACATAATATTTATATAGCGCTTTATCCCAGATGGACCAGAGCACTTACATTCCTACTAGTACCCTGCCCTCTATCACGCGTGATACACACATACATCTATACACACATCCATGTAGCATAGATTATCTTTTTAACCCTTTCATTACTAAATGGAATCTCCCATTCAATTTCAGTTACACATTAAAAGTATACATTGTGGTGGTCTATTATTCATTTGAAGGGGTGTTTTGATAATACAAGTGTAGACATTGGATTCTTATTCGGTCATTTGGAGGAACTGTTTAGACAATAAGTGCAATAAAACCTTTTTTCTAATATAAAACTCTCACTATTCTATGAACATTACAGTAATGCTCTAAACAATCGACTCCTTAACCACAGCAGAATTATGGGTTATTTTTTAGGATTTAGTCGGAAATATGGCTTGTTGCCATTCATCGGAAAGCTCTCTTAGAGCATTACTGTATGTTCACATTTTTAGATAAAACTTCCCATAATAGAAAGAGATATTTTTTTTCAGATAATATCAGACTCACCCATCAAAACTTCCAATTCTCTGGAGATTTTTGCCTGTGATACTTTCCACTAGGTTTTGGAAACTTGTCCCTTGGAGAAGGTCCATCAGTACATTACTGAGAAGTTGATCATAAGGCATTAAGCGCAGGTTTACCCATGCAGTGTAACCACGTATCTTTGTTCTCAGTGACATGGTGTGACGGTATGTCTGAAATTAAGCAATTGTATTCTCAAATAATTTTGACATAAATAAACTATGGTGCCGACTCAATAATAAGAGTATTAACCGTTTAATCATTCAATAAACTTTGTTGTACAAGAGGTCTTGATAGGTATTACGCATCTCTGTCCTTCAATAGATATTCAGTTGATACCTTCATTGGATCATTGCTTGTCAGAAAATATATAAAATTGCTTTATAAAAGTGTGTTTTCATTAGCTTATTTTGAACTCACACCACACATATTAGGGAACTTTGTACAGTATAACCTCTCCAAAATGGACCCTCTATAAACCAAATCCCTTTCCATACCGAACAAATTGCCCCTTTCTGAATTCATCCAAGTGCATTCTCATTAAAAATTATTTCTGATAACCGGAACCTCTCTATTCCGAACATCGGACGGCTTTTCTAGTCCATAAGTGAACAACTACATTAATTTTTGTTTGTTCAATAATAATTTGGTTGTGCTTCGACAACTCTTAGTAATGATGTCAATACATTCCGATAGTTGTGCGATTTTCTATAAACCGAATACCTCTCTAAACCAAACGGAAGGGCCGATTCTAAGGGTGTTCGGTTTGGAGAGGTTTTACTGTATACCGATGCAGTTCTTCTCTAATTTACTCAGTCAGTACATCAATTGTCTGATATTGCCTTTCATGAAGCCAAACTGCTGTTGATACAATTTCGTTACCGTATCGCGTTGCCATCCAAAATCAGAAATCTGTCTAATGCTGTTTTTGTTGTTTCTGCCAATAATTACATTAAGGGGCACATCTCCTGGCACTGTGTAGGAACTGTTACATTGGAAGTCGTTCTATCGTCGGTTTGTGATGGTTCTTGCCTGATTTGTGACGGTTCCCTATGATCGAAATTATACATTTTCGCGAGTTTTTTGACAGTTAAAATGCTATTTTTTAGCCATCTAGCTGATAATTTGATTAATTTTTCTATTCCCCTGTGACACAATCGGTGGCCCAAATGAGCGTAATAATATAAAAAATTTCATTGTGCGAGTAATAACAATGACGAAAACAGCGGATTTTTATATTTGTTTGGGTTTTCTCCTGATCGAGTCGGTTCTCTCCCCATTTGATCGGTTCTATACGGGTACTACTATGGCTAATGTTTGGCAGGATACATGGTTCAAACAACTAATATACACTGGGGCTGAAAGGTAAAAATATGTTTAATACTATCACTGAGGCTAAGAAGTATTCAGACCAGTCTGTTATTTAAATAATTACATTTTTCTTATTGATTACAAAAGTAGCTGAAAAGAGTTGAGACCAGACAAGTAATATATACACTGGGGCTGAAAAGTATTCAGTCCGTCAATTTTATATTCACAGATTTTCATACTAGAACAGAGTTAATACTATCACTGGGGCTGAAAAGTATTTGGACCAGTCTGTTATGTAAATAATTACATTTGTCTTTTGGTTACACGTGTAGCTGGAAATAATTGATCTTTACCTTATCTGGTAAGGTGTTTGATGTTTGTGTTGTTCACATGTTATGCATTCTCAAATGATTGTTATTTATGATTATCATGTAATATTATGAATGCTATCAGATGTTAGGATTTTTCCGATATGTTTAATATCAGTCTTACCGCTATGCAAAACATTTATGCAGTGCTGTCTTCATACTGCTTAGCGGTCATTCACTCTTACCACTATAAGAGGTTTCATTTATACATTGTAACCAAGCCATGCAGTTTAATCTGAAGGTTGTAGTGCCAACTAGCAATATCATTTACCGTACTACCTGTTTACACATCAACTGTTTGCACTTTTAATTTACTGTTTAGTAATTTCACAGAACATGTTAAACAAAAATGACAATTTTGTTAACCCTTTACCCAACAAACCGGCCAAAACCGGCCAAATAAAGCTTCAACAGCCTAAAATATCTTCGGTCTGTCTCAATAGAACCATACAAATATGGATATCATTGGAACCGGCTCCTTGACCACATTGTGATAGTTACAGTTAGCCCTGTGCCAATGCATTCTCTTATATATGCGAGTCGACCATAGGTCGCCTCGCATATATAAGAGAAAGCATTGGCCTAAAAAAAATCTTTTTTTAACACTTTTTACCATTTTTTCTTACATTCTTTAACAATTTTATAATTTTTAATGTGTTAAGCCAATGCATTCTCTTATATATGCGAGGCGACCTATGGTCGACTCGCATATATAAGAGAATGCATTGGCACAGGGCCCTTCTGTTGGGTAAAGGGTTAACAGCATTCAATAATTTGCCTAATATTAAGTTCATGTAGCTCTTGCAGGCTATGGTGGGTATGTCATATTATGGCTATTCATTCATTGTGCACTCATCGGATTCGGGTGGGGAGGCATCTTCTTTACAACAGTACAGTAATGCTCTAATTAATCGACTCCTTAACCACAGCAGAATTATGGGTAACTTTTGAGGATTTAGTTGGAAATATGGCTTGTTGCCATTCATCGGAAAGCTCTCTCCGAGAGCTTTCCGATAAATGGCAACAAGCCATATTTCCGACTAAATCCTCAAAAGTTACCCCTAATTCTGCTGTGGTTAAGGAGTCGATTAATTAGAGCATTACTGTATATGAATATGGATAGTAGCTGTCTTGCCTTGGCGTTATTGACCTCCACATTCTTGACAATATATTTTATTCATGTTGATTATTGGTTGTTTACGTTTTTTAATAATAAACAGCCCATTTGAATCTGAACAATAGTGTATTGTTGTCAATGAACAAGCTTATCCTTTGAGTGCCCCTCTTATCCTTTGAGTGCCCCTCTTATCCTTTGAGTGCCCCTCTTATCCTTTGAGTGCCCCTCTTATCCTTTGAGTGCCCCTCTTATCCTTTGAGTGTCCCTCTTGTCCTTGTATATTACATATCAGATTTATGGAGGCATGTATCTGGACTCAGTGTGAGTGTTCATTGCTTCAAATGTGCTTGCTTCAGTGAGCGTGAACAAATTCTTATTGAAATGGTCATGTGTCAATCGGAATGGCATATTTAGATGTCCCTCAACTCAGATCAAGCTTGAAATGTAATCACACATCCTGAGGATTATGTGGAGGCTCTGAGGCACATGAAATAAAAAAATTTAAAGCATTTTTGGTTTGTTATTTATTTTGGTAATTTATTAAAAGGAATTGGAGCTTCATACTCTTGGAGGCTTTCTGTATGCTCACATGTGCAAACATGTGTTCTATGAGTTATAATTTAAAACTGTCCGTATTGTGGTAGTTTAACAATATTTATGACATAGGGAAGTTTGTTCCAATTTATAACTATGTGTGGGATGAAGAGACTTGAAGTTAGTTGATGTAGGCTTTTACAGGGTGGAGGAACTTATGGCCCCTGGTAGGCACTAGTGGTAGGGAAATGTCCACATCTTTGTTAACATATCAAATTTTGTATATCATGATGAGAGAGAAGAAGATTCTTCTTTGTTGAATGGTTTGTCAATTTAGTGTATATAGAGCAGATCAGTTGTAATCACACCTCCTGTACTGATTACTAGTGCTGAAACGGATATCCGGTTGACAACCGGCTACCGTCGCCAACTGGTTGAACTGCGATCAACCGGTAAACCGCTATGTAATACACACATGCAATGCCACTGATAAAAACTAACGTATTCAGGTCCTTAATCGGCACGAGACTGATAACAGTAGCTTTTAAACACAGGTAATTTTATCAATTTTGCTACAAATGTTATCACTCGGAGGGGGTATACATTAGAAATTACCCGTATTAAAGTCAAAATCTGGTGCCAGATCAAAAGTCTTTTCAATGAATGGCAGATTACATAGTCTGGAATTGGTGGCGAAACATCAAAGATGCATGACGTCATCTTTGATGTTCCGATGTCCGGTAAAACATGGGCACTGACGCCACTGAGTCATCGGCAAAGATCAATACAATCGTTTTCACTGCAGTATGGCCTGGTCATTTGACATCTACTCTCCGACTGACTATATATACTTGCAGACAGTATCATGGATACCCAAGAGTCAAGAAATGAGTAAATCAGACGTCTGGGCGCATTTCAAAGAGAAATTGGCAGAATGCAAACTTTGTAAAACCAACCTTATTTACATACGCTCGGTCTATACTTCTAACATGACTGAGTTTGAGTAATCTCAGTCGATGAAGTTCAAATGAACTCGCATCAAAATGCAGTCGGACTTGTTTGCATCCTAAGGACTAATTCTCAGCATTTGATTGTCTTCTAACAGAAAACACTAGCTGTTTTCAGCAGGTTTTCAGCTGTTTTTTTAATTTTCATTTGTTAACTACATAAAGTTCAAGAAACTTCATAATTGTGTTTATCGGTTGTCAGTCATCCTATCCATCTCAAATCGCCAAAGAACACCCAGCAGTTAGAATACCTGAGTCACATGACTTAATAATCGGCCAGTCCTGCAATCGCTATAATGACAATAAACAAGACAGTCAATGACCGTAGGGTCGCTCACCAGACTGTAAAGACGGAGAAGACTGGGACTCTGAAGACTACAATAGTCAGTACGTTGTTATAACAAAATTAGTCTTTCAAAATTTAAATTTAAAATTAAAAAAATAGTTTTTTTTAACCTCATTGAAAATTATCTATTTTTTGTTGTTAAATGAAGCAAGGAGTTAAATCTAAAAAATTAAATCTAAATTGTTTTATTTTTTTTTAAAGATATTGACCCTGGCTCCGCCCATGTTTGCCCAGTGATCCCATGTTAACAGATCTGAACACCAGAAAACCAAGGACCCTCCATGCCAAATATAAGCTTAATGGTTATTGACAAGAAGTTGTTTTAAGACTTACTCTGGAGGAAAAGAGTTATGGCCCTGGCTTTGCAACTATTTGACTTGGCCTCATTTTAGTCATCTAGGCAACATCCACACCAACTATGAACCCATTCAGTCTTATGGGTCTGGAGAAGAAGATGTTTAAACAATTTTTGATGGAAGGACGGATGATGGCCGATGAGATCCACAGGAGATTATGCCTCAGGTGAGCTTAAAACTATAATCAAGGGAACCGATATATTAGTACCAAACTTGAACTCACCAACTCAAATAGTTTGTCCTATGGAGGGGGTTAAAGTTTTTGGAGTGAGTGGCTAATTCTTAAACTTATAAAGTTGTCACTATTAGAAACAGTCTCAATCAACAAATGGTGGTCACACAAACTACAGAACCATTCATAGGGTAGAAATTAATTCACTGAAAGGAAGTGTTAAAACTGTATAAACAACATATTTTCACTGACCCACCACTTAGTAGAGACCAAATGCTCCTGGGAATACATTTGACATTCAATTTCAAAACTAATTACCAAAA
Organism: Siphonodentalium dalli; assembly: GCA_032622095.1. Classification (NCBI taxonomy): domain Eukaryota; kingdom Metazoa; phylum Mollusca; class Scaphopoda; order Gadilida; family Siphonodentaliidae; genus Siphonodentalium; species Siphonodentalium dalli. The sequence goes on from CP136067.1 coordinate 53,433,464, forward strand.
CAAAACACTGGCTGGAGTGAGCTGTGTGTGCTTGACCCGATTGTTGATACAACTGTCAGATTTGACATGTTGATAATTATCAACAGAGCAGACTGGTATTTTCACTGTAAGAGATCATATCCTAGCATATACACAGGGTGTAATGCATTGTGACTGTGAAAGATATTTAAAACATGTGTTTGATAACAGGGATGCTGGAAGCACCAATGACCTGTTAGATGGTGGTTTATTTTTTATTGCAATAAGGCATCAGACTGCTGTCAAATTTTGCCAAGAATATTTCTATCTGAAGAATATGGATGAGGGTGAGAGGGTTCTTTAATATTTGTGTCTTTAGTAATTAACTTTAAAAAAAAAAAAATTATTGAAATAAATACAAATAATATTCAATTTAAAAAAAATAAAATTAATTGATCTGATTGATCAAGGATTTCAATAAAAAAAAATTGTTATGAGTTATGTCCCTGGCTCCGCCCACATTTGACCCAGTGACCTCATTTGAACAAATCTGAACCCATTCGACCCGATGGTACAAGAGAAGAAATCGTTTTAAGAAATACTATGGAGGGAAAGAGTTATGGCCCTGTCTTCGCAACTATTTGACCCAGTGACCCCATTTCAACAAATCTGAATCTCAGTCATGTAGGGACCCTCTATACCAAATCTAAGCTAAATAGGCCCAATGGTTTTTGAGAAGAAAGTGGGTTTTTTTTTAAGAGTTATGTCCCTGACTCCGCCCCTATTTAACCCAGTGACCCCATTTGAACAAATCTGAATCTCAGTCATGTAGGGACCCTCTATACCAAATCTAAGCTAAATAGGCCCAATGGTTTTTTAGAAGAAAGTGTTTTAAGAATTACCATGGAGGGAAAGGGTTATGGCCCTGGTTTCGCAACTATCTGACTTGGAGACCTCATTTTAACAAATCTGATTAACAGTTACCTAGGGAACATCCACAAACAATATGAACCCATTCGGTCCAATGGAACTTTAGAAGAAGATGTTCAAAGAATTGTTGACGGACGGACGGACGGATGGACGGACGACGGACGAGTAGTGATGACAATAGCTCCACCGGAGACTTCGTCTCAGGTGAGCTAAAAACTGCCGATATTTGCATGTACGAAAATGTATATAGGTCACACAATATTCTTCGCAAACGAGAATGATAACAAGTCAGGTAGCAGTCGCAACTGCAGTACAAACAGGTCAAGCATGACACAATGAGTTTTAGTTCACTGTGTCATCTGCCAAGTTGTCAACACATGGCTTTTTGCCGTTGGTGTTTGGTGATTTACATTCGTTTAATACAAGCTCTGTCTGTGTAAACATTACGCGAGTTTGCCATACAGTTAATAAATCAAATTATGATGATATATTGATACATATTATGGTGTAAATAATCAGTGTAAAATCATAGGTTGAAAATAGCGGATATCCGGTTATGATCCGGTTACACATCAGGGTTAACCGGCTACAAAAATAGTTCAACCGTTTCAGCACTACTGATTACCATGATGATTTTTAGGCGGGCAGGTTCACACGCAGCGAAATGGGCGGGTTCCCTCATGGGTGGGTAGTCCCGTTTCCAGCTTTGTTTGTGACAGTAGTGATATGGGGTATATGATAAATGTAGATCATTAGAGATGGTTATGTTGAGTTTTTGCAGATTCTGTAGATCATGCCACGAATCTCTACTCTGGCTAATGCCTTAGAGATCATATTCCATAAGTACAAAATGTTGGAAATTTTTTAAGTTTTGACAAGGAACCTTATGAAATTGAAAAAATAATGCAGGGATTATATTTCTTAGTTATTATCTGTTCCTTAAAAATGTACTTCACTGTAGGTGAAGGTCCTAACATCGAAATTTCACAATTTAAGTGACTTTGTGAGCGATTTTGCTTACAATTATGGAATTTCTCAGGACTGGATAATAAATTCAATGTTTGTTTCCGCTAACGAGCTGGAAAAAATGAGGGTAGGTAGGTAGGCTTAACTTTTTTTTTTTGTTAACTTTTTTTTTTTCAGTACATGTATCTTTAAAAATAACTGTATAATACTTGTCAATAACCAAAACTATGCACTGCTTAGCCCCAATCAGGTTAACCCAGATGACAGAGGAACTAGAAACTCCACTTCAATCTTACATATGCTTTAATATTTACCTATATAATAGTCTATATACTAGTACTAATATAGTCTGATAATCCTAATATATTTCCCATATGGCGACTACTGGTGTCAGTCCAGCACCGCTGCACTGTTCACATACTGGAGTGACCGTCTTTTACCGATCTCTTAATGATGGCTTCACAACACCACCTTCTCCTCCGCATTGGACACAGCAGCTTGAATCTCCCAGAATTTTACTGAGAGGTCAATTTGATGGATTATGTTCAATGGATTATGCTTATCTGCTTGAAATGAGACTTACAGTTATCACTCTAATTCATACAATAGGCTATTTTTTCTAAAATTCAAGTGAGAGACACATACATAATATACTAGTAGTGCACATACATAATATACTAGTAGTGCAGAAACAATGTCTATTAAGTTGGTAATTACTATTAGTACTAGTATAGATCTATGTTAATTATTCATTTGGTGTTATGAGATTCAACCTGATAACCTGGTTGATTTGATCAAATTGTCACTGTTCCTGTATATTATGTAATTTCACTTGAATTCGATTGAAATACTGATGATAACAAACCTGAACTCAAACTATTTGAACTTTTCACAGATGAAAGCTAGATAAAGCCAAACATACTTTACATCTGATGAAATGATTCCGACTGTTAAACTTTAATCTTTTTGTAAACTTAAATGTCTTATGGCAATATATAGAAATATATAAATGTATGATACGAATTGGGACCTGAATTGGAAAAATTTTATTTTTTTTTAAATATTTTTTTTTTTTTGCGATGGCAATAAAAAGTTCAGGGTCGGGGGTTTAAAATAGGGTCGGTCAGGTTAGCGGAAACAAACGTCTTTTTTTTAGGCCTAACTATATATAATTTAAACTAAGAAATGCATATCTGTTTATAAATTATAATGTCTATTAATAATTAAATTAAAAATGAATAATTAAATTATAATGTTCCCTGTCAAAACTTCAAAAAGTTTCAAGGTTTTGTACTGGTGGAGTATGATCTCTACGAGCGTTAGTTAGAGTAGAGTTTGATGGCATGATCTACAGATTTTGTGGATTTGAAATTGACATTTGATTTTGAGTCTTCATCCAAGTTAAGGCCTTTGCTTTTGCAAGCTTTGGCTTTGCAAAATTCGGGAGTGATTTCAGTATTTCCTGTTACTGTTAGTCTTTACTGGTAGTAGTACCAGGGAAGGATCCAGGGCTCTTTTGATACCTGTTACAGGTTTGGGCGCCCAAAGTCTGGTGGCCTAAATGTCCCCAAATTGCAAGTGGATAGTTTTAATAAAGCTGAATTTTCTATATTTTGAAGGTAATCTTCCATTATAATTCAACAACATGCAATGGAAATCATCAATATACAGTTGATATAGAGCCTTTATTTGCTTAATTATGTGTCCAGTGAGAAATATTTTAACCCTTTAATGACTGGGGTTTCTTGAAATTTTGCAAAAATCCTGTGCCATTGCATTCTCTAATATAAATGAGAGTCTCCCATCTAAGGAGCCTTGCATATATAAGATAATACATTGGCCTTTATCTTGACCTTGTAAGCCATTGCATTTTCTTATGCGGGATCTTTAATGCTGCACATGAGGGAGATGGACGACCCCCTCCCATACCTACCCCCATCTCGGGGCCTATGGCCCGTGTGATATGCCTTCGGCATATCATGGTCCAAAAACAGGTGTCCCCAAAAAATCCCTGGATCCATCCCTGAGTAGTACCGTACCTTGTAATTCACTCAGTATATTTGGTATACATTAGATTGTATTCCTCATCATCGGTAAACTATTCAAGATTGCCTACAGGTATCAATATATTGCAAATATAACATAATTATATACAAATTCTTGCAAGAACGACATCGCCGCCATTTGTAAACAAAACCATTGTTAACCGGATGTTAGTGCGCGCAAATTAAAATGATTTTAATCAGAATTCAGAAGCGGAACATTTCCGTGCTAGAACCAGGAAAATCTGGGGGTTTTTTTTGCTGAATTGGTCGTGATCCAATCAAAGCCGAATCGATGCTAATCACACATAATGTCTGTTTCGAATCAGTGGGTTTTACTTTTCATTATAAATCACCCATGCATACATGTGTGTATGAGATACCCGGGCTAGAATTCCTATCATACCTGAGTTGAGTAATACCGTAAATTGGGGTAATTTCGCCATAGTTTTCGAATTTTATCTCGTGAACGTGCCTGCCAAGATGGAACGATAGGTGCCATACACTTCTTGCGACCAGAATATTCTTCCATTCTACTCTCTACTGCGATGCATACCGGGTATGTATGTTTATCCGAATTAAAGCCGTTTTAAAATGACAGTCAACTGAAAATGGTGGCGAATTTACCCTTGTCTCCTATATCTCACTGACCACATTCGTCAGGAAATGGACAAAGGAAATATGACAGGAATGGTTCTAATTGATCTTCAGAAGGCTTTTGATACCGTCGACCATGAAATTTTACTGTCGAAACTTAGTGCAATTGGATTTGATAAAATATCTCTGACATGGATGGAGTCTTATTTAACAAATCGAATGCAAGCAGTAGATATATATGGTACTCTATCCAAATTTGAACGTATCACCTGTGGAGTCACTCAATGATCAATCTTAGGCCCCCTTCTTTTCATACTCTATGTGAACGATGCTAGCCAGGCTGTGGATTGTCACCTCCTTCTATATGCGGATGACTCTGCCCTTTTGGTTTCAGGTTGTGATGTCCGCGCTATTGAGCAGAGGCTCAGTTCAGAAATGAATAAACTGAAATTATGGTTGGTTGACAACAAATTGTCCTTACATTTAGGGAAAACAGAATTAATTCTGTTTGGGTCTGGAAAGAAACTTGTAAAACACTCTGAACTGACTGAGGGTCTGCTGCGATGGCGTTGACATCGCACCAACTAAATCTGTTAAATATCTGGGGGTGTTCCTCGATCAGAGGCTAAATGGTGAAATGATGGCAGAGCATGTTCTAAGTAAGGTAAATGCAAAACTGAAATTTGTGTACAGAAAAGCAAACTATCTGAATGAAAAATGCAGAAAACTTCTAATTAATGCTCTTATTCAATGTCATTTTGACTACTCAAGTGGTTTTTGGTTCTCTAGTCTGACAGTAAAAACCAAAAAGCGTCTTCAAGCATCTCAAAACAGACTTGTCAGATTTATCATGAAACTAGACCGCATGACTCATATTGGTTATAATGAATTTAAACATGTTAAATGGCTTCCAGTGAGTGATAGGGTAGACTTCAGAAAAATACTGATGGTACTAAAAATCTCGGAAAAGAAAGCTCCAGCATATCTAGATAATAATTTTATATTAGCTAGTACTCAGTGTACATATGTAACTCGATCAGGGACCCTGAAATACTCATTACCCTCTGTAAAATCCAAGGGCATCCACAGTTTCTATTATACAGGAGCGAAACTGTGGAATGGTCTAGATAAAGTATACCATACTCGTGCCCCTTTTGATCTCAACACTGGAAATTTTGCATTAAACAACACCTACTAGAGAAATTGATGAAAAGAGAAGAAAATCCATTTGCCTTTTACTAGGAACAATCTATTTTATCATCTTTTAACTAGAATTTCCTCAATACAGCAGTTCAATTTATATTGTAATGTACGATGACAGTATTTGGACAGTTGCATATATTGTTACTGCTGCCTGTATTTCGGGTTTCCATCTTTCGGTCATGGAAAGACCAGTCCAAAACCGGCCATACATGGCAGTGGTGCGTATATGCAGGTGGCGAAGGGCTGTTGAAGTTACATTACTTGCGTATTGACTTATTTTATTAGCTTTTCCTCTCCATATAAGTCTCGTTCTGAAATGGCTTTTATTTAATTTATATTTTAAATACTTTTATACATTGTGCTCCGAAGTTTCGAACTTCACTCACTGCCCATGTGCCGAAAGCCACCAGGGACGCAATGGAATTAAGTTCTCATTTAGAGAACTTTTTGCGTTATCCCTGATGGTCTCAGGTCACATGAGTATTTCTATTTTTATACAGATTTCTGCCACATAATTTACCTTATATTATGACGGCAACCTCTATAAAATAAAATGAATTAATTCTTGAGAAAATTGATATATCCTCTTACGGTATATATCAATTATTTACACAGTCTGAACTCTAACTGTCTCATCAGAACCCAACATATAACATATTTATATTTAATATAAACTATTATAATTATAATATGTATATACGATGTTGTGTATTATATTGATTCAACTTGTAAACATACCCATAATATGTATTCATGTAAACCTGAACTATCAAAATAAAATCTAATATAATCTAATGGGTGGTAACTTCGCCCCCGTGGGTGGGAGTTTTTTTTAATGATGGACATCAACCCTGATGTTTGTTCAGTAAACAACCATTAAAGTGTAATATATTTGTTTTTGTGTAAAAAAAATAAATATAAGAACAATCATTATTTTATCACATAGCAAACATGTAACACATTAAAGGGGTACTGTACGCCATTTTCATTAAATTTCCGGTGACAACAACGATCTAATATCGATAATATATAGAAACATAAGTAATTTGAGTCGAAGATGTATTCTGTAAACGCTCAGGTTAATAGGCTATCTTAAAATTTTATAATTTAAAAGTTAATAATTTGATATAAATTGAATTTATGACTGGAGCCATAAAATGGCGTCAATTAAATTACGAATTTCCGTAATCAAACAAAGTAATTGAGGGATACTGGATTGTTAAACCGATCGCACACACGATCGCTTAAAATATTATGATGATACGGGGAGAACACTCAAGCCACTCACTGACTAGCGACGATACAATAACTTAAATGATTATATGGGACTACTATGCCTATAATATAACTTTTATTTGATTCATTTGGTTGAAAACTGTACAAAAATTACTCGACAACGACAATTTGTATTTTTGCATTCCGGTACTTCGTACTCAACAGACTTTCAAATAATGAAAAATTTGTTACCTTATTCTCCGACTCGGAGACTATAGAAACCAACAACAACATTTGGCGTACAGTACCCCTTTAAGTAAGTCCTCATCAGAACTTCATTCTTCGCATATCTCACACCTGTATATGAATATAACTATCGTATGAATTATAGATTCCACAAAACCAAATTTGGAATTATATGCACTACTCATTCAGACCATCTGTATAGATTTTCCCATTCCATTGGTTACACCCTCAACACTCTCATTATCATTGTTAATTAATTTCCGTGTTAATGTCCTCGACACCTGCATCAACCGTAATGAGTCCTGATGTTGAATCTTTTAACCACGGGTCAGTTTATTGCAGCTCGATCCCTGGGGTAATTGTGTGGGGTTTCTATTACCACCAACATAAGTACGTCAGTCTCACCCAATCACAACATCATCAGGAAAGCGACGTATCCTATCAGGCGATTTTTAGAATGCCTTTACATACAGTGGTAGATTCGTCGCATTGCTAAACATATGGCTTAAACATTGTCTGTCATACTGTAACACTGCGTGATTTCAATGCAGAAATTATTTTAGCCACACAAAGCTAACTCTTGCGGGTATATATAGTAATATATATCCCACAATTACACCAGACTCACTACTGCATAGCTGTGGAGTCTGTGTTTTAGCTAGAACTGAACAACTATACCTGAGCTTATTCTGATTTGTCACGTTAATTCAGGATTATATAGACCAGCTTCCGTCTCTTTTTCGGATTAATCTATCTCGCTCACACCAACAAACTATATTATACATGCACTAAGAGAAGGGTCCCATGCAATAATCACAATATTTCAAACAATACAAAATTATTCCGGTGTCCAGCTCACAATTTTGCCCCAAAAAAACGACGAGGAATTCTTATTCATGGCAAGCTTCATTCATGGTAGCATATTGGTATAACTCGTCTGCTACATATGGAATTTGAGCGTCATCTTGCAAGATAAACTAGAAAAGCATACATTCGATGAGCATACTAGCTTTCAAAATGTCCTCTTTATACGTCTTTCTCAGGTTTGGTAACCTGGTGGGGGTCACAATATGTACAACTGATGATCTCCCCAGTCATGCAGCGAGCCGCTATAATCTTACCAATATATATGGTTAGTCAGTTCACAAACTCAGTGAACGCACTGGTGTACATGGACAACTTTTGTAGGGGTTCGAAGGTTGCTAGCTTTCCCTTTGACGGACACCTATATATATGCACGCAAAGTCGTAGAAGACCATAATGTACCCACGCTTCTTGACCATTATTCTAATAAATCTATGTTGCATCCAGCAGTCGTCTCATCGAGTAATTCCCAGTATATATAAGAACAATACATGCGGTGAGTCATGCTATAGTGGAAATGAAATTGGGATCATGAACTACACCGCCCCTGTAGGCCTATAAGGGGTAGGGCCCGTAGGGGTCAATGTTTCAGGATCTCATGCGTGGTGTTGCTTTCTTTGTGCGCTAAGATTGTATTTTCACACTCGTTTGGAAGCCGTTCTGAATTATCTTGATCAGGTATATATCCGTTGTTATCAATGTCGTGCAGGGTAGTGTTCGGTATGGTTCAAGAAAATCTTAATGACATGTTCAATGCGACGAACAGGTAGAGGCATGTTACATTGATGATATATTACAATCAGTTCAACACACATTGATTATGTACACGTACCGAGTAGTTTCTTATCAACACCACCATTCCGGCCATGTGTCGGAGACATATTTATAACAACAATCTTCAAACTTCATATGTATCCTGTCGAATCATAATGACACATCTCACGTTCGACCTTTGAATGATTTCACCCAACGTTACAGCTATTGCCATCGAGACTATAATTTGTTCTTGATACAAACACTGTGAAATAAATAAACCATATTTCCTTCCATTTTCTTGACTCATGCAGCTCACGCACTGGCACTAAACCCGCGCGAGGATCATAACAACGCATACCTTCTTTCGCTGAATGACATATATACCACCAAACTACCAAAGACATCATCTTATGTTAGACTATACACCAGTCCTGGAGAAGGTTAGTATATAGTATTGCCCAGACAAAGGTGTACACATTCATGATCCAGTTGATTCAGAACGGCTTCGATCGAAACGATGTGGAAATACATTCTTATACCACACAAAAAAACAGCTACATGTACACACATGAGAATGTTCTATATCTGAAACATACACCTGGTGTAGCGGTATGAATATTGTGACCCACTATCATGATGAATGTCCACAATTTAAACTAGCCCCGCGTGGAAATGTTGTTCTTCTCTGTATCTGTATCTGTATTTGTTCAGCGTATAGGATCCTTCCGGGTATAATTAAGTACGCTGGGTCCTGATCAGTATGGTTGTGTTTGGCTGCTGGATGATGCTGTCTCCAGCAGTGAGGCACATACACTTTCCTCAAGCTGATTCCATTCTAGCATTGTTCTCGGGAAGAATGAGTGTTCTAGTTCTTGGAGGGTATTGAGTTATTACACTCATAATTTTGCACAATATTTTGTGACTGGTAAACCTCGAAATGTTTAGCAACGATCTTTCGGCCCACTTTTTTTTATCAGTTGATATGTCATGGATCGTAACAGATGGTAACTTCCTGTCAACTATTTTACTGAAGAGTGTCAACCTATGGGTGCGTCTTCTAGATCCTGTATAGTGGGTGGAGTCCTAGATGTTTTGTCATGGCTGTGACAGCTCCTTCTTCCCTGGATCTCCAGTAATTTGAGATAAATCTGACGGCTCGTTTCTGGATTCGTTCAATTGCATCGATGTCTTTTTTCAGGAACGGATCCCATACCTCAGCACCATAGTCGAGTTTGGATCTTACTAACGCTGAAGGGGTCACTCTCACAAAAAAAGTGCTGAAGGGTACACAGGGTTTGAAAATGTGCTGAAGGGTACACATGATTTGTGATCGGCACGAACACCATTACTTAAATTGTGTTTATGAAAGTCTGGCGCCCATTAGTAGTTTGTTTTCAGTACATTTTAATATTCATTGGAACAATTATTCTCTAACAGAAATCATGGCTGATACGAAAACTGAATGCCTTTAGAACGACATTTCAAACCCTGTGTACCCTTCAGCACATTTTGAAAATCCTGTGTACCCTTCAGCACTTGTTTTGGTGAGAGTGACCCCTTCAGCCTTACGAACGTCACGTATGCTATTTGCTTACTCTTTGGTGGTGCCCGATGAGGAAGCCGAGTGTACTGCTTGTCTTGCTCGTCAGTTTATTGATGTGATTTGTCCAATATAGGTCGCTGGATAGTGTGAGGCCCTGATAAGGAGTATCATCGACTGTTTGCAAGATTAGATTGCAGAGCTTGTATATGTGGGTGGTCTTCGGTTTTATTGACATCACGAAGCATTTTTTTTTAGGCATTGAAGCGCATACCCCAGTCGTCTGCTGGGAGCTCTTCGACGAGACGACTGCTGGATGTCATACATATTGCTTTTAAAAGACCACACCGGTCAAGAAGTGTGGGTGTATTATAATATTCTATACCGCCTTAGCAGAGAGGCATCTGTCCCAAAGGAATGAGAGGGTCCGTGAAGATTCGGCTGGGAATATCCGGCACTTTTATCTCTAAACTATTATACCTAACATATAAATCATTTCAACGCAAACGTACCATTTTTCACTAGTAATTTGGCCGAATGTAGTCTGATAAATATCCAGACTCCGTTTCGTTTTAAACCTTGGTCTAGTTGGAACGAGTCTGGTCGGGCTGAATGCTCCAGATGCCCTGTAATTACAACTGTGTCATTCCAGTCCGGAAAAAGGTTAATCATTCATCCGTTTCAGTCATTCCGTGTTGAAGAATTTTACATTTATCGGGCCGGCGCGGAAATTAGAAACTGCATGTTGTTTTTTGCGTTTGAAAGTTGATTTAAAACATACAATGTCAGTAAATACCGAAGCCAGAATATGGACTCCATTTAGAGAGCTTTACGATGCAACAGAAGCGGCGATCAGGAAGAGTAAACATGACGCGTTGCACGATTTGGAAGTGATGTTGAGGCGACATAAAGCGGATTTCATTTCTCTGCTACAGCCGCCACCAAAAAATGCTGCTCATTTGCAACGTTTGCAAAATTCGAGAACTGAAGGCATACCTGTACACGGTGATCAGAGACGTCAGACTTTCTCGCAGCAGTTTATTGATGAAGCGATAATAATCAGCAACCTGTTCAACATGCATGAAATGGCTTGTGCGGAGCTGCTGTTGGAGGGTCAAAATAGATTGCCCAATTTTCCTGGACTGACACGTGGCCTTGTTGCAGGTGTATATAATTACTCACATCTCAGTTACACGAAATATAATGACACCTACTTTCGCTTAAATGCATGCATCTGATTGGTCAAGGCATGTAGATATGCATATTAGCATGAAAAGATACTAGGCCTAGGGCACGATGAGACACATGTTCATGTTACAAGACAATCTCACAGTCAGGCTACGCAAACTGATAACTATAACACTCAGAAAACAATATCGAAGCCAGATAGCATGTAGGGCTGAACGATATTAACGAAAATAAAAACCGCGATTTTTGGAAATTAAAACCGCGGTTAACGATATAATCGCGTTTTTTTTAAACATCAGATACCGGTACTAATAACTTAAAACAGTTTCTCACTGTTCGCTAGAATCACATCATTGTCATTAATTTTGACAAGTTGACGTCAATAATAACATACACAACCACTCAACCAGTGACAACCTCATGCTCGATCGATATTTGGAATGAAAAGTAAATTCACCAGTTAAATTCCGCTATTCGGACAATTTCGTTCCGGTGACTTGACAAATTCTGGTATATACCGATAATTAATAAAACCATTATCTAGTCTATGCCAAAACTAAAAGTGTTCTATACTATAGTATCCTTTTCTAACTCGGTATATTCAACTATGTTGAGTAAATACATATGTTGTTCCCGATGACACTTGCGTCGCTTGACAAATGGAAATGTGGTTTACCGTCAAGACAAATTTTAGCGAAGTCCACACACACGTAGTACATAACTTTTGGAATTCGGCCAAGCAAGGACACCATGTATTTTTGGGCGGGTTTGAAGCCCTAATTCTATAATATTGGTTTTAACCAATCGCCGTGAGTGGTTTCTTCTAGACGAGAAGGTGGCGGTATCTTCGCTCATTTACTATTTTGATTGACGGTGCATGTGCATCATTGTACTGAAGGAAGAGGCATGGCAAAACTGACATTCATATTGATCTATCACCTGATCAGTCGTCAATTCATTTGGTGAATTCTCTTGTAATAAAAAGTACGCAGGGAAGTCGGAGGGTTTGTGTAATATTGTGAGCGAAAGGGGGACGTATTCTGGGTTTTCATATCCCCCTAATTTCGTTAGTCGTCCTAAACGTTGTTTACTATGATGATTGAATATTGAAAAAGTCAGGACACGGGGATTTAGTCGGAATTTAAAACTTAAATAACTCGATTTAGGCTTGAGTTAAACTATTTTTTTGTATACCGGTACGCTTATGATGGTCTGGCACCCTCTAATTGCCGACGATATTACGATTATTTTAGTTTAGACGATATTACTGACGATATTGAAATATTAACCGGGTATTGACGATTAATCGGGAAACCGCCCAGCACTAATAGCATGTATATGAGTTACAATAAATGTAACAAAATCCATGAGCAATTTTTGACCACAACAGCTACATACATCAGCTGTAATGTTGCATCAACCGCCACCTAATGACTATAAAACCAACATCCAGAGTCAACCACTTCAAAATGAATATAACATCACATATAAACAGCCTCAAACATAAATAAAAAATGAGGTAATTCAACATCATATGAATAAGCCACAAAACAACATGGCCCAAGTTGACAATAGCTCATATAAATCACAAATGTCCCAGCACAACCAGGGACCATATACATGTAGCGGGAGTTAGATCATGCCATGAATCTCTACTCAAAGCTGACGCCCGTAGAGATCATCTTCTTTGTGTTAAAAACCCGGGAACTTTTTTTAAGTTTCGACAGGGAACCGTATAAAGTCGAAAAAATAACGCGGGGAATGTATTTCTTTGTTCATACCTGTTGCTTAATGATTTATTCATCGGTACGTGAAGTTCCCAGCTCGATATTTCATTGTTTAGGTGACTTTTGAGACCCGATTCCGCGATAAATATTTATTTTACTCCGTCACGAAAATTCAGGCCGTAAGCGGCCACATGCGGAAGCAATTCTGTGTCAAGCTCCCCCTGCGTAACACTCACTCACACAATCCAATGCAACGGTTGTCTCTGTTATTGGGGACACTGCGGGCCATAGGATACAAGTTTCTTCACAACGGAGACAGATATAAACGATTCATGCACGAAACAATGTTTCATTCCAAATCAATGGTAATATAAACAGATATTATAGTGTGTATTAATCCAGTATGAGTGTTACGCAGGGGGAGCTTGTCAGCTTGACCAGTTTTGCAACCGGTTCTGTGGCTGGAAATTATACTTCAGTTATACTTTCGGTCATCGACCTATCAGAATTGCTTTCGCGTGTGGCCGCTTACAGCCTGAATTTTCCCAATAAATATCTGCTTAATTAATGTACATGCCCAGCGATTCCCATTCCGCAAAACAAAAAGGGAAAGATGAATACAAAGAGACGCTAGAACAAATATACGCTATTATGGTAAAATATTCTGACAACAAAATAATAATAGCTGGAGATATGAATGCGTCACTAAATAGACAAACACCTTCTGCACAAGATAAGCTCTTTATTCAATTCTATAAAGACCGTAAGCTGACAACATCTGATGGGTACATCCCCAAACCAACCTTTAAACACCACAACAGGAAATCACAATCTGTTATTGACTATTTCTTAGAATCAACACAACACAACAAAATTCTAACAAATATGCAGGTCATTGATGACCCAAATAATGTATCTGACCATGAACTGATAGAAATTTACATGACAATATCAGCATTACCAAATACCCAAACCATTTCCAACATGGCTAAAACAAACCGAATAAACTGGAAAAAATGTGATATAGATGCCTATAAACAACAAGCGAAGGCAATAAGACAAATCACTACAAATGAAATAACAAATAAATTGAAATAAACTTGAACAATCAATCAGAAAGATGGGCCTGATCTTAAAAACGGCAGCAAAAGGGGCTACACCAGCAAGAAAGCACACAAAAAAGCTCAAAAGGGCACAAACAGTGGAACTCCTAAATAGCCCATCGGCCATGCTATAAAAATAAACAAAATAGCACATTATGAATTGAAAGCGGCAAGAAAACCAAATGATGCAAAAAATGCACTCAAAGCTGCAAAAATGACTGCCAAAAAGAAACTCAGAAGCATTCAGCGCCAACAAGTACATAATGTAGCAACAAAAAGAGCATTGCTATATGACGAAATATCACAAGCTAATTCAGCTAATGACCAAATATTATTTTACAAACTTTTATTAAACAACAACGATTCACTAAAACATCTATAACAGATTACATCGAGATTGACGGACGTCAATACAATACAGAACATATGACTGATGGTTGGTACATCCATCTCAAAAGATTAGCCGAACCAAAAATAGCTGCTAGATTTGATACAAAATACTACACACAGGTATCAAATGACATCAAAGACATCGAACACATCTGTCGATCAACAGCAGCATCTCTAAAATCTGTCACGGTTCAAGAAATTGAAACAATAAGAAAAATGAAATTGAATAAAGCGGCAGACTATGCCGGAATCACAGCAGAACATTTTAAATACAGCATAGAAGACTGTGCACCAGAATTACAAACATCATAAACACCATCTATAACAACAGAACAGTGCCAAAAGAAATAAAAACTGGTATACTGACACCTGTCCCCAAAAAGGATAAAGATCCCACAAAACCAGGGAACTATAGTTGCATAACCATCAGTTCTATTATATGCAAAATTCTAGAAGCTACATTACAAAGCAAGCTAAACCATATCCTATTGCCAACACAAAACAAACTACAGTGAGGATTCACCCAGGGCACATCCCCTATGGTGGCTGGGCTAATGATAACAGAAGCTTTTAACGAATACAAAGATACAAATAAAACACTGATATTAGAAACTCTGGATGCAGAAAAAGCATTCAATGTAGTATGCAAGCCTTGAAATAGTGAGCCTGTCATTTGCAGGAGAATGAGGTCCCCAGAGGGTGAATTTAGTGATGCTATCCCGCATAGCGGGCTAGCATCACCAAATTCACCCTCTGGGAACCTCATTCTGCTAAGGCCTAAGCAGAATGAGGTCCCCAGAGGGTGAATTTGGTGATGCTAGCCCGCTATGCGGGGTAGCATCACTAAATTCACCCTCTAGGGACCTCATTCTGCAAATGACAGGCTCACTATTTCAAGGCTTGGTAGTATGGCATAACAGCTTGCTAAGAAAACTATATAACGATGGAATACATAGCGACCTATGGCTCCTTATACAATCACTACATCAGGAAGCCCATCGCTTCACTATGAATGCAGCAAAATGTGAGATAGTAAATCTGAAAACATCTAAACGAAAAACAGATAATGCAGCTGAGCCGCACTTAGGTGACACCCCAGTTTCAACGGTAGCTACCACAAAACATCTCGGTGTAGAGTGCAACCCAACAAACACTCCTGACATACCTAAGCAGATAACAATGGGCCGCAGAACTCTATATTCACTAATGGGAACCGGGTTGCATGGAAGAAATGGAATATCGCCAATATAGCTTACCAAATGTGGTTCACTTTTGTTATACATGTACCTAGGATGCTCCATGGCATAGAAATTCTCCATATAAATAAAAAAGATACCGAAGATATAGAAAAATTCCAACGTAGAACTATGATACAAATCCAGAGCATGTCAACACGCATTGCTAATGCCGCCACATATGCACTTGTTGGAGCAATATCTATCCAAGGTGCAATAGACCTTAAAACCATAATATTTTTCATCAATATTGCAAAAACACACAACTCTGCTGAAAGGGAGCTAGCAATAAGACAACTCATCATGAAGGACGACAATAGCCTCTGCTGGTTTATACATGTCAGTATAATATTGTTAAAATACTCTCTTCCTGACCCCTTATACATATTACAAAACATACAGAGTAAAGTAAATGCCGACTACTGGAAAATAACATGCAAAAAAACTATACACCAATTCTGGCACAACAATAACTATACTGACTTTACTAACAAGTCATCCCTATCATTAATAAAGTTACAAAATAATTCAACTAATAAATGCCACCTAGTATGGAAATCCACAAAAGATTCACCTGCAGCAACTAAAAAAGCTATAATTAAAGTATGGCTAATGACTGACACATACCTTCTACAATATAATAGAATTAAATTCAGGCAAAATCTGACAGATGCCTTATGTCCAATGTGTAATGATGACAATGAGGATATATATAACTTCATAGCAAACTGTACGAAAACCAAATCCCAAAGAGACAAATATATACAAAAGATAGAGGAAATACTACCAACAACAGTTATAGAAAATAACAATATTAGACAGCCAAGCATACTGACACAACTAACTATAGACTGTACCAAGTTAGAACAATGGAGTCTAAATATGACAGTAAAGCTTCAAATAGAAAAAGCTGCAAGAAACTACCTCTATGCATTACATGTTCACAGAGTAAATACTCTGAAATCAATGGAATGATAAATGACAAAATATATACCGAGCTGTACAGGTATGAAAAGGCCATAGTATGATCTAACAATTAAACATCTCATATATATATTAGCTCTTACAAATATCAAGCTTACATAAAAAAAAGAAGAAAAAAAGAAAGAAGATATATATATGTTGTAAATAGACAGAATCTATTTTTATCTAGTTACTTTTATCCAATACTACTATCTTAAAGGGGTACTGTACACAAAGATAGAAGATTTTTTTATTTACTCCCATTGAAATAACTTTCAAGTTAGATTGTGTTCGTGTTATATGAGTTTCGTATAAACCTAATTTAGCGAAGAAAATATTGATCTTGGAAACAAAAATATTACGATTTCAAACTACGTGCCATGTTTTTGACCTTCACCGGAGAAGACGCGGTCGCAGGAAGAACCGGAAGTTCATTGCTCACAGCTTCGATTGATGCATTCAATCTCTTCCATCGAACAATCTCACTCCCTATAAAATACTTGACGCTTTATGACTCTTTGTTTCTTTCTCCTTTTTTCCGAATCGGTTATAACGGGCCTTCTTTTGCAGGTAACATGTTTTGTTTGCAACTCAATAATGTTCGCGAACGGCCGTCGATAAAAGACACGCAACATATGCGATTTCAAGAACGGTAACTCGTAATGGCATAATTCTCCATTTTATGACTCCAGCCATAAATGAATTTATATTAAATAATTCAATTTAACTTTTACGATAGCCTGTTAACCGGAACGTTTTCAGTAGACATCGTCGACTCAAATTAGTTATTTTATAATATAATATTCATATTAGATCGCTATTGTCACCGGGAATTTATTGAAATTGGGGTACAGTACCCCTTTAACATAACGATTATCCAATATCCATATTTTGGACTTTTTACTCCATTTATACTCTTTAATACTACCTAGTTTTTTAATGTAACCCATCAACTTGGGGCGCTCCTCACACATAGGAGGGATCTCCACAACAACTGAACTGAACTGCTAGCGACAATCTGTCAGCTGAGAGAAGTGTCGTTTCCCACATCACAACACGCAGTGATACTTTTAAGAAATTGGATGACTCCAACAACCGTCGCCCCACATCATGACATCATTTCATAAACATATCCATAGTTGAATCCCATATCCCGAAAACAAACTTGATGAATAAGACTGGTCGGGGATACATCTTGAATTTAACTTTTTGCATGAATAAATCCTTTGGCACGCCTACAGAACACATCCCTCATCAGATCATCCCCAAACTTTATGTGGGTCTTCTGGGTGATAACTAGATGGGTTCCATAAATTTTTTCCGAATTTCATTGAAAAACATGGCTGCCATCTTGGATTTTACTCTTTGTATGTCAAATCTGTTGGCACACCCCACAGGCCACATTCCTCAGCCGATCATCACCAAGTTTGATATGGATCCTCGCGATGACCTCTAAACTCCTGCAGTGACATTAAGTTAACTTCAAGATTTTGCATACTTCTTTTAAAGTTTATTACATACTAGTGGTTGTACCCGACAGTGCATGGCAAAGTGTGGCAAAATTGAAACATATTAAAGAGCATTTATTGTAGCAGTACTTTGTTCTGATAACGTAAAAAAATAAAGACGATGTCGGATGGAGGGAGTCCTGAACCAGCCCATGTTACCCGGAGGGTGAAATACACGACCACACCAAATTTCAATGAGAGCCGCAAGTAGTTTCTGAGAACTGATGCCCGCATGGATATGATGTCATAACGTCAAAACACAACATTGTGGGAGTCATGACCCAGCCCATGTTACCCGGAAGGCCGAAATACATGACCAAACCAAATTTCAGTGTCATATGCCCTGTCACTAACTTGCAGCCATATTGGATCCACCAGGCCCGGTTCCATGGTTTTAGTGCTACAGGTCAAAGTTCTGGAGCAGCATTCATATATGGAAGTCATGAATTATTCATGACTGCCATATATGGAAATGCTACTCCAGAACTTGGACCGGTAGACTAAATCACAGAACCGGGGCTGGATGAATCTCTGAAACCTCAGAATGGAGCAGGATGATCCAATACAGCCCCGACTCAGTGATCTCGCTTATTGGCCAAGTTGTTCCAGAGAAAATATTTCGTTCAATGCCTTCATTGTAAATTACTTTATATAGCTTTCCTTATTCTTAATCCTAGTTTCCACTGCAATGCAAACATTTTCCAAATTGTTCCCTCTCCAAGTTGAGCTACAGTGTCATTGACACTTTCATATCACGTTCTTTGTGATAATGTTTTGACATTCATTGTATCATATTTCGCTTTAACATTTATATTTGAAAAACAATCATAATGAGAAATGTCATCTATTATATATTTTGAAAGATCTGTGTGTGTGTGTATGTGTTTGTTTGTGTGTTTGAAATCGATGGACTCCAAAACGACTAAGCCAATTCCGATGAAATTTGGTATTTGGATGTGTTTTCGGCCGGAGACGAACATAGGCATATTTATTTGTCCGTGCGAGGTCAACTTTTCACGTGCGGAGGTCAAATATATTTTTACGCCGTTTTTGCGCTAATATATTTCAGTTCGGTGCTCACAAATCGATTCGATATAGCGCGAATAATAAATTGCCAGTCATATAATTTGCACGGTTAGAATCTGTGTGGCTTCATCTTTCCAACGATATATAATATGTATGTATCCGTTTTAGTTATCTGCCTCAATTATTAGGTACAAGTGGTACAATGCTTTTATCGGGATAAAATCAATGCGTAATTTCTATGACGTCGTCAGAGGTCATAAAGTTAGATTACGTTAACTCTCACCCTGCCGATGCATTTGACTGTGTCGCGTTAACTCATCACCGGCCGAGGTATCCGCAAATGACATTGGGCTATATATCTCGGAAACGGGTGTAGCTATCGAAATTGCCAGTCATATAATTTGCACGGTTAGAATCTGTGGCGTGTCACCTTTCCAATGATGTATGACACGCCTGTGTACGTTTAAAGTTTCTACCTTAATTATCGGGAAGAACACAAGTTCATGCTTCGCTCATCGAAAATCATTGCGTAAAAAATATATTACGCCATCAACATATCGTGACGTGTACGCGTTAACTCTTATGAGGCCGATGTCGCGTTAACTCATCACCGGCCGAGGTATCCGCAAATGACATTGGGCTATATATCTCGGAAACGGGTGTAGCTATCGACTTGAAATTTGGTATGTGAATGTATCTTGCCCCGGATACGAATTTTATCGGGTCGCCGAGCACGTGCGACACCAGCTTCGCGCATGCGCAGACCAGATCTAGGAAACGGGTGGAGCAATCGACTTGAAATTTGGTTTTTGAATAGCCCGGACGAAGTCGGGTGTGTGTGTATGTGTTTGTTTGTGTGTTTGAAATCGATGGACTCGAAAACGACTAAGCCAATTTCGATGAAATTTGGTATTTTAGGGTATCTTCGGCCGGAGACGAACATAGGCATATTTATTTGTCCGTGCGAGGTCAACTTTTCACGTGCGGAGGTCAAATCTGTTTTTACGCCGTTTTGCGCTAATATATTTCAGTTCGGTGCTCACAAATCGATACGATATAGCGCGAATAATAAATTGCCAGTCATATAATTTGCACGGTTAGAATCTGTGTGGCTTCATCTTTCCAACGATATATAATATGTATGTATCCGTTTTAGTTATCTGCCTCAATTATTAGGGACAAGTGGTACGATCTTTTATCAGGATAAAATCAATGCGTAACTTCTATGACGTCGTCAGAGGTCATAAAATTAGATTACGTTAACTCTCACCCTGCCGATGCATTTGACTGTGTCGCGTTAACTCATCACCGGCTGAGGTATCCGCAAATGACATTGGGCTATATATCTCGGAAACGGGTGTAGCTATCGACTTGAAATTTGGTATGTGAATGTATCTTGCCCCGGATACGAATTTTATCGGGTCGCCGAGCACGTGCGACACCAGCTTCGCGCATTCGAAGAACAGATCTAGGAAACGGGTGGAGCAATCGACTTGAAATTTGGTTTTTGAATAGCCCGGACGAAGTCGGGTCACCTTCTAGTATATATATATAAAAAGAATTATTAATTTATTGTTTGTTTCACAATGTTCTGTGCAGACAGCGCATTGTTTCTGCATGCAGTTCATAGCGATGCTCTTGTTACAATTTACAAGTCCTCTACCTCTAGCTCCAATTGCATAAAAATATGAATAAACAGTCTATTAAAAAAGTACATTGACTGTTTGATTACATTGAGTTTCACAATGAAAACGCTTTCCCAGTTATAAGACTCTATGGCGCAAATTATCCCAATGGAAAGGGCCTGGGACCATGTCCCAAAATGGGCCATATTTAAAGACATATTATGCACTTCTTCGTGTGCGTGAAATTGATAAGATAGTATTCCTGTGCTATGCCAACTGGCGGAATTTAGCATACTATTAACATCACCGAAAATCTCAAACAAATCAACCATACCACTCCATCTGAACTATGCTTAATTGTAAATATCTACATCTCGATTCGCGACGTAACTATCGTCGATAATCTAACAAAAAAGATTTTGCCATCGTGAGTTGCTGAATTTAATTAATATAATAATATGGTGTGTGTTGTCAATTTGGATATAATATTTGTAAAAAATAACTACTTTGATCAAGATTACTCTCCATTTCTATTTGATCACACTTCCGGAGTGTTTCTCATCACTTGAAAAAAGACTCATAACTATAACTATTATTTTCAATTTCAGTGCTGCTGTTCTATGATGGGCAAAGGAGTTTGGTTAATTCTCTGCGAAATTTGATTCAGTCTCGTGAAGGAAGAACATGGACACTTGAATTATCTTCAGAATTAGTCAGTATGACGACCAAATTTACCGACCAGTTAGTGGAAGAAGGGCTTATAGCAAAGATATTGGACATTCTATCAAAGCGAGATCTGCATAAGGAAATGGAAAAATTACAGAGAGAGCGAGCCCTCGGACCAGCGAAACATCGCAAGCAAATTTCGGACATGATTAAGGAAATCAAACAGTCACTGGCCGAGTGTGTATTCTGTCTGGCGTGTCAACAACCTCTCAATAAGAATGACACGCTATGTCTTATTTCTTATCTGCGGAAGGACAATTTTGTGAATGCAGATGGTCGACTTGACTCAGTATCGGTGTGCTTGCTCATGACTCTCCTGTATTGTTTCGATGTTTCCGTGCTTGAGCGCGAAGATGCTGAGGAAATATCACAGAAACTTCCAGTCATCGCCAATCAAAACTACCTTGCTGATATCCACAAAGAAATGAAGTCAGCGGCTGAATGGAAAGTTCAAGGACTTCAGTCAGTTGCACTCTTGTCATGGGGACTTGCTTTAAGAGTCCTTTCGCAGTACATGCCTTTCACTCAAGCAAGTGGAAGTAATGAAATTTTTGAAGATGATGAAATTCTTATCAATCTTGCGGTAGAGAATCAGGTTTTCGGGTTCATTGAGAGGTCAGTCGTCCAGATGACAGATTTTCATCAAGAGGAATTCTACGTTCGAAGACTCCATGGAATGGTTTGCGACTTCCTATTTCACATGCCTCTGAAGGTCAAGGAAATTCGCAACCGTAGTGATGAATCTGCTAGAATCATCATCGCCCACATTCAGGAAGGCCTTGAACCTCCAAAACATTTAATATCGAAGCATTTTGAGCAGATGTTATCCCTAATTGGTGCATTATATGCCAAAGACCCACACAGTTTAGACTTACCCTTGGACTTTTGGTGTTCATCAGAATTCTCAAGCACTGGGTCACCGGCTTATCAGAGGCCACCTCAGAAACAGGTTGCTCTATTCAAATTTATCCGGTCTTCTGGTGATCTCCTTCCAGCTTCTTTGTACACATCATACATATCCATGCTGTTGGGGCTAGCCAGTAGCTTCCAATGTGCGCACCATTGCTTTAATCTTCTCAAGATGAACAGCTTGGCTAGCGGAGGTCCTGCAAGCATGGTGTCATGGGACCACTTCTTTCTATCACTGGAGAAATACTTCAGTTCACTGAGAAACGAAGCACCCAGTGATAGGACACACTCTTACCAACGAGGTGGCACAAGGGGAATTACTGCACAAGAGGTCGAAGGTCTCGTTGCTGTTCTGCAGCTCATTCAGCGAATAGCCAATTTGAATGAAAAATGTCGGATCGCGCTTTGCGAAAACCAGCAATGGGGTGCTATAAATACATTGTTCGGACTCATAGCATGTCCTGTTCCGTTGGTCCTGAAGGCAGAGTTTCTGAAGACTCTAGCATCTCTGGCAAAGTCACCACAGATAGCGGCCAGTATGTGGCAGATGTTGGAGATGTCGCAGGTCGTCCCGACAATTGAAGGTCAGACCGGTGGAATTCCTGTCGAACTGAATGATGTAGAAAGCGTCAATGAGGAGTACTCGGTAACGCAGGCATTCTTGCTTTTGATTAATGCCCTTACGGACATCCCGGTACCAGCAGCATTAGGTGCAGGACTCAGAGCTCCAGGTTACTATTTAGTTATATTTATATTTATATATAGGCCAAAACAAAAACTTCTCTGTTTCCGATAACAGTGGGAAAATTTTCAGACAGACAGGCAGGGATTTTATTTTTTTTGCAAATTTGTTTTTGTTTTTAAAACCTTGGATATAAACATGTCCCTTGTTCATTCATTCTGCAGTAAGATCTCTACCAATGTTGAGCTTAATAACTCATTTCTTTTTACTGTTGGGGTTGGGAAAATGATAAATATTCGCATTGACACTCTTAACAGGTAACTATATAGACTAGCTTTCTGGAGAAACTTGAAAAAAAAAAATGAGGCAGGCAAGAAAATCTCAGCGAGTTTTTTTTTTTGCCTTAGGCCAAATATATATAAATACTGTTTTCTCAGGTACAACCCTCATGATCTTCACACGAAAAGGTGGTTCTCAGCACCAATTAGAAATTTCTGTAAAGTTGATGTCAGGGATTTTGCTAGATGGTCTCCTTTTGGAGAGGGGGTGTCCACTTTGAAATTTTCAACAGCACCCGCTCCCCACCCCCTTGATCCAGACCAAGTTTCCAAGTTCGCAAAATTCCATTTGCATTTTTCACCCCCACCCCATTCGGTTTAAATTTTAGAAATAGTATCTCAAGCTTTCCAACTGTTGGAAATTTCCAACTTATGGCCATATCAATCCAAAATTTTGACCAAAGGTAGAAAAATTGCGATTCTTGGTCTAAAAACAACAAATACCCTATTGTTGGTGTGAAATTTCCAACTGTTGATAATTTTACCAAAGCTGTGGGTTTGATCTGGAGTGAGACACCTCCCCCAAACCCATTTTTATCCGATCATCATCAGTGATCTCAAAAATGTCAATTGAATCAGAGCCGTCAAATGGGGAATGGACACAAAAAGGACATGCCCACTCTCACTACGAAGTCTATTTCTTTTACTGGGATGCTATTTCTGTTTCTTGGGAGCATACTACGTATGATCAGATGATAATCGCAGCACAGGGTGAATACGTTAATAAGTATGAAAATCCTACCTGCCCATCTGTTTTTATTTTGTGAAACACCAACATTCTCTCGAACAAAACAATGTTTAGCCAGATAGGCGGCCTTTCATGCCACGGCACAGATCGGCGGCTCTTCGAATGGTACATGTAGGTGTGTATTATATGGAATTTGAGGTATAGAAAATAAGTAGATTTAAAAAATCTAAATATAATAGCTCTGAGCTTTGCTCAAATAAAATATTTGTTACCCCCCTCCCAAGCTGAAGAGATAGTAAAGGGGAGTTAAATCGGACATGGCATCTTTAACCAATTCACATACTTCTGTTGTTCTGTCCTGTCTCGTATACAGTATCCAGCACCATCAGGAATAATATTCAATTTGGATTCCGTATTTAATAATATTTATCCACCTGTCATGCTATGAAAAACAGTCAGTTCAATTATATTTACCAGTGTATTTTAACTTAACTTGATGTATGCTCAACGCAATCTCAACGTTCTATTTCCAAATTTACTAGCATGCATTGCCTTGAAAAAAAATATTTCTAGCTTGCTGAGATAGTGTCATTCCTAAACTTTGATGAGTAAAGTAGCGTTCAGACAACTGCGTTGCATTGTCCATTGTGATGACACAATCCGTCTGTCTGTGTTAAACTATTCACATGGGTGCATTGCATTTTATAGCGCAACCTTCTAATTGCAGCTATTAAATAAGTTTGATATTGGAATAAATGCAATATTACGAATCAAATTCTCTGTTATAAATGAATTCTACTATAATAATGTCATACCTCTAAAATCCCAGCAACTAAATTGTTATTCATTTATTCTTAATTACCATATAAGGTATGCGTTATGGCTTATGTTGCCTTGAAAATATAATCTCTCCGTTGTGTGCATTGACGGATACAATGTAATGGATGTATTACAGCTGTCTAAACGCCTTAGTATTATTGTCTGTATTCCAATTTCAACACACACAACGGAATCGTCTGAACACTCCTTCATTGTCATTTGTTGAACTTATGATCCAAACATTTCCCACCAATGAATATGGATTCTTCTGCACCTCTTTTATCTTTTTGTACCCATGTCATTTGCTCATATTTTCTGAACATTCTTCCAGATGAATATAGACCATTTCAATGTATTACTTTTAAAATTGAGTGGGAGAATCCATTTACAATAGAAAAGGTTTTAAAAGTCAGTTATGAAATTCAACATCCACAAAGTATTTTCATGCAATCGGTGGCGACTCCTTTCTTAAAGATCAAATAATGTGCCCCAAAACACACTCAAATAGAATATTTCAGTGTTATTTGGTGAAGTCTATAACTTGATTTTAAAGCAATTGGCAGTTTGTTACAATAAAATATATATGATACTTTCTGTGAACTGATGCATTTGCACTACCGATTTCAGTGCTAGTGTTACTGCTAAAGTTCAGACTTTCATAAATAAGTTTCAAGTGCAAACAACCAAATTCTCATGCTTTACTCGTACACTTCAGTTTTAAATTTGAATGTTATGCAAATACTTTATATTTTATTAGAAATTACACCATGCTATGATATTTTTCTGGCATAATTTATAAATTATAAAGCAGACTATTTTGCGATGCAGATACAGGAATACAAAACTGTTTCATAATTAATTAGTCTCTACTACACAGATTAAGTCGCTAAGTAGGTCATCGTTTCTCTAAAATGAATGTGTGAATTTTGCAATGATTTTTTGACAAAAAAACTGCGATAAAATTCATTTAAATTTGTTCGGTGGATTAACCCTTTACCCAACAGAAGGGCCCTGTGCCAATGCATTCTCTTATATATGCGAGTCGACCATAGGTCGCCTCGCATATATAAGAGAATGCATTGGCTTAACACATTAAAAATTATAAAATTGTTAAAGAATGTAAGAAAAAATGGTAAAAAGTGTTAAAAAAAGATTTATTTTAGGCCAATGCATTCTCTTATATATGCGAGGCGACCTATGGTCGACTCGCATATGTAAGAGAATGCATTGGCACAGGGCATAACTGTAACTATCACAATGTGGTCAAGGAGCCGGTTCCAATGATATCCATATTTGTATGGTTCTATTGAGACAGACCGAAGATATTTTAGGCTGTTGAAGCTTTATTTGGCCGATTTTGGCCGGTTTGTTGGGTAAAGGGTTAACAGAGCCTCCACATAGTGTAGCTGAATAAAGGACTTTTTTTGCTCGTATGTGGGTATCTATTCGGCTCGTCTAGAGGCTTGCCAAATAGATGCCCACGTACTCACAAAAATATATTCTTTATTAAGCTACACTATGCGGATATTCTCTGTATCACAAAGTTTCTTTTTATTGAACTTAATGCAACCAAAATGTTATCGTTCATTAACATTCTATTTGCTATATATTCCAGGTTTTGACCCATACATGAATTTCATCAGAGATGGCATCTTCTTACGCTTTATGCATCGAGCCTACAAATTACCCGAGGAGAAGTGGCAGATAGCTTCCAGCGTCTTGGAAATCATCCACAAGTTGATAAAGAATTATGAAATTTCAAGTGACGACTTCGTTGACCAGTATGTCGAGCTACAGAGTGGTGCATCAGTCATCATGTGTAAACCTCCTGGCTACACACTACTGGTTCACATGCTAAACAGTTCCGGACTGCTTGGAATGATATTGAGAATCCTTAATGATTCCATTAGAATATTTGGGCAATACGCCTCATCAGCCGGACAAGCCGCTCTAGAGAAGGCTTCACTCCTGTCGCTTCAGATAATCGAGCAAACGATAGAGAAACAAGAGCAGTTTCTTCTCGCTATACGTGAAAGTGGATCCACTGTCCTGACGTCCTCACTCGATCAGTTGCTGCTAGGAATAAACCCTTGTACTGAGAAAGCAGACCACCTGCTGAATATTGCCAATTTCGTCAAATTCAGCAACTACTTGCCAGCACATACTTTGTCGGCAGTAAAAATATTATATTGCGTGTGTGGAGCGGCACCTGTTCAATCCGATCTTGTGAGCCTGTTCACGTCTAAAGAAGATGCTAGGAAGGAGCTACTGCAAGGATTCGTCGACTGCTTAGAAAATGACGAGGTCGAAGGTGATGACGAGGATGTAGAGAATGTTGTGAACAGCCAGTCCAAAGGAGGAGACGCTCGACAACAGCTCATCAAACTTCTGATCATGTGTTTGTCCCAGCCATTTCCAAATATAGCTCACTACCTACTTGGTTTTGAGTACAGGAAGGGGAAGGCACCATCAATGACCAATCTGCAGGTAAGGCCACCAAATTAAAATTGCCTGGTTTACGAACATTTGGTTGAACAAAAGAAGATGTAGGAGCGGAAATATGATTATGCACCACCACCACCGCAATTGACAAATAGCAGAATTGTTCATGAATTTCACAAGATTTGTTAATACGATAAGATTTACTCAAAATGTGAAATTAAATAGAGATATTTCTTCCCATAAAACTATATAAATAGTGGAAAAGAAGCAAAAATGAGACTCTGCCATCAAATATTTTGTTCATCACTGTGACCACATGCTTTGTAATTGTCAGTGTGAACATACCCAATCATATAAAAAAAGAAGTTTTTTACAATATTGAGGAAAAAGTTGGAGGAGGGGTTCATAAACCAGGCTATTCAATTCTGTTGCCTAAGTATACATAACTATTACAGGTTCTCAAATACAAAATAGAATGATGATTTTTCAGAATATTTCTTGCCACTCATGCTCTCCAAGGAGACAAGTTGGACAGCCATATGGTCATCTTTAATAGAGAGGTTTAGATTGTAAAAGGGCCAACTTAAAACTTGGGTTGCAATAAAGAGTCGCGAAACAAGTTGAAACAAATTCATGTTCTTTTTTGTGATTTTGGGTGAAAAAATGAATCTCAGACGTGTTGTTGTCATGTTATACTAAAGGTAACAATATGCCAACCTTATGCATTGGGTTCAGGCCTCAAGATATGGTGCTGGTCATAGGCCGAATGAGGTCCCCAAATGGTGAATTTAGTGATGTGGTGTCACCAAATTCATCCTCTGGGGACCTCATTCTTCTTAGACCTCATCGTCTCTGGAAAGTATCTTTATCAAATAATTATTTTTTTATTTTTTATTTTTATTTACTAGTAGGTTCTCTATATCCCCAAATTGGCAGACGACACACTGGATATTAAATCGAATTGCCCAATGGGGCACATCACCATCTTCGCCATCTGAGAACTTAAATCTGTGTCTAGGTCTCCCACAGCAGATGGCTGTAGGGTTTTATCGCAAAAAAATCAGGAAGCTCCAGTCATGGAAGCGTTAATCATAAAATTACATTTCAATGATCTATTAATCAGTCTATTTTGATCAAACTGGACAATCTAAATCACCTTGTACTATATAAGATAGAATAATGCTTCAATTTCTAGAACTGTCCATGGTCATTTATGTTAGGAAGAATAAAATAAAAAAATTCAATTTGCCCTTCTGCCCCATTTTTCTAAAAAAAATTTGGATGTAAATCTAAGAATTTATTTATATTGGCCTTAGCTAGATTTTGTAAAGCCGACATCAAGGACAATTTGGAGAAGTTTCTTCCCCCTCAACTTAACTTTTGAGGACATAAAAAATTGTCCTGGATACTTTATTATACTGATTCTATATATTAGTCCATGCAAAGTCAATATCCAGTGAAACCCCGCACATGCAACCTTTTAATTCGCATGTAATATGTCGGGTGAAATTATAATCAGTACGAAATAATTGCGGTATGTTTTTATGCAAACAACCATTGGAGTGACTTCTTGTGAGATCGAATGGACCCGTTTCCATTAAATCACATGGAATCTATCAAACTTTTCACAGACATCTGTTGTTCGGGAAATATTGGCCACAGTCAACTGAAATTGGAGCTAGCCTATAGGAATCAAATTTTTTTGGCCTGAGAAATATATAGATAGAACAAAACAATTGTGTGAACTGGTTAACATTATTGTTGTGAGTGACGCGATGGTAAAATGAGAACCATAGGTTCGAGTTTGAACTCAGGACACAAGTGCAATAACGTTAACTTGTTCAATCAACTCTATTATTTTAGCTTGTAGAGTACTGAAATTTAGGTCGATATTGCTTGATATAATTGAACAATCTAGAAATTAATTGTTGACTATACCTCATAATTTAGTGAAGACATATCTGTTACAGTGCCGTTGTCAATTTAATCAGTTTGTATTGTCTTAAAGATGCATTAAGAGAAATTAATGCCCCTAAATTATTATTTCTTTGGCTTCGGGGTAAAAACTATTTGATTCGAGTCGAGGAACCCACCCATAAAAGCTCAGTGATTGGGATATTGATTTTTGAAGTTTGTTATTTCTCGAGATGTGCAATTATTTGTGGCCCAGAAAAAACGTCATCAAACGGACTGTCTCTGACAAAATTGCGGATGAGGATGGATAACTCTAAAATCAAGTGGTAATACGGCCAAATTTCGTGATACTCAAGTGATAATACGGCCATATTTCATTCAACAAAATGTTGATAAATAACATGTTTTGGTAAATTTGATACCATAGTTGACAGTGGTTAGCATTATTTTGTTGCAGTTAATCGATTCTGATAACTAAAGCGTATTTTGAAGAAATGTTTTTGTTGTTTTATCTTGATGATATGGGGACTGTCTGATCGGATTGCGTACCTTTAAGGACAAGATAAAAAAAATTTATTGAACATTTTGAAGTCTTCAGTATTTTCCTATATTTCGCAAAAATAAACTAATGGGTATACAATGAATAATCTTATTATATATCCACAGGATCCTGGAGTATTGGGTGCTGACAAGACGTGTCTTCATTCAATACTGAATCTACTGAACAAAGGTGTCGGGAATGAGTTTGGGCCACAGTGTCTTCAAGAATGTCCAGTTCTAGCGGAGCTGTCATTTGAACTTGTTTATCTGCTGTGTGCCAACAAAGAAACATCTTCACCTACATTGCGGTACCTGCGGACAACATACGACTTCCTGTTCCAGCATCTTCAACACTTGCCATATATGGTTGAAGGTTACCATTCCAGCATACAGAATATACAGTCGTCATTACTTAAAACTGTGGCCATTGAGTTAAGAGTAACATCTCTCAACAGACAGAGATCACACACACTCAGGTAAAAAAAGCATTGATAATTAGTCGATTCTATTAGAAAAAACACTATTTAGTTTTTTGATAACTTTTCCTATTTTTGTAACTCAGGTAAGCGGCTGTTTATGTCGTTATTTTTCAAATAAATGTACAATATATTCGGGACATTGGAGGAAAACTTTAAGATTAATTTGATATATTGATGTTGTTTATTCATCATTAACCCTTTCATGACTAGAGCAGTGCATTCTCTTATATATGCGAGTCTCCCATGTATAAGAGAATGCACTGGCTTACATGGTCAAGATAAATATTGTTAGACCAATGCATTCTCTTATATAAGAGAATGCCAGGCACAAGGTTTTCACAAAATTTCAGGAAGCTCCAGTCATGGAAGGATTAAGGCCAAAAAAAGATGTTTGTTGCCTTAAAGATGCTCTTCCGATTTAACACCTCTAAATAACTATTTCTCCGGTTTCAGTCAAGGAACCCACCCTTCAAAGCTCAGAGTCAGAGCTATTAGATTTCGATTTTTGAAATCTGTTAATTTCATCCACCTCCAATTTTTGTCGGCCAAGCCAAAATTCCACCGCCTTATAGAAATATATTGGCAAGGTCACGGTGGCTCTGCATGGTGATCGGAAGTTATTTTAGGAAATAAGAAGACGAAAACTATCACCAGCAACAAAAATTAAGGCATCTTGTGATAGTTGGCGTATGGATACATATATATGCTTATTTTCTGAATCGGTAATAATGTTTTATTCATTTAAATAGACATGTTATATAACACCATGCTGATTACACATGACAATAGATGTTTGTGGTGAAACGTGTTGTGGAATTTCAGTTTGAACTAGGCATTACCATATATGGAATTTGTAATATATTGTTATATGCAAGGCTCTCTATGGGAGAGTCACATAAAAAGAGAATGCACTGGCACAGAGTCTTTAATGCTGTGCCAGTGCAGCTCCTGTCATGAAAGGGTTAAGCTGACTGTCCCTTCCATGAGAAACAAACTATTTTGTTTATCTGCCCTTAGTATAAAGATGGAGCTTCATCAGATTAATTTGGACAAAATTTTCCGTGATCATCAATATTGAAGAGACATACCATATTTATTGCTACTAGAACCCTTTCTATACTAAAATACTCATCGACGAGTAGTTCCACTTGGGGAAATGTTCATAAAATAAGTTCAACAAACAACAAATGAATATGAACCCAACCTCACCTGACCCTCCTGAGCCTAGGCCTAGACTGGTTCCCAATACCAAGAAAACTCAAAGACAGGGCGTAAGGGCGACCTCCGGGTGAGCCCACACCGTCCTCGGGCGGGCACGCAAATCCTGTTCCTGCTGAATATGAATCATTCTGCTCTTGTAGTTTCTGTTTTTCTGTCAGTTGTCTGTTTTTATTTTATACACCCCTCCAAATGAATGATAGATATTCCAATGTATAGTTTTATAACTTAACCCTTTCATGACAGGAGTCGCGCTGGTGCAACATTAAAAACCCTGTGCCAGTGCAATTTGTAAAGCCTCGCATATATAAGAGAATGCATTGGCTTACAAGCTCAAGGTAAATATTGTTAGGACAATGTATTCTCTTATATATGCGAGGCTCCTATTGGAGACTCGCATATATAGGAGAATGCACTGGCACAAGGTTTTTGCTAAATTTCTGGAAGCTCCAGTCTTGGAAGGGTTAATGGGAGAATCCATTCAGAATACATGTAGAAAGGGTTAAAGATGCATAATCCAAATTAAAACTCGCAAATTACTATTTCCTTGGCTTAGGGGGGGGGGGGGGGGGCGGGGGCTAAACAATATTTGATTCGAGTCGAGGAACCCACCCATCCAAGCTCAGAGTGATCAGATATCGATTTTTTAAATCTAATATTTTTCACCACCGATAATTTGAAGTGGCCCAGTAAATAGTCGATGAGAAGACGGTCTAGGACCAACTTGCGGATGAAGATGGATAACTCTAAAATCAAGTGGCTTTTTTGTGTCAGATATTTGACAAACCTGCAAAATGTCATTGAACAAAATGTTGATAAATAACTGGTTTTGGGCAATTTTATACTATAGTTGACTGTTAGCATTATTTTTGGGATATTACGTGAACTCGATTCTGATAACTGAAGCGGCATTTCATATTTTTTTTATTGTTGTTGGAATTTGATGATATGGGGACCATCGAATTGGATTGAGTACCTTTAACCTTCTAACTGTTTACTCATTGCAGATACATGAAGGTTCTTCTGGATAACTTCTCACAGGAGAGACCAACTGACAACCAGGTCACTGAGGAAAATGAGTACACATACATTGATCGTGACAGATCTATGGCTCAGCAAACATTAGACACAACAGCACTGACTGGGACGCAGACCAAGCGCAAAATTCTGAGCATTCTCGACTCGCTGAGTTTTAATCAAGACATGCCGGAGATTGTCCATCTCGAGCTATTCAACCAGAAGCTGATCGAGCAGATCATCAACAAGCATGAGTATAAGACGGAGAAGGGCTTTATTTACTGCAACGTCAACATGGTTTATAAGGTTCTTAAGGCTGAGCTTGACACCGTTCAGAGTTCTGTTTCTGCCGGTCAACATCCGCTCATCGAAGAAGAGATCCAGAACATTCTAGCAGCAATAGTGGCGAAGAATAAGATGAAGGAAACTATTCATGCTAAGCGGCGTGGCTTTGAAGCTTGGCGACAAGTCGTTGAAATTCTTCTGACGGCCTGTCCAGAAGATCTCCTCCCCGGCGAGATGCGTCAGATCGTCTTGTTTGAAATTTTACAAGACCTCTTTCTTAGAGTGTTGGATGACGAAACTGTCCCTGAACTGACCAATCCTGTCGCTGGCGTTATGCTGACTCTTATGGCGAATCTACGTTTGTGCTTCTTCAAATTTCACGAAGCTTTTTCCCGTGTTAACCAAAATGTTGACAAAGGACTGCACAGAGCTGGCGCTCGTACCTTGTATTCATCATCATTGCAAATAGTTCTGAAAGGCATCCTGGATTATATTCTTAAATCGTCCAGTGGGCAACAGCATGTCAGAGCAAACCTCTACGGCACTTTGCTCTACTTTCTGCAAATTAGTCAGAAGACAAAGCCTCTGCTAACACTTCCCGTCGAGACCGATTTGTCTAAAGTTTTGCTGTCTGGTGACGACGAGTTTGAACAACTGTCTAAGGAGAATTTAGCTACAATCTTGACATACGGAGATGCTTTGTCAGATGTTGTTTGCCGAGACAGCTGCGATGGGAATGATGTCGGGAAAATGTTGGCATTGTCAGTGCTGGATACGATTTTAGCTATGGATAAATATCAGCAATGGCTAAGCTTCATAAGCTCGAAAGGATACATACAGCATTATGTCGACAGTCTGAATCAAGACGACGAAAAGCTGCAGCAAGTGCTCGGGGTTAGACCTGATTCTGTGAAAAGTGTTTATACATATGAAAGCAAGATGAGCGTACTTACAAGACTAGCAGAAACTGCTGCGGGTGCAAAGACACTGCTGTCGTTTGGGTTATTGAAGAAGTTAGAGATGTGTACGTTCTTAGATATGAGACCGGAAGTTGACAGGCTCGGGCATGAAGCAGATGATGGGTTTATTCCTAATCCACTGGTGAATTATAGGCATCTACTTGCGGCGACCTTGAAGATGTGTTTGGCGTTATTAACATCACTCGGAATAGAAAATCAAGAAGCGTGTTCGCAAGTCATGAGTTTCATTGTTGCACATGTTGATGCCATGTGTGCTATACTTCACGAGAGATCTCGCAGTCTGAATATGGAAAGACTTCAGGAGCTCTCGCTGGTAACTGCCGTAATCGCCAGGGCGACTCATCCAAGCAGCATCGGAGCTGATTTGCAGATGACAGAGTCTGCTTTTATTAAGTATCAAGCTCATATCATACGAATCCAGCGTCTGATGATTTCATTGCTGGCGAAGTTCTGCTTCTCGGAGAAACTCAACAAACAGCTGAAGAATATAACAAGTCAAAGTAGGTCAACACAACAACAGACCGATCCTGGTGCAGAAATCAAACTGATTTTTCAACAAATTGCCGTCAACATCACAGCATTTTGTAGAGCCCTCGTGTCATCGTCAGGTGCTGATATCCGAAATAATAGAGTTCTCTTCAACACGAACCTGGAGGAAGGATCAGCAAGGGATCTTCTTGTCAATGACGATCTTTCGAGATCTGCTGCCACGCTGTCAAACGCTCCAAATCTAGGTCTCGTTGTCTATCAGCTAAAACAGTCAACACAGCAATTCCTGTTAGCATATGATAGCTATCAACAACACCAGAGCAAGTATAATGGCATTCACGACCTGAGCTCAGATGATCTTAAATTGTTTGCCTTAACATCTGGCGCTGAGAAGATGCCGACCTTACAGCGACAACAGCTAGCAAGAAAACGCATTCAGTCAATTATTCAACAGAAGATATCTGAGCTCGAAAAACTGTGCTACATTATCGAAAATTGTTTATATCTGATTTGGTATCATCTTGAATATTATCTGATCCATTGTGTACCAACCAATCAGCAACCAGCTCTATATCGGCAATACGGACAGACAAAAACACCAATACGAAAGCTGCAGAACTATTCAAATCTTGGTGATAATCCTTCTCCTGATATGTCAATGGATTCAACAAAAAATTCAATTGACGCCCCAAATTCGGTGACGAAGGATGAGATTGATGAACTGAAGTCAATGTCCGTTTCGGTCATAAGTGAGTCCCTGCTGAAACGTATTACGGAGGTAAATCAAGTCTATGGAAAGAAGAAGACGCACTACAGTTTCACTGAGGCCCTTATTAGAAGAGTCAAGCGTCTTCTAAGACATCACACCAGTAATTAGAGCTATTGGTTATGCCATAACATATAAATTACTTGATTAGGCAATTGAGAAAAGGTCTTTGTTTTATGGCACTGTCAATTTTTAAAAGCCTGTTTGGACCCTGCAAATCAGCACTTTTCCAAATATTTTCGAATTTTGATATCGAATCAGGAGGCCGATATCGAATCGAATCTCAAATCGAATTGGCTAGCCACTGTTGTATAGGGTAGATCCTCAAAGTTGATTGCAAATTTTTTCTATAATTATGACACCTGGGAAATTTCAGTGTATAAATTATTTTTGAAAGAAAATAGCATGTCGTATGCAAATCTCCAGTTGTGTAATTTATATATATGTACATTCCATTTAAGTTTTGGTAATGAAACTAAATAATTATGAAGTTTGCAGTTAAGCATGCTTGCAGCATATATTATTACCATATAATCTGCAGACAGATATGTGCCGTGATCATGCATGTTACACTAACTTGAGATATATTTACATGTACACCCCACAATCATGCATTTTGCGAAAACAAGGCACACACACAGCCCTCTTAATTTCTATTGTTTGGCTTCGGCAATCTGCTATGGCAATCCTTTGCCATGGCCAATCATTTGCCATGGCCCAGCTTGCTTCAGCAAATGTCTTCGGCATTGCTGATTGCCGTAGCAAATTATGAGGTCTGCACACGTGTACATGTATCAGGCCTATATGCATCCCCAATAACGCAATTAACCGATTTATCTCAAAATACTAGGCCCTTTGGATTTTGACGCGTGAACCAGCCTCTGTAATCTATCTGTAATAATATGTGTGTTGTGACCTTTTTCTGCTGATAACTGTTGTGGATTCTTTCTGAAATGCAATTTGAAAAAAACCAACAGGCGTATTATGCCACTGCGGCAGTGCTCTAGTTGACTATTGACTCATAATAGAGAGGTGCAGATACATGTGTGTTTTTATTTCCAGTGAAAGTCACATGACCATTACAGCTGAACATACATGTTTATTCAGTTGATATTTATTCATGTCCGACATTTAATAACACTTGTTGCAATGAGGAATAATCCAATCAGCAGTTAACATTATGCAGCCAATAAGAGAATGTGATTTACCAGCGCATACATGATCCATGACAGCGCAAAGCGTATATTTGAAGTATATTTTAAATATAGACAAAGGGAAATAACTGTAAAAATCATAATTACCCTTTCGCTGACTCGTAGAATGTGATGCAATATTTCTTGAAAACGGAACAACCGCTTACAAATGTATTATTACTTATTCCAGCCTCAACGCAAACTTTACAAAACATTGCCCCTTTCTGACTGTCATAATTCAACCACGGTTACTAAAACAACACTGATTGACACGTATTCGTTAATGAACAGTTATCATTGATGAGATTTGATGACTACTAACATAAATGTTCCACAATTTGTAATAACATAAGCTGCTTATTTCATCTCAGGCTAGCGTGATTGGCTTCCTTTGTTAATAACGCGTGTGTTTAAACACGCTACTGGTTGATTTCCTGAAAGAGACAATTCGTTATTCAATATTTTCAAAAAGAATATTTCTTTAAAAGTATGTTATTGAAAAACACTTGACATTGTTTTTGCCAAATGAATTTTTTTTTTTGCCAAATTGAATTTTTTTGCATTTAGCAAATTTGGCTCACGGCAGCGTGAACCCTGCATAGATCTTATTTGGATTGAAGTGAATTTGGCCGCATCGATGATAAAAGTTTCAATAACTTGCCATGCAATGCAACAATCGTTTATACTGTAAATCCTCATTCTCATACTTGGTGGGCTTAGATCTAAACAAAAAAAATCGGCTGATATTTATATACATGTACTTGTTACTGAATGTTGCTACTTTCTGATGATTTTTTTGGGCTTCACTGTGGTAGCATATTTGGTGTCTGCTTTGGGTAAACCCAACTCGAATAACTACACAATACCGAGTCTGAAGAAAAATCTGGTGTTTATATTATGAAATAGCTCTGTGTCGCTATAAATAACTTTTCATGTGACCCATGCAGTATGACACCGCAGCCAACACATAGCTTTATGAATGACAGATATCACCTGTTTATCAGATGCTTCAAACTGTCCCTATTTTTGTGGCAAATTTATGACTGTCTTGAGATTCCGACAATCGCCTGAATGGCTGCAATCCACTGCATTTCTTTTCTGATAAATGTAGTGATTGGATGACACTGACATAATGAATTCTGGTGGTCTCCAGACTCAGTACTGTGTAGCTTTTCGATTCGGGTTTACCCAGAACTGATTTGGTGTAAGCATGTTCTGATTTATGGACTAAAGATAATTAATTGCCTTTTGATGTAGTCCTCTAAAATTGATTAAACTATCTTGAGTTTGTTGTAATTTCAATGAGTACTGTACTGTATTGTGTATATTGTGATATGATGCTATAAATCAGTGCTGAATAAGATGAAAACTTTTGAAATGTACTATTTTGTCATTTAATTCCTTCAAAACATTAAAACGGAAGAAAGGTACGGAAGCGTAGAGGCGCCAGATGAATTATATTGGAATCTTGCTGCAGCAAGTTAACTATCTTGCTGCAGCAGGTTAGCTATCTTGCTGCAGCAAGTTACTATCTTGCTGCAGCAAGTTGCTATCACCGTGTTTCACATTCTCCCCCGTCCCTGACAGCTATCTATCTCGTCGAAATATAGATACGATGTCAATAATGTGATATGCACCTGATCCACTGAGTCACCGACTGAGACTCCAAGCCACCGTGTAGTCACGCTATTATAACTTCGTGTTCCGCATTTTCCCCAGTCCCCGATACTGCTATAGTTCTTGACGATATGTAGATACGATATCAGTAATGTGCTATGCACCCGACCGACTGTTTCACCAGATGGGACTACTAGGCATCGTTGTAGACACGGCATTACCAACATTGTTTAGCGTTCTCCCCAGACCCCGACACAGCTATATATCTCGTCGAAATATATATATATATATATCAATAATGCGCTATGCACCTGACCGACTGATTGACCGACCAGGACTCATGGGCGCCATGTAGACACACCATTACAAACTCTGTATCTGCCTTTATTTAGACCCCTCCCTCACATACTGCATATTTCTCATAGAAATATGGATAATATCAATATTGCGCTATGCACCTGACTGACCGATTCAGCAAAATGGTACTCCCAGGCACGGCATTACCACATCCTTGTTTCACATTCTTCCCAGACCCTGACAGCTATCTATCTCGTTGAAATATAAATACGATATCAATAATGTGATATGCACCTGACCCACTGAGTCACCGACTGAGACTCCAAGCCACCGTTACTATAGTAACTTGCTGCAGCAGGATAGCTAACTTGCTGCAGCAGGATAGCTAACTTGCTGCAGCAAGATAACTAACCTGCTGCAGCAAGATAGCAACTTGCTGCAGCAAGATAGTAACTTGCTGCAGCAAGATAGCTAACCTGCTGCAGCAAGATACCAATATAATTCATCTGGCGCCTCTACGCTTCCGTAGAAAGGTCTTCACATCGGAACACGTGAAAAGTTAATAAGGACCATAGTACCAAATTCAAAAAGACTGGATATTATATTCATTATAAATGCCTTTAGGGCCTTAGTAGATGGCATCTCGAGCGTCTTATGCTGAATTAAAAGAAATGTAATACCATTGATGCATTCCCATGGCATGCATTGTGGTAATCACATTTGAAGTGTCAAATGCAAGAAATTCAAGCCTGCAAATAGTGGGTCTGTCATTTGCAGAATGAGGTCCGCAGAGGGTGTACTTTATAGTGATACTATCCCGCATGGTGGGCTAGCATCACCAAATTCACCCTCTGGGAACCTTATTCAGCCTCAACTGCTATGGGAGACTTAGGTTCAGATTGAATTTCCCCAGTTGAAGTTGGTGATGTTCACCCGTTAGACACCTCGATTATGCATTTTATCTTCTGCAAATTAGGGCATATAGAAACTTCCCAGAAGGGAAAATGTAACTAAAAACAATGATAATTTGAGACTATAGATACTTCCCAGAAGATGAGGCCTAAGCAGAATGAGTCCCCAGAGGGTGAGCTTGGTGATGCTAGCCCACTGCAGGATAGCATCACTAAACTCACACTCTGGGCGACTTCATTCTGCAAATGATAGACATGCTATTTGCAGACTTGGCAACAATAGGAATTTGACCTAATTGGCATGCAGCGTGCTTGCCCGTATGTCTTTTATGATTATGGAGAGTGACGGAGATAAAGGAAATGAATCTAACCCATCAAGGTGGCTTGAGTACACATTATGGTTGCTTCAAATTAATTTCTGATTGAAAACATATATATTATGGTTGACACATTTACATAATACAAACAAAACACGAAGCCAAAAGTACGACATATTTCAACGACATTCAACTTATTTTCATTTGAAATCAACAATGCAAAAGTTGCACCACTCTCGCAACACACACATTGCTCGCTATGGCGTCTACATGAGCTTTCACAAACATCGTCACAAGCGCTGCAGATGTTGTGTGTGGAATGTCAATTGCGATTTCTGCATTGTTGTCGGGTGTCAAAATCACCAAGCTGTTTAAGTGATTTATGCCCTACCTTAACCTAGGGTCTTTTGTTTTGTTTGTATTTTTGTTATAAAGCACTATTTTTAGCTCACCTGAGACAAAGTCTCCGGTGGAGCTATAGTCCGTCCGTCCATCCGTCAACAATCATCTTCTCGTCACGAACCGTAAGACTTAACGTGTTCATATTTGGTGTGGATGTTCCCTAGGTGAATCACATTCAGAATTGTTCAAATGAGGTCACTGGGTGGAATAGTTGTGAAAGCAGGGCCATAACTCTATTCCTCCATAGTAATTCTTAGAACGACTTCTTTTACTGAACTATAAGGCCGTATGGATTCATATTCGGTGTGGATGTTCCCTAGTTGACTCACATTCAGATTTGTTAAAATGAGGTCACCAGGTTGATTAGTTGAGAAACCAGGGCCATAACTCTATTCCTCCATAGTAATTCTTAGAATGACTTCTTCTTTTGAACCATTTGACCGATTTAACTTACATTTGGTATGGAGAGTCCTTGTGTGACTGGGGTTCAGATTTGTTCAAATGGGGTCACTGGGTCAAATAGGGGCAGAGCCAGGGCCCAGGGACATAACTCTTAAAAAAAAAGTTAATTCAAATCCTTGTTTTAAACCCTTGCCCCCCTCCACCCCACCTCCCCCACCACTGCATGTCCCTGCCACCCCACACCAGAGATCCCTGCAAGGTTCACCCCATTAAAAGCCTTACACTTTAGTTATATGACATGCCAGGAACTGACCAGCCTTAATTCTCACAGTACTCACAGCTGTGTGTCCAGTCATGATAAAGTAATTAACTTTTATCTCAATATCCACATTTATCAGGCTAAGAGAGAAAGATGTGTGTGAATTAAATTTAATCCTATGTGTTTACAGCAATCTCAAATACAACTCTAACTGTTTGACAGTGTACACATTTTTATAATAGTATTAGTATTAACCATTTCATTACCAGAGCTATGCTGGTACAGCAATAAAGACCCTGCACCAGTGTATTCTCCTATATATAGGAGAATACACTGGGGTTCAAGATCAAGGAAATATTGTTAGGCCAATATAGTAAGACATCCAAATAAATCACACATGTCCTATTCTCACAGGGATGTTCCCACATATGTTTGGGGAAGGGGCAAATTTCTCAGATTGTTCATTGAGATGTAATTGTTTTTCCAAAACCAATTACGTATACTAAAATAAAATGAATATAAAATAATAGACCATTGATCAAGAGAAATGAGCTCCTAGTTTTAATATTTGTCCAATATTTATTATTTTATAACAAAGTACTAGTATCATGCCAGTGCATTGTCTTATATATGTGAGTGTCCCATAGGTATCCTCACCTAAGAGAATGCACTGGCTTTCAAGGTTAAGGAAATATTGTTAGGCAAATGTAGACAAGCATCCAATAAATCACAGATATCCTATTCTTGCAGGGATGTCCCCATGGGTTGAGGGGGTGGAATTAGCAGATTTGTTCAATGAGATATAATTTGTTTTCTCAAAATTAATTATATAGACTAAAATGAATATAAAATAGTAAACTACTTAATTTTTTAACCCCCAGATTACATTATATAAAATATATGGCATATTATATACCATTTGAAAGAGCAAGCTCCAAAACATTGTATTATAATAAACTGTTGACATGTTGTTTTTATTGAGTTGCCAAAGAGTTTTGTCATCTAGATTGCAGTAAAAAGCTAAATTATTTTCAATGCAGGGGGAATAACTCTATATATTAAAGATGGTGTTCTTCCCCTTCCATTAAAAAAGTTTGAATTCTGTTGCATTTTGGGATCCAAAGTGGGGGGGGGGGGAGTCATTCTATAATTTCAATAGTTTTTGGCTCACCTGAGACAAAGACTCTGGTGGAGCTATAGTCATCACTCCTCGTCCGTCCGTCAACAATTCTTTAAACTTCTCCTCTGGAACGATAAGACCGAATGGGTTCATAGTTGGTGTGGATATTGCCTAGGTGACTCACATTCAGATTTGTTCAGATGAGGTCACTGGGTCAAATGTGGGCAGGGACATAACTCCACAAAATATTAAAAATTGCAAGTGAAGTCTGACATTTTTATAAACAT
The DNA here is from genome assembly GCA_032622095.1 of Siphonodentalium dalli. Lineage (NCBI taxonomy): Eukaryota > Metazoa > Mollusca > Scaphopoda > Gadilida > Siphonodentaliidae > Siphonodentalium > Siphonodentalium dalli. The sequence continues at coordinate 53,475,643 of CP136067.1, forward strand.
TTCCTGGAGATCTGCTAGAGGTCATTAATTCCCAATTACAACATCAATCTATCATATGTATTGTTCAAATCTTTCAACAGGACATTTAACTCCCCCACACCCACCACTTCACCAGAACATATTTGGCAAACTTGAAAAGTGTTCTTTGAAAGAACCACCAGCTCTATTTAGTTCACATTTAATATTGAGGCTCCTTTGGTGATGTGTGATTCAGATTTGTTTAATCAGGGTCACCAGGTCAAGTAGGTGCAAGGCCAGCTACATTACTCTTTCTCTCCATAGTAATTCATCATACGTCTTCTATGCAAGAATGAAATGGACTATTTTGCTTATATATAGTAGGAAATTACCTTGGGTGACAGATTTGTGAAAATGGCATCACAAAGTCGAATAAGGGCATTGCCAGAGACATAACTATTTCACAACATAGTAATTCTTAAAATATGTATGGCAGAGCCAAGAACTATTTGGCTTATTTAGCATGGAATGTTCTTGTTTGACTGCGATACAGATATTTTTAATGGGGTAACCTGGAAAAATAGGACAGTTTCCTTCTTAATATGCTTCCTTCACAAGTACCATCAGGTCTATTTTATAAAAAGGCGCTTGTGAGATTGGAAATTTCCAACAATTGGGAAAGTTTGAGATATCAATTGTGTAATTCCTACCTAAGACTTGGGAGTCTGGAGCCCAGTCGGGTGGGGACTTGTTGTGGGGGGGGGGGGGGGGGGGGGGTTGATCAGTAGTGTACATTTGGTAATTTGGCCACATATCCTGTTTAGATCTACTTCTTTTAAAGTGATTATGAAAAGTTCTGACTGTTGTGGTCTCCAGAGTCCCAGTCTTATCAGTCTTTGCAGTCTGGTGAGCGACCCCACAGTCATTGACTGTCTTGTTTATATCAGAATCAATTTTAAGTTACCAAAATATTTGCTCAAATAGTCTTCACATGTAGGGTTGATCCATATATGACATCTTTGTCTGTCTTCGTGCCCCATGATTCTTGTGATGACATCACTGCCTAATCTCGCATCATGCTTTGAATATGGTGTACGCATCACTTGTGATGTCCACCATGTAAAAGCTCCAATCATTTTGGTTAAAGCCACATGGCAGTTTATTGAAATAGGTCTATAAATATCTATGATCCTCATTTGTCCCAGAAATACGCATTGAAGCCCATCCCTTGGCGATAGTAAATTACTATGATCGGAATCATAAATGAGAGTTTTGGTGTTGAATTATAGAGTATACTGTTATGTACTATTATAGACAAATGTACATAACACAAATTATTGGAATTTATGGGGCACTCGCATTTATATAAGAGAATGCACTGGTACATGATATGTAATGCTGCACCACCACATCCTTGGGTTAAATGTGAAAGGTGACCTGGACATGGAATACTTGGGTTAAGAGAGTCCAATTTAAGTTTACAATAATAATGTATAAAATTCTACCAACAATATAGATCAAGATAAGCCACCTCACTGCTGGCCCATTAATATCAATTATATAGCAGAGCTGTCAACAAATCACAGGAATTGTTTATGTTGAAAGCTGACATCTCTATTAAACCAATAACATTTATAATGACCTCAGACCATCTGCAGAGTGATATATTCAGCTGTGCAAGGCAGCACAGATGTCCAAGTCTACTGTTAATATCATGTGATGTGTATTGTTAAATCTTTATTTTAAATTAGACATCATAGCTTTCTTTATCAGATTATCTGCATACATAATTTGAAAAACTAACACCGTTATAACTCCGCCAAGGGTACCATGAGTCACCACACCAAATTTGGTTTAAATAGGTCCAAAATCTTGTGTTATGTACTGGTAAATTTGTTTGGAGTGATATTAAATCCAATTCACCAATTTCATATCATGCCTTTGGACTACTTAGCTATTCAAATGGCTATATCATTTTCTGATGTCTCTTATGCCAATGTGCAGATAAAGAAAGCTGTGGTATCTAATTTTTTTTAAATGTTTCAACAATACACATGACATGCTATTAACAGTAGACTAGAAAATCTTTGCTGCATTGCACAGCTGAGTATATCACTCTACAGATGGTCTGAGGTCATTATAAATGGTATAGGTTTAATAGAGATGCCAAGTTCAGCATAAACAATGCCAGTGATTAGTTGACAGCTTTGCTTATCTATATCTATATTTGCGAATGTCTTCTGTCTGTCTGTATGTGTTCTATAGAAAATCACAGCGGACCACCTATATGGCACAAAAGGGGTCTAATAGGGGTAACTTTTTACGAGAAAGATAATGGCGAGGGTTAGAATTTTCTAAAGTGACGCCGTTGTTGTCAGGGGCAGAAAAGGGGGAGGGGCAGAATTTTTTTTTGTTGCCACCAAACTTATATATAATCATTCCATAATATGAGGAATATATTGGTGTGGTTTAAATATGTCATAAGTCGAGCCGTTCGCGTCAGGGATGCCTGGAAGGGGGGGCACCAAAATGATCAAAATAATTTTAGCACCGAATTCCACCAAATTGATGCACATTCTTCTGAGATCTTCTCCATGATACAAGGAATCTTATTGTGTGATTTAAAGATGCCAAATTGGTGTCGTTGGGATGAGAGATTGTGGGGAGCGGTGGTGGGTACTAAATCTGATAAGAATTTGTTTAGTAGCCGATTGCCACCAAACTTATACAAATTCATCCCCATGGTATGAGGTGTCTAATGGCGTGGTTAAAGCTTGTCGTCATTCGAGTCAGGGGTGCACTGAAAGGGAGAGGGGCACCAAAATTGATACACATTATTTTTAGCGTCAATTTCCACCAAATTGATACACATTCTTATCCATGATATGAGGAATCTAATCGTGTGATTTTAAAAACGTCATATTGGTGCTGCTTTGGTGAGAGATGGGGTGGGGTGGGCACTAAATTTGATAAAAAAATTTGTTTAGTCGCGGATTAGCACCAAACTTATAAATAATAATCTCCATGATATCAGGAGTCTAATTGTGTGGTTTAATGATGTCAAAAGTTGGGCCATTCGAGTCCGGGGTGCCTAGAGGGTGAGAGGGACACAGAAATTGATAAAACAATATGTTTAGCGCCGATTTCCACCTGATTGATATATATTCTTCTCGTGATACGAATAATCTAGTCGTGTGGTTTAAATGCGCCAAATTGGTGCCTTTTGGGTGAGATATATGCAATGGTGGTCCTAAATTTGATACAAATTTGTATACTCGGCAATTTTTAATATATATATTCATCTCTATAATGAGTCTAAGTGTGTGGTTTAATGATGTCAAAAGTGGCACCGCTTGAGTTCGAAATAGGGACGGGAGGGTTACCAAAAACTTATAAAAATATGTTTAGTGCCAATTACCATCAAACTCATACACGTTCTTCTCAAATGATACAACGAATCAATTATTTGCGAATATCTGTCTGTGTTCTATATACAGAGGATCTACAACGAGTCCCCAGTTTATAGCGGATTTTATAAAACGAGTCCAGTAAATTTACGGGACGAGTTTTGTAAATTCCGCTATAAACTGGGGACGAGTTGTAGATTCTATTTATTACATGATCAAAAACTTTGATAAAACATTAAATCAACAAATGGGACGTGAAAACTAACTCCGGTTTCTATAAGGCCTGTGATGACGTTTCACGTAACTATGCATTGCTTTTCCGCATGAAGAAATAGTCCCAAATAATAAAAGACTCTTTCACGCATTTAATTGCGTATATTTAATGAAATAACTGTTCAAACTCTTCATTCGTTATGAGTTTGATGGAAAAATAATGAAGCCGTAGTATTTTGAGACATTGAGTACGGAATGTAAACAGATGACAAACCGAAGTCAAAGGTCACCTGGCACTATTTCCTGTTATTAAACGAACGTTTAATATCACAATTTATAGAATGGAATAAGGGTAGTATCATGTAATAAATAACTGTAAGGTACAATCGAGATGGCATGCACCAAGGCGGTCTAACAGGGGTAACTTTTTACGAGTAAGATAATGGTGCGGGTTAAAATTTTGACGAGGGCCGGTTGGCGGGCGGGTGGTGGCGGGCAGACCTAAAGAATGCCTTATAACTTTGACATTTGTGAACGGATTCAAAAATATTTTGGTATGTGAGTTGCTCCCAATGACTATTTACTGCCTGTTGAAAATGGGTCACGTCCGAACTTTTTGACAAGAGTTATCCATCTTTGATGACTTTTTTGCAATTTTATCACCTGTTAGCGCGATAACTCAATAAAATATTAACTGATTACAACCATATTTGATATATGAGTCTCTTGCAACAATATCTCGGACGAGTTCGAAAACCAGGTTTGTCAGAATTTTTTCCCCGGAGTTATGGGCCTTAGTTTGTCTATTTTTAGCATTTTTTTCACTGTTAGCGCGATAACTCATTTAAATATTAACTGATTCAAGCCATATTTGATATATGAGTCTCTTGCATCAATATGTCGAACGAGTTCGGAAACCAGGTTTGTCCGACTTTTTGGGCCTTGTGTGGGCCTTATTGCCAAGTTATTGGCAGAAGTTTTTTTCGACTGCCAATAAACTCGACATAGCATCTTAGATGCATACCCCTTGTTCAAGTAGCAACTTGGCAGCAAGTCATCACATATAGTATACATGTGGTAGTTTTCCCCAAAGGTCTGAGGGCTTTTGGGTAGTTTTCAGTGTAAGTCTATCCAAATATTCAACCTCCTGATATAGCTCAGGCGTGGAAACCCCTTAACCAAGAAAAGACCAAATAAAAGTTAAGATAATGTTTATATGTATGTCACAATAAATTTCTAAGTAAATACATTGAGATAACTTCTAATAAAAGTCAGACCAAGCTGATAATCGCATAGGCACAGGTTCCCATAGTGTTAAATATCTGAGCCAAATTTCAAAACTTACCATGATTTACCAGGAAACAAAGGACGACTCTAATTATGCATGTTGTGTAAATTTTCAAGTCGAAAAAGGGGGATAACTCCACTAAACAAGACAGTCAATGACTGGGGTCGCTCACCTAACTGAAAAGACTGGGACTCTGGAAACCACAACAGTCAGAACTTGTCGTAATCACTTTAAAAGAAGTTAAACAGGACAAGGCAAGAGAGGCTTCATTATGTAGATCGGTGAATATCCACCTTGAAATTACCAACTGTACACTATTGATCACCTCCAGCTCATAACTAGTCCCCTCCCAAGTTCGTAAATCCTTTTGCGCACCTCCCTTAGGTTGGAATTTCACAATTGACACCTCAAACTTTCTCAATTGTTGGAAATTTCCGATCTCACAAGCACCTTTTTTAACAAGAGCATCGCTAGGGCGTGGAAAAATACGCCCTTTAGCCATTTTGAATTGTACTACCGAAAAATAAAATAATACTTTGAGCTTACATTTGAAGAAAATCTGATATACCCCCAATTTCAATGCCAAAATGGGGCAAAACCTATATTCGAACTTGGCCTGTAGTTTTAGCTGGGAAATACACATATCAGCTTTGGTTCAGATCAAATAATCAAAACTGGAGTTATCGTTAGGAAACCGAAATGTTATGAAATTGGTCAAATTCTAAGTTGAAAAAGGACCACATCTCATGTAAAACTTACTGGATGGAACCCATATTCGAACTTGGCCTGTATCTTTAGCTGCGAAATACACATACCAACTTTGGTTCAGATCAAATAATCCAAACTGGAGTTATCGGTCGGAAACCAAAAATGGGCGGACGAACGGACAGACTGATAACATAATATGACCTTTTTAGCTCACCTGAGACGAAGTCTCCGGTGGAGCTATAGTCATCACTCCTCATCATCCGTCCACAATTCTTTAAATATCTTCTCCTCTGAAACCATAAGACCGAATGGGTTCATATTTGGTGTGGATGTTCCCTAGGTGACTCTCATTCAGATTTGTTCAAATGAGGTCACTGGGTCAAATAGTTGCGAAGCCAGGGCCATAACTCTATCCCTCTAGTAATTCTTAAAACGTCTTCTCAAGAACTATTGGGCCTATTTAGCTTATATTTGATATGGAGGGTCCTTCGGTGACACGGGTTCAGATTTGTTTTAAATGGGGTCACTGGGTCATATATAGGCAGAGCCAGGGACATAACTCTTAAAAAAAAAAAAAACCTTTCTCAATTTAACACGTTCACTGCCGAAAACCAATTGGTAATTCCATCCCGTATGCCAACATGGGATTGCATGTTTTTCCGATAGTAGTTACTATTTGACGTATGTAGGAGTGATAATTCCACCAATATCGGGTTATATGATGCTGTCACATGTCACAATGCTACTACGAGATAACTCGTAGTCGGCAACTGGGATGGAATTTACCAGTGTTTCATCGCTGGTGCCAGCTACGAGTTTTCTCGTAGGTAACTAAAATTACGTTTTCTACGACATAGATGACGGAAGAGTGCTATACAGGTGCAACCATATCGTGTATAAGACACGGTAAATTAATTTATATACAAACATTGGTACACTCTACGTCATCTAAGATGTTGCAAATGTAATACTGATTTACCTACGAGATAACTCGTAGCTGGCACCAGCGATGAACACTGGTAAATTCCGTCCCAGGTGCCGACTGCGAGTTATCTCGTAGTAGCTCTACAACACGTTTCAGCATCATATAACCGAATTTTGGTTGACTAAACATTTGTATAAGTCACGATACATGAATTTATATATACAAACTTGTACACACATTACCAGGGAACTGAACTTACATGCATGGTAAACAAGCCACAGGTATTCGCTTGTGCCTATACTTGATGTAGCGCTGGCTCGAGCTTCCAACAGCCTCTAGCACTATATTCGCATTCGTCCACTCTCAGAAAATAACAATGCAGTTATAAAACCAGTTGAATAAGTTCGATGCGTAATAAACATAGAACCAGAGCTGATAATCAGATTAGTTAGAATTTAGAAATTAGCGAACTCAAGCATGGTGCCGATTTCTAAATAATCTCAAGATAAATGTAAGTGTTCTATTATATATAGTATATAGCCAAAATTGGATATTTGGCGAACCTTGCAGTGTTTTGCACCCACACCTCAAACACTGGAGTGTATTATCAGTATAGGTTTATATAGCTTCAAGTGAGACCGGAAAACTCTAGAGCTAACTGGTTACTGATCTATGCAACGAAAACCCTCTATAATGTCCGGCAAAGGTCTATTTGCACATGTCTACCATGGGTGAGTGATGTACGGAAGAGATCCTGGTGAATTGGAGTGTCCTTGCAAGATTTAAAACGGCACCCCACCCCTTTATTGGAATGCAGAAAGCATTGTATCTGAAGCCATTCTAATTATACATAAACAATCGACCAATGGGATCGTTGGGTATGTATTTGAGCGTAAACCGACGTTGCTTCTGCTTTGTTGTTATTTATGTGGTATGGACATCACTACGAGTTAACTCGTAGTAGCAGTCCCCATGGAACCGTTTACTACGAGTTAACCACAAAAAAAATCATAATTTAAATTTTTTTTCAAATAATTTGTTTTTTTAATTTTAATTTAGATTTAATTCCTTGCTCATATTTAATTTTTTGTTTAAACTTATTAGAACAAAACAACTAACACCATTATAACAGCCATCACCAAATTTGATTTAAATCAGTCTAAAATCCAGAACATGCAAACAGCATACACTTAGATCTAAATGAGATATGAGCAGGGTTCATGAGAAGACAGAATATTTACTTAACAGCATATAGAAGTCACATTGTGCTGGCTAAGGTGATTCTGAGATGGCAGCATTAACAAAATCTGCTTGGAGTGAAAGCTTTGTTGATTGATGGTCTTAGATATATCTGCCTGGTAGAGAGTTGTTTATAAATGACCTGTTGCTTATGATAACAAACTAATTCCAAAGCCAAGTGTGAATCTGACAGTTAGGCCATTATTTATATACGCTTTCATGAGGGGAGCTCCCCTGGTGCAGCATTAAAGATCATGTAACAGTGCACTCTCTTTATATATGCGAGCCTCCCATAGGGAGCCAGGGACATAATATAACTTATCCATTCATTGTAATTCTTAAAACATCTTCGTATCAAGAACCATCAGGCCTATTCAGCTTATTTTTGGTATGGGTGACTGGGATTCAGAATTGGGTCAAATAGGGGCAGAGCCATGGACATAATTCTTTCCCTTAATAGTTATTATTAAAACATCGTCTCAAGAACCATTTGGCATATTTAGCATATATTTGGTATGCATAGTCCTTGGGTCACTGGTATTCATATTTGTGCAAAATGGTGTCACCAGGTCAAATAAGGGTGGGACCCTATTTTAATTCTTACAAGAGCTACGCTGGGCGTGCAAAATACGCCCTCTCTGGGGAAAATTGGCGGATGGAACCCAAATTCGAACTTGAGCTGTCTTTTCTCCTAATAAACCCACATACCAAATTTGATTGAAATCGGTTCACTCTAACTAAAGTTATCATCCGGACAACAAATTTCAGGGATTTTCTAAGTCAAATTACGTCAAATAAGGGGCATAACTCCGGTGAAAATTGGCGGACAGAACCCAAATTCGAACTTGAGCTGTCTTTTCTCCTAATAAACCCACATACCAAATTTGATTGAAATCGGTTCACTGACATCTTAAGAATTACTATAGAGACAAATAATGACATGAATAAATTTAAATCCCTGTCACCCTTCATACTAAATATCAGTTAAATAGACCTGATGCTTCTTGTGAAGGAAGCATATTAAGAATTATTATGGAGGGAAACAGTCCTTCGCTTTGCCCCTATTTGACCTGGTGACCCCATTTTAACAAATCTGAATTCCAGTCAAACAAGAACATTCCATGCTAGATAAGCCAACTAGTTCTTGCAAACATGTTTTAAGAATTACTATGAAGTGAAATAGTTATGTCCCTGGCTTTAAGAGAGAAAGAGTACAGTTGGAACCATAGTAATGCTTCTTATTAATGATTCTCTGTCAAGAATTTGAGTAAATATTATTTTTGGGACCAGGGAGGCAGCAGCAGTCCCCTATTTGACCAAGTGACCCCATTTGAAAAAATTTGGACCCCAGCCACCCAAGGAACCTCCATACCAAATATTAGCTAAATCGGCACAATGGTTCTTGATAAGAAGTCCTTCTAAAAATTACTATGGAGGAATAGAGTTATGGCCCTGGTATCTCGACCTGGTGACCTCATTTGAACAAATCTGAATGTGAGTCACATAGGGAACATCCACACAAAATATGAACCCATTCGGTCTTATAGTTCTGGAGAAGAAGATGATTCTTGACGGACGAGGAGTGATGACCATAGCTCCACCGGAGACTTCGTGTCAGGTGAGCTAAAAAGTGTGAGTATGCTCATAATTGCAGGTGCACCGATTCCCATGGTGGTATGTGTTGAGCCAAGTTTTAAATCGGCTGACTGATGTAGGAATACAAGCTCAGATAATGTTGCATCCATGGATGGACAATCCGATTCCTGTATATGAACAAATTTGTGGGAATATTTAAAGAGACATATTTCAAGGATGATATGATTTTAATGTGACCATGGAAGGCAAAACAGTTCACTTAATAACAGATAAAACAAAAGATCTTGTATAAACTATGACTGTAACAAAACAAACGTGTAAACAGGCAACTATTGAATAAATAAAACCAAATTCTAAAAACACAGGGTAATAAACTTACTACAAAACAGGATAAAAGGATAAGTTTACACTAGTGGCATTTGAGCATGTCTAGCTTTAGTGCTGGGTAGTATTTGCACATGAAAATACTGCAGTATCCAAAAATCATACCACAGTATACCTTATTTTCTATTATTTCCATATGTATTAGCCACGATTACAATCATATTTGAGCAGTAATAAGGGGTTTTATCTCCAAAATATTCTTGCAAACTGCAACCTTGTCACGACTTCGGTGTACCGATTAAAAACAAAAATAAATGGCAATGGTATTGAAATTCTTTACCCGATTATACTTGGTGTATGGTGTACTAAAATACCACCCGGCACTATCTTGCTTAGAGTTTCTTTTATAATATTTTCTCAAGTTGCAATGAAACGGAGCATAACAAAGTTTCAAGTTTAAAATAACTACATGTATATAATTTCATTTGATTCTTATAATCATTTTGATTAATTTTTTATTCATGCAATTGTGGTAACATAGAGCAACTAACTTTCACAGTTGCTACTAGTTTTTATTGTCAGTTAGGACTATTAATACATAGGAATAAATGATTTCCCCAATAATTCTATATTGAGTTCTATCATGATTCACACGTTTTGTATTAGCGAATGAGTGTTTTGACAAATCCGTTGCATTCTGCGTTGGCACATTTGTTGAAATTGGAATAGACGCAACATCCCTAAAAGGTTCAGATGCCTGTGATGCATCCGTTAAGTTGTGTCCATTAACACACTCAATGGAGAGATTCTATTTTCAATTCAAAGCAAGCCCCAATGCATACCTTATATATGGCATGGACGTGCATGCGTCATGTTATTTTCTTGTTTTCAATTGATCAAATATGGCAGCTTGGACATTAAAGCAGAGGGAATTTGACTTTTACAGTAATGCCCTAATTAATCAACTCCATAACCACAGCAGAATTATGGGTAATTTTTCAGGATTTAGTCGGAAATATGGCTTGTTGCCATTCATCGGAAAGCTCTCGCCGAGAGCTTTCCGATGAATGGCAACAAGCCATATTTCCGACTAAATCCTGAAAATTTACCCATAATTCTGCTGTGGTTATGGAGTCGATTAATTAGGGCATTACTGTATTTATGAGAATAAAGACTGACATGTAGATGTTGGGATTTGACAGGTTATTATCATAGAATTCATCTGTAACAGATAGATTAGTCTGCAATATTGCATTTATGACAAATAAAACTTAGTGGCATTCTAACGGGCCGACGCAACAAAGGCATGCAACGGATTTGTCAAAGCACCACCTGACTAAGCAATAAAAATCTGTAGAAGTATGATATAAACACCTCTAAAAAAGTAATTCCCCCCACTCATATAATACCCTGTATCTCCTATGTTTCTCACCCGATCGCATTGAAATTTTGAAGAATTGAGAACATGGTAAATGCAGTACATTGTGGGAGTTAAATATCTCAAAAATAATTAATTCTTGATTACAAATACTTCAAAATTTGTAATAATTGCAAATACCATACAAATACAGAATATGATTACCCCATCCCTGATATTTCTACGAGCGACATGAGTTAACCCTTTGAGTGCCAGGTCTGATTTTTGTATCAACCCATATACCCTGTGCCAATGCATTCTCTTATATATGCGAGTCGACCATAGGTCGCCTCGCATATATAAGAGAATGCATTGGCTTAACAATTTTTTTTTGTTTGTTTTTTTTAATAAATTTTTTACAATTTTAATATATTTTATTATATTCTTTAACAGACTTATTGTGTAGGTTTAGGGCCGATAATATCGGCCCCTGGCACTCAAAGGGTTAAGGAGGTGTTTACATCAAACACATCTATGGTAATAACCCCAAGGCCTTGCTTGGTCCGCCATATGGGACAGGCACCCATTCAAGTTAATGCAGTTGTCCAAATATGGGGGTGGTTCAAAATCATGCCCCTAAATTCCCACAGAATGGCAACAGGTCACGATCAAGAAAATCCCAAGCAGTTATAAGGCCACTGACACTTAAGAAACACTGATCACCCAGTTATCCCATCAACACGCAATTTTGATGAATGTCAAAGTTATCAAGCGATGTTCAGAAGAAGGTTAGAAAATTGTCGGGTTAATTGACTCCCACAATGTCCTGCAATTACCATGTTCTCAATTCGTTCAAATTTTCAATGTGATCGGGTGAACGACAGGAGATACAGGGTATTATTATACGAAGGGGGGACCTATTTTTTCTGAGGTGTTTATAACGTACCTTCTAATTCACCTAATATAATCGTTTGTGTCAATACAGACACAAGCCACAGATGCAGCCATCATGGTATAAGATATGTCAGAGCTGATTTGACCTGTTAATCATGCGTAAAGAAATTTATTAAAGCGACTCAAGGCCTTCACAGTAAGTTAATGTGAATAACATGAATTTTATAAGTCTGTAAAACAAGTGTCATCAACAAGTGCAATAATGCCCTAAATAATCGACTCCTTAACCACAGCAGAATTATGGGTAATTTTTCAGGATTTAGTAGGAAATATGGCTTGTTGCCATTCATCGGAAAGCTCTCAGTTGATTATTTAGGTCTACTAGTAGAACGCAAAACCTATACAAAATGATTGAAAGCTCCATTGAATGTCATCAGTGGTGAACATCCATACCAAATTTCATTGATATCCAACAACTGATGGTTAAGACATCTGCTATGATGGACCAACAGAGGATCGGATGTATTTCCTTCTGTCATGGGGGTATGGTAACTCTCCAATAACGTTATTTTGCATATCAAATCCGTTGTTATGTAAACATTACTGTTACAGTGGCATTATCAATCACAGTCCAATTAGATACCGAAGTTATTAAAACTAAACGGTAAAAATATTCTGAAAATCAGATTAAGACCAAAATATTTTAACTTAAAAGTTACAACCCGATTTAGCAATGTTTGTTGACAAATCACTAACAACTTTGTTTACATAACAATGGTTTCAACACTCGAAATTTCGTTATTGGAAAGCTATCAATAATTAGTATTAGAACAAAGTTTATCTAATTCTCAATGTCCTTGGTGGTGATATTTTTAACCGTTGATATAATTTGTACACATTCACTCGCTGCGAGTGCCCTGGCTCACTTTAACCCTTTACCCAACAGAACGGCCCTGTGCCAATGCATTCTCTTATATATGCGAGTCGACCATAAGTCGCCTCGCATATATAAGAGAATGCATTGGCTTAACACATTAAAAATTATAAAATTGTTAACGAATGTAAGAAAAAATGGTAAAAAGTGTTAAAAAAAAGATTTTTTTTAGGCCAATGCATTCTCTTATATATGCGAGGCAACCTATGGTCGACTCGCATATATAAGAGAATGCATTGGCACAGGGTATAACTGTAACTATCACAATGTGGTCAATGAGCCGGTTCCAATGATATCAATATTTGTATGGTTCTATTGAGACAGACCGAAGATAGTTTAGGCTGTTGAAGCTTTATTTGGCCGGTTTTGGCCGGTTTGTTGGGTAAAGGGTTAAGCAGCATATTGCATAATAGAAGCCATCAAATCGGTGCAAAATCAATGCATAAATGGAATTTGATGGAACAGAAAATTGTATGAAATCAGCAATAACGCTTGATATGAACACATGAAAATAACAGTGAAATATGTTTTGATCTTCAGTGATGAGTACAAGTATATATTTTATGACATACATATGCCAATAAGACATGATTATTCAAAGTGGCATGCTAGTCGTACGGTATACTCTCTAAGTAAATGCTGGTACATGTATATTACAATGATAAAGAGTCATATAAACTACAATCACTAAATTAAAGCATGTAATTGCTCACTTTTATCATGTTCGAGGGATCAAACAAGGCGATAAGATAGGAACATGAAACGCATATCGTTGGTGGGCTTCAAAAGTGTTGTATCTGGCTTTTTGGCATGCAAGTTCTGTTTCTGCAGATTTAGTATACACAGGTTCGATTACATAAGATCACAGAGAACTTTTCAATTTTTCAAGTATAAACATTATTTTTCGAGAAAAATAGTTTTCTAAAATGTAAAATCAGGGATTCCCGCAAAATTTTAAGTTTAAACCCTAAAATGTTGAATGTCCTATTTTCGGTGGGATAATTCTGATTAGGTTGCTTTGAAGAGGTATGGCTGGAGGGCATTTCCTCCTTATCCTGAATGACGAGGACTCATCGAACCAGCAGAAATTGTCAAAAGTAAAATGAATTGCACAAAGTGGTAATTTTCACTTCTAAAATGTCATATAAAACAATAAAATCATGTTTTTCTCATCAACCAGTAGAGATATGAATATGAAAGTTTATCTTGTATAAGAACTGTGGTAAAAGGACAATGATGCAAAGGTATTATGCCCTAAATAATCGACTCCTTAACCACAGCAGAATTATGGGTAATTATTTAGGATTTAGTCGGAAATATGGCATGTTGCCATTCATCGGATGAACAGCAACAAGCCATATTTCCGACTAAATCCTGAAAAATTACCCATAATTCTGCTGTGGTTAAGGAGTCGATTATTTAGGGCATTACTGTATCTGGCAGATACCAATGCTATTTCCAGAGATAAATAATAAAAATTTGTGTCTCGGATGAAATTTGATGTTTGGAGGATACAACTTTTTAGAAACCCACCGACATTTAACCTGAAAGACTAAAAATATTGATATATTTCAACATGGGCTCAGCATTGCTTTATGTGCAAACATTTGTCAAATTCATATTGCAATGGTCATGTTTCAATCAGATGGCACATTCAGATGTCCATCAACTCAGATGACATTTGAAGATCAGTCCCAATTATCCTACATTTTCACAGGGGCATGTGTCATTAAAACAAGTAAAGTATATTTTTAAATAATATGTAAGTTTAAAATGAGCATGCCACTTTTAAAAATGCATCGCTATACAATACATATGTATGTGTTATAACTTAGATATATTTTAATTTATATTTTACTTGTTTTATGTCCATGTCACAGTTTGAACCGACTGCTGCTTCATCCAGACCAGCCTATAATGATGGTATTTTTATTCCTGGGATGTAAATAAGTAAGCAATTGCTCATTTTAATTGGGAGGATTGAGGACAATATGACGCTTTAACCCTTTCTTTACTAAATTGATTCTCCAACTCAGTTTTAAGAGTATAGGGTCTATTATTCATCTGGATAGATGTTCAGACAATAAGCAGACAAGAGACAGAGAAACAGATAAAGTAGTGTTCAGACAACTGCGTTCCTTACCTTATATGGCGTGCAACATGACATATCTTGTTTTCAATAGATAAAAGATTGTGGCTGTCTTTTAAGCGAAGGAAAATAGACTTATATTTATGTCAATATACAGTGTTAGTTATTTGGATTTGACAGGTTAACATTATCATACAATTAATTTATTAGATCGTTTGATTTGCAATATTGCCATTATTCCAATTTCGAACTTATTAGCTGCAATTATTAATCGGAAGCTCCCAGTACACGCTTGTGTGAATGGCTTAACACAGACAACGGATCGTATCAACGCAACATACAGACCAAGGCACAGACTCGTCTGAACACTCCTTTAGCAGTTGACCACATGTACAATAATAATAACTATCTCACTTATTTTTAAATATTTTATGTATCTAACTACTCTTATGTTCCAAATAAACGTTCAGGTTGGAAATCCTCATAATTTTTAATAAACGTGCATGCAGAGGTTCATTGCAAGATCTTAATCATTAATGTCCCAGGGGAAATATATGGCCGACCAAATACAGATGCATGTAAAAAATACATGTGTAGGATTCACGCTGGTGGTGGCAAAATTGGCCAATGGCCATATTTTTTAGAAAATGGTCTAAGAAAATTACTTATGGCCAAAAAGTTTCAAGCCTTTGCCTCACAAAATAACCAGATATCACTAAACCCCTCATACACTCGTTAATAATGAGTATAACTGCTGGCCTGAGTATGTTTAGATAGCAATTTACCAGAAGTAGCCCATATACTTTAAAGGGCCAAAGTTTTCGTAAAATTGCCAAAACAATTCTCAAATGGTCAGAAAATTGGGCAAATGAATTTTCTGGCCTGGGTGGAGCCAGTACACGTACCTTTGGCATAAATTGAAAGTATTGAATGGAGTCTAAATATTGATGAAGATTTACATTTGCTTCAGATACACATTTGTCAAAATATGAACAAACAAGCAGTCGAAGACGACGGTATCCCCTGCCGAATTGTGCAGTTGGGGAAGCGCATTCTCAATAATGTTTGTGTTCTCAATATTTGCTAAACAAGAGGTGGGATTTTGTCAAAAAGACTGGCTTTCGAACTCATTTTAGGAACTGAAATTTGTGGAAATTAGCCATGTGACTTGCACCAAAAATAATAAACAAAGACCAATAACTCTGCTAAAAATATCCGGCCGGACCTGGTTTGCGAACTCGTTCTAGATACTGGTCATGTGAACTCATATACCAAAAATCTTTGACATTTGTGGAAATGAGCCCTGTGACGTCGTCCATTTGCACACAAAAAAATAAACAAAGTCCAATAACTCTGCTGAAAATATCCGGCCGGACCTGGTGTGCGAACACGTTCTAGATACTGGTCAAGTGAACTCATATACCAAATATCTTTGAAATCCGTTGAGATTTGTGGAAATGAGCCCTGTGACGTCGTCTATTTGCTATTTGGTAAATTCGACAAAAATAATAAACAAAGTCCAATAACTCCGGTAAAAATACCCGGCCGAACCTGGCTTGCGAACTCATTCTAGGTAATGGTCAGGTGAACTCATATACCAAAAATCTTTGAAATACATTTGTTCAAGTTATGACTCTTACAAATTCGGGACGGACAGAACCCATTTCTATATCCCCTGCAAATTTTCAATTTGGCGGGGAATAATAAATTTTAAATTTTATTTAGGTCGGCGACAGCAGACTACTGAAACCTTGAAATTTCATGTTTGCAAAGTTATTTCTGTTAAAGTACAGTACCATACACGTCTCTTTAATGTAGCTTGCCCATGAGACATACATAAGCATTATGCAGGGCAGATCTATTCTACGAAAATACTAAACATGCATGCACGTTTATTTGAAACACAAGAGTAATTTCAAACACTAGACTGATATGAAAGGTGTAGTTTTCATAGGTTTGAGGAGCTATCTATCGTGGAAACGTCAACATAAGAGAAAACCATCTGCATTTTACTCATACATGTACAGTGTTTAGTTGTAAATATGTTTATACTTGCAGTCCTATCTCATTGATAATATATGGATAATTAAATATGAACAAAATTGGAGGAATATACCAGATTTCCATACCTGTGGAACTGATAAATAAAGTGCACGGAAAGGGGCAGAAGGTTATCTTGAAGGTTAAGTTTCCAGGATAGAGAGCTGCAAAACATACAAAAACTACACCTTTCACTGCACTGATTCATATGTGGAAAGGTTTCAAAAGGAGTGCTTTGACATTATTTTGGAATCTGCTAGGGTTAGGCAGGAATCCGTTCATAACACAGGGATAATTGCATAATTTTATGAATATTAATATTTCATTACCTTTGATAAAATTGTCATGTTTTTTTTTAAAATAAGCTGTCATTTCATGTGGAGACTGTATACATAGCAAGTGTTCTGTTGTAGATGACAATAGCAGATAAATCCAAATAAAACCCTTTCTACACTAAATTCTCATTGACGAGTAGTTCCCTTAGGAAATGTTCACAGGATCCCATGGTATATCTATATATAAATGTCTTTTTAAAAATTTACAAAATTAAAACTGGACAAATTGCATCCACGGAAGGACGGACAAACAGATTCCAGTATAACTATATCACAGTTTAAACTTGAAGAATCAGAATACTGTAATATTCTATATATGATACGGGGGAAAACCACCCAGTGGTGGAACAGCTACATGTAGATATGCTAAACAAGTTTCTACATTGTTTACCAGCAGATTATTCTTCAGCTATGGTATTCATATAATTATCAATACAGCTTTTTCGGATCGGATGCTCTCATTTTGTCATGTACAACAGAAAACGAAACATTGTTTTAGACCTAGATGCAGGTTTCGCATGAGTCCAGCTAATGATTTATAACATAGAATTTCTCTGCAAGTGATGAACATTTCCTAAATTTCACCTTTTGTCATCCTGCGCATTGCATCTAGAATCTGAATTTTTTATGATATATAAATTGCTCTTAATATGAACAAGATGAATTTATTATAACTTCCCTGGAGGCAGTGAATTAAAAGTTCTTTTCCATAATTTTCATAAAAGTATAAACAATGTTTTTGATATTTCCAACTGAATGATTCTTAATTTTTTAACAATAACCACATGCACCAATATTCAATAGCTTTGCCAATATTTTTTAGAATTCCATGTTGAAATATCAGTAACTATAGCAAAACATGTATCTAGGCATTAAATATATGCTTAATCAGGTCAGGCACATCCTGAATTCCACTATTATAGTGGTATATGACCATTACCGTTTTGTGAATTTGATAAAAGAGGGATAATCCAAAATCATATTTCACAAAAATTATTGAAAATCATTGTCGCACTAATTCACTATTATACATATATTTTGTCCAGGAGAATGATTAATTATGTCGGCACATGATAAGCAACTCAATTAGCATTCAATTAGTTTAAATGTTGTTATGAAGGAGCGATTGAGTCATCCTGCTATTGTCATTCAGAAAGGCATATATTAGTATATTTAATATTGAATAACAAAGCTGGCGCAAAAGATTGCACAACAAATTTTGTCAGACGACTGTTCATTCGCTGCGATATTGTTAAGAGTGAAATTTGGCTGCGCACTGGTATGCGCCATCTTCTATTCCCAACGCAAATACAAGAAACATGAATATGTTATGTTCATTTACCACTATAATAGTGGAATACCAATATAATAGTGGAATTCAGGATGTGCCTGACATGTTAATGTCTCATCTTCACAAGTTATGCAGAGTTATTAATCCTAGGGTGAGTTAAATTATGAGAAGAATTTCACCTCCTTTTCGGAGCATATTTAAAAAAGATCATATATATAAATAGAGCTCTGAAGAAAACAAAATGCATGATACATGTATAAAGGAGGTGAAGTTCCATCTTGTAGCTTAATGTACATAGTAAAGACAACTCTGCAAATGGAAATCAGAACATTATTTAATTTATTAAGTCAAGGCTCTTGCAGGATATTTTGAGCAAGGTCGTTAGCCATTTCTGATGAAATCTCAACAGAGTCTGGAACATTGACTCGGAAATGGTACACAGTTGAGACATCTAGCAATCGATCAAGATCACTCTTACTAAGTTCAGCAATAACATGACTGTTTACATCATCGTCAATTTCCGTGACAATGTCAGCAGTATTGGTGCCATCAAGAGGAATATAATTAGGGTCATCACAATTGGTTATTTCATTGAGCATTGTTGAACACTTTTCAGATTTAGAATCATTGCCAGTTTCAACAGACGTCACATCAATCATATTTAAATATTCTCCATGTTCGTTCCGCAGAATTATTGCAGTATCAACAAAATTGTCGTCTGTATTCTCTTCACTGAGGCAAAATTCACTATCACGAACAATATTTTCACCATCAACATTCAATGCGGAATAATAGCCCGGGCACTGATTGCTTGAATCCTTATTGCTCATTAATATTTCGTATAGATCTTCGAAGTCATTATGTTCAAACGATTCATCAATTTCAGCTGGATCACCTATTGTATATAAATGCGTCTCACTGTTGTTGTCAAATGCTCGAGCAAGAACAATCTCAGAGCCAAGATCCATTAATTGTTCATTGCTATCAGTTTCGGATAACACATTGAATGAAGGACGGTCATGCGGCATACACCTACTGTTAGCCGCTAGAGGTTCAGAAGAACATACAGAATTACATAATTCTGGATCTGCGATATCATCAGCACTTCTTGGTCCTAAACATATGAAGTCTGCTGGTGGAACTGGCACATTATCAACAACCAGACAATCAAAATGATGTGACTTGGACTTTGATTGGACAATGTACTTAGTTTTCTTACGAGTATCTAGCACTTGAGAATAGGCCCAATCACATTGAAGTTTTTCGTCAATGTTACATGTAAGCGAGTCATCGTCTTTGCATTCACTTTGAGCCCCCGGGGTCCCAGCACCAACAAGAAAGACGAGATCTGAATCTTTACAAGAACACATATCTCCACCGTTTTCTCTATCCGGTTCATCTGCACAGAAGACAGAAGCACTAGACTTCAATTTATTGCCACTATTATAAACTTTTTTGTTCACATTCATTGATTTTGATGAATCACATTCAACATTGAGTTTGGAATCACAACCACCACAATTGTTATCTCCAACTAGTATATCACGCACTATTGAACTCTCATCTTCTAATCGTTTTGTATCTAAAATATCACAACGACAATGAGCACCATTTTCGTACATCCTTATAGCATGTGAAGGCCAAATTTGATGCACATTTCGGATGATCTTTCTGAAGGCACGATTTTTCAATATTCCTTTATTACTTCTTTCCTTCTTTTTCGCAATTGTTCTGACTGGACTGTGAACCAATTCACATTTTTTATTCACTTCCTTCTCTTGTTGGAGCTCAGAGAATTTTTGAGAGAGAGATTTCCTCCAGGAATGGAATGTCTTTGGCTTCAAAAGTTCTTGTGAAATAAGTTTTGTAACTTTATTGCTTTTAGTAGGTGACATAGCTCTACTGCTATGAGAGGAATCTACAGTGGTCTCCCGTTGGTCAGTTTCCATTCCTTCCATAATTATGTTTTGTGAACTATTGTTTTTATTGACAGAAACAGTTTTCATATTTTGATCAATAGTCTTGTTTGCATTAACAGCCGAGATGCATGAATATACTGGTAGCTGCATAGTTTGACCATCAGCAGCTACACCATTCATGCCACACGAAAGGAAATCGGTGAAATGCCGATTGCTGAGATCTTTCGGAGAATTATGCTGGGGGGTTCGATGCTTCAAAGGAGAAACTATACTATATTTAGGTTTTCGTGGTGTATCGTCTTGCTTATGAATACTACTGTATTCATTTTTCACAGGTGATAGTTCTGGCCTAACACCGAAATCCTGCCAGAAATTATCGTTGGAATAACAGCTTGGAGAGCCACTGAGTTCGACACCAGGGATGAGCTCCAATTCCGGTGGAGCATCTTCAACAACATCATCACATTCCATTGCAATCCAATGATGCTTCAACGTATCAACCTTTTCAAGAATAGGTGGAGAAGGAAAACAATCCTTGTTGTTCTTCTTCGAGGTAGAAACTTTTAGGGACATGCATGAATTGGTATTCACAGGTAAAGGTATCTTCAGGCATGAATATTTCTCTAATATTTTACCCAGCTCCTCAATTTCATTGTCTTTATTTGGTGGATGATAGTCAGTCGGTAGTTTATTGCTATGAATTAAATCTAAACCAAAGAGAAAACTCTGCTGATCGTCATCACAACAGATGTCGCTCTTTATTTTCGGAATAATCTTATGCTTCTCCGTAGTCCTTGATATGAGTTCAAGCAGGCACTTTTCTTTTTCTTTCAATAACCTTTTACCATCTTTCGTTAAAACGAGATTCTTGCATAATTTTTCAAGATTAAAGAAACTATTACCTCGGCTTGGTTTTTTTACTGGTGGTTTCTTTTTAACAGGATGAACAGTCGTAGCTGTGGTACGTTTTCTCAATTTTCGCTGAGCCAAATTCCTTGTATACCTTAATTGACTGCAAGGATGTTTATGGTGCCTTTTCAGTGCTTCAGCAGAATTGAAAATTTTTGAGCAAACTGCACATTTTCTCTTCCTTTCAGGACGATTTTCTTTTCCTTTCTTCTTGTCTGAAGATGTAATGCTTTGAACTCCAGAAGGATTAATGTTATTTTGCAACCGGCTTGCATCGTCTGTTGGACAAGCCACATCAGAAGAATGCACAGAAGTCTGGTCTTTCTCAGAACACTCATCACTCTGATTGACAGTGATACACCTACTTTTTGTATCAGTTTCATCACTAGTTATAGGTTTACAAGGCTTATTGGATTTACTTTGTTGTGTTGAATTTTCATTGGATTTTTCTTCACCCTTTATCACAATGCTTGGTCTATCGTCTGACTTTTGGTCACGCGAAACTATGATTTTGGCTTGATTTACACTCACAACTCTCCATTTGTCTTTCGAAACAGAAGCAATAGTCTCATTTTTCATTTTATTGAGTGCCCTTTCAACATCAAATGGATTGATGCATACAACAAGACTTTTCTTTGTATTGAATAGATTCTTATTTGAAATCTTGGATATGTTATTAATTGCCCTGTCATTTGTGGTATGTAAGTCCTTTGTGGCAGCTGCTGAAGCTTCTGGCATTGCAGCAACAGAAATAGTATTTTCCAGATTAGTTTGTTCATCCTTTGAACATGGCATGCTGCCACTCTCTGATTCATCTACTGCGTTAACGAATGTCATACAGGGCATGTGTTTAGGACAGCCCTGCCCATCAGGACTTGTAACTGATATACCATTTGCAGATACACATGTAGATTTGTCTGGAAACTGTTTTTTGTTTGATAATTCATAAACAGTTTTTCCCGGAATTTGAATCCCATTTGACAAAGAATCATCACATTTCTCCACACATCTTGCTCTTTTCGAGGCAAATTGTTCAATTTCACAGTTAAAATCAGCTTCTTTTGATATAGAATCATTTCCTTTTAACATGTGTCCATTTAACGTCCTTTTATTTGGTATATTTTTTGCCACTTCACAACCAACGACATTAAAATCAACATTATCGGTTACTTTTAATGTATGGCCATTTATTAAAGTTGTTTTGTTGGATGAATTTTTTGTGCCATCATGTCCGACTCCATTTTCAGAAATCCTTGGGATGTCATCAAACAAATTGTCACTGAACTTTTCACCACCTTTCCAAGCAGCTTTACTGCAGGGGTACTTTACATGACGTCTCATGTCAGATAAAGAGGAGAATTTAGTCTGGCAGATATAACAGGATAACTTTTCAGTTGGATTATTTCCTGGTGAACTAGAAAAATACTTTTTTACTAGTGGAATGTCAGCGTTGATTGGTTGTTTTCCTGATGGAGCTTTTGAATGGATCAGCTTTGATCCAGGTGAAGCATTACCATTGACAGACATTTTTACTGGTGGTGTGTTAACATGGATCGGCTTTGATCCATGTGAAGCTTTAGCATTGACAGACATTTTTACTGATGGTGTGTTAACATGGACAGGCTTTGTTCCTGGTGGAGCGGCATCATGGATAAGCTTTGTTTCTAATGATGCATTAGCATAGACAGGCATTTTGCCTAGTAGAGCTTTAGCATGGAAAGGCCTCGGTCCTGGTGTTCCTGGTAATAAACTGTTACCAGGTGTCCTTTTATCTGGTGGCTTAGTTTGTGGAACAAGAACATTATTTCCAAAGAAAACATTTCTGATATCACTTTCCTCGCATTTTAATGCCTTTTTAGAATTGATGGATTTACATGTCCGACTGTGTTTCCATCTCTCAATTGGGTCATCAAATATCTTCATGCAGTGACGACACCAGTAGAGATTGGATGCAGGTACACTCAGCTTGTGACATGGATGAGAGTTCGGTTGAAATCGACTCTTCTTCTCTTCCATATTTGTGTCCCCTGAAATTAAAGAAAATCATTATTGATTCTCAAATTGTCTTAAACTTAAAGGGAGACCGGTTTAACTGTCAGAATATGATCGCATATTGTATAGCAAATAATGGGAAAGCTTACTGGAAATATATTTCCGTCCTGGGGATACAGAAAAAATGGGCTTCCACCATCTGAGCAGAAGAATTTGCCTCAGAAGACATATTTCTAATAAATTGAATAATCTTTTAACAGATAAATAATGACTTTAGCTATCCATTTGATAGTTGACAGCAGTTTAACTGGTTGACTATCAGCATGGATAGCTAAAGTTGTTATTTCTCATCCATCCTTAATTATCTGAGTTGCCTAATCTTATATAATGGATAGGCCTATACATCATACATGTAGATTAACAATTCACAGGTATTTCCACGGGCATTGAATACAAATTCTGAGCACTGTTTGGGCTATTGGTGTTAAGTTTTCCAAAATCATATTATTCTTGACATGTATGAGTGTTGGGGAAAACTGGATGTGGTCTGTGTCACAATTCTTTAAACTAAATTGAGACAATTTTGAAAGTATGAAAATAAAAAAATATTATGTGGCTGCTGTCATGCTGTCAGATGGAAGCATGAATATATTATAAACCCTTCCATGACTGGAGCTTCCTGAAATTTTGCGAAAACTCTGTGCCAATGCATTATCTTATATATGCGAGTCTCCCATATGAAGCCTTGCATACTGTATATAAGAGAATACATTGGCCTAACAATGTTTACCTTGACCTTGTAAGCCAGTGCATTCTCTTATATATGCGAGGCTCCCTATGGGAGACTTGCATATATAAGATAATGCACTGGAACAGGATCTTTAATGCTGAACTAGTGCAGCTCCCATCATGAAAGGGTTAATAGCTATCATCTCATCAAAAAGATTCTCATGGCTGCAAGATTTTAATTAATTAGACAGGAGAACATGTTTTTGGAAATGCCAGATAATATCATGTTTTTGTCTATTTAAACAATTTCTCTGATGAGGAAATTTTTCTGAATCCACAAGACGGGAATCCATTTCTATTAAATATCTTCGGCAAAATAAATTGGGGCGGTAATTTTTCAAGATATCAACCGACATTCCATCAATGTATCACATTATTATAATCAATAAATTTGAAAAATGATCAGGGAAATATGGGTTGATAAAAAAATCGTACTTGGCACTGAAAGGGTTAAGAGAGGCCATAAATATCAGTCAACATTCAAGAAACAGAATTTATCTAACTGAATACTAGTTACTCTTCAGATGTTACCATTCATTCTGTCTCAATGAAAAACTAGAGGTGTGACTGTCCCAATGGGACTAAGGATACCCCCCGTGTTTTTAAAATACTAAGATGTTTCACATGTCAGTAAACATTTAGTTAAAATAATAAAATAACAGTTCCCAATGCAGGTGCACAACCCTAACCCTAATCTTAAACCTAATGACCAAAAAATGTAGGAATAAAAGCTCGGACAAAATTATGCATGTTGCAAAAATGTTCTAAGTCGAAAAAGGGGAATAACTCCACAAAAAAAAATCGGACAGACATCATAATTGCAGGTGCACAGGTTCCCATGGTACTAAATATCAGTGCCAAAATTAAAAAACATTGACATAAAAATGTAGGAATAAAAGCTCGGACAAAATTAGGCATGTTGCAAAAAAAATTCTAAGTCGAAAAAGGGGGATAACTCCACCAACAAATGTCGGATAGACGTCATAATCGCAGGTGCACAGGTTCCCATGGTACTAAACTAAATATCTGTACCATGTTAAAACAAAATTGACCTAAAAATGTAGGAATAAAAGCTCGGACAAAATTATACATGTTGCGAAAAATTTCTAAGTCGGAAAAGGGGGGGGGGGGGGGGGGTAACTCCACCAAAAAAAGTCCAACAGACGTCATAATCGCAGGTGCCCATGGTGGTTGATGTCTGTGACAAGTTTCACAGAAATTGATAAAAAAACTACTGAGAAAAACTCCGGACAAATTTGTGTCCACGGACGGCCGACAGACGAGCTGACTCCAGTATACTCCCCCTAACTTCGTTGTGGGGGGTATAATTAAGCATTCAGATCCAGGGGCGCCGGAAGCATCCAAGGGCAGGGGGGGCAGAGCCTACAAAAAGGGCACTTTTCCGCAAAAAAAGGCATTTTCTCCGCAAACTCAGAAAAATAACCATAAATTCATTGTGGCAAAAACCCCTATTTTAATGGTATTTGTCGGTTTTTATGGCCGTTTTGTGATAAAATTGACAAAAAATTAATATTCCTTGTGAAATTGGTGGTATTTGGACCAAAAAAGTCACATTTTGCTATAAAAACACGAGATTAAACACACAAAAAGCATTTTCTGTCTCCAGAAAAAAGGGCAAGTCCTGCCCCCGCTCGCCCCCTTGGTCAAGGGCAGGGGGGTCAGTTGCCCCCTCTGCCCCCCCTCTTCCGGCGCCCCTGTTCAGATCAAGCGGTTGAATAGCATTCCGAATGGTTCCTTGGTCTTCATCTTCAATCTGAATACATCCTTACTGTTCTAAGACTAACTTGAAGGCTGTAATAGGGCTTAAACACCAATATGAATGCTTCTTACCATTTGAATACTAGTTGAATGCTTAGTGAAGACTTATTAAAGATACGGGCGGCGTTGGCGGTGGGTATGCTGTTAAAATATTCACCTCCGTCAAAAACCGCCATAAACAGAAATAATAGTAAAATATAGACAGACCTTAATTGTTCTTATACCAATCAGAAATATGGCATAAACAGTATGTTATTGTCAAATGTTTTTCCTTTGTTATGTAAACAAAAGCAAAAAACGTTACAGAATCTGGCTTTTGTTTAGATCCGGATATGGTAAACATAAAGATCGTTGTTTGTTACTGTTTTCCTGATATATGGAAATAATAAAGAGCGTTTATATCATTTGTGTGTGATTAACCAATTGAATTGCGCTGTGTTATGTAAACAGAAGCAAAACTTCTGTTGTAACACGAGCAGGCTCTTGTTTACGTACACCATCGTACGTCTTGACGACAATATACCGGTACTATTTATGCGCTGATTATGTTTGGCATATGAACAAAACTATATATATTTTAATATTCCTTCTGTTGATGGCGATTTGAACGAATATGAATATTTCTGCAATGAACGCCGCCCGTGCCTTTAATCATTCAAGTTCGGTATATACATGTACTCATAAAATGACAATCACCGCTAAATCTAATTATATTTCAAAATGCATAAGTCGCCGACGAATTAATAGTGCTTCGAATATCAATAACAATCAATTTTAATACCTGTGTTATATGAAACTGAAAGTACAATGTACATGGTACTGGTAAACACACATACAGTACCATTGCTTTAATGGGTAGGTCAATTAAGTGGCCAATTTTGAAGTTACAAAGAACTTTGCAAAAATATCCGAGTGAGACTTGATGCATTATTGAAAACAATTCAATATTGACTCGGCTTGGAACTTGTTCCAATAGTATGTTGGTGTATTTTTATTTTTTTTATTTTATATTTATTTCTTTTTAAAAGGCGGTCAAGTGTTGTAACTCCTGAAAAGAATTAAAGAAAATAAATTTATAAAAAAAAATTATCAGTTAACTTGCCCACCTGCCATTTAAATGTTATTCATGTATAATGCTTTGTTCGATTAAATTAAATAATTCTTGGACAACTACTTTGACCATACCGGTATATATAACTTTTGCTCAGGAGATCCCCATTGGAAATTGGTTAAGCACAAAATGCATTCATGTCATAACTGAACTCTTAATAATAGCTTATAAGTAATAAGTTATAGCTGTATATTATAAACTATAATCATATCAATAATATTTATCAGGAGGGGGGATTTATCAGAAAAATATTCAACCACTGTGGTTTTAAATTAAATTGGTATATAAATCTCATATGCCACTGTCAAATGAATTTTGGGCTGATCATATTTCTCAGATATTTTCTGATATATTATCACTTTTAAATTTAAAGTAGTACAGGTATCAGAGACAAACAGCACCTGAGACTTCAGTCAACTATCTGACAATTGGATGACACATTGAGAGTCACAGTGTCACTGGACTCAATCAAACCAAGTACGTTAATCCGGAAAATGTACATGATCAAACAAACAGCAAATTAAAATTATATTTACACAAACATTTACTTGAACCAATATTTTGCTTGGTCTTTTAAAAAATATTTTGGACAGTTATCAATATCATTATCAATGTAGTTGACGAAGCGATAAGAGACAGAGTGTTCTTTTGTAACATTGAAATGCCCCAGTCTGGGAAAGGAATGATTGAAGAAAGATGAGAGTGACCTGCCTTTACCTGTGTGAGGAAATATCAATATAATGAGGCTCGATCACAACATATCGAACCAAAATCTAAGACAACGCAGCACATTAATGAACAGACGGTGGCATTAAGATATTTTGTTCAAGTCAGGTGCGATAATTAATACACCAGACGCTTAAAAATGCTATTGTGTATATATTGTTGCAAAAAAAATCAATCTCCAGTAGAGAGCGCTGTTAAAATTAATATTCATGAGGCAAAGTAAAAATAGACTTATGATGACGTACGGAAATCCCTGCACGCGCATTTGGCTCAGGTCTGTTCGATTTGAATTATTGGGTGCATCCAAATTATACACATAATAAGGAGAAATGTCGATATAACATCATTTTGGCTATTACTATTATTTTGAAAATAGTTTGTCTTAACAAATTTGAATAAAAATATTGCCAGGGACAAAGTCCGACTGACTAATATTCTACTCCTTAAACTTGGTAGCGGGCACCTGTTGTAACAAGTAATAATGGAACGCACCGTATTCCAATCAAGCGGTGACGTCCACGTATTTCATGGTACCTTGGACTTGGACTAGTCCATTTTTTCCTCTGTTTACATCCTCCTCACGATAACAAAATGGCGGCCACGCGAAAGTTGTGGCTGTCGATTGCAATATTCATCCTCATATTCTCTGATCTATGTGGTGGCCATACGCACTGGGTAGTGACAGAAGATGGTCGGATTCAAACACAAGTACGCACACTATATACGATTGCCTATTTTCACTTTCAGTGTAAAGGAGATTGAATCATGCACTAAAATTCATGTTTTCTATTTTCGAGTCGTGCAAGTTTCAACTTCGTCAAGTTTTGTTTTCGTCCCCTTTCTCAGCTTTCTGATTTGTTATTATGCCCCGATCCCCTTCGTTTAGCGTTTTACAATGCCATCGGCATTGGTTCTAAATCACCAAAATCAAAGTACATGCTCAGTCCATGGCAGGTGGATCTTGCATGACCCCTTCAGCGGAAGGAACCAGAGGCTGAACCGAGAGCATTTAACAAGAAGTTAAGTATATTCGGATTATTCCTCAATCCTATAACTTTGGAAATTAAATTACATTTGATTCAAAATGTCGTAAACATCTCGTCATATACACCCCCAAACGCATAATTTTGACAAAATCAGTTTCCATGGCAACCGGTTCCAATTTTTGTGGTATCTACCCAAAATTTCTGGAAGATTTATTGACTACGGATGATCACCCATACTATTACTACTAGTATAGTATGACTATGAGTTGTCACGCAGATAATTCTGCCATGACAAATGGTCTGACACAGTTCTGGTTAAAACACAAGACTCCACAGAGCTCTATGTAGTAGTGAGTCTGGAGTATTTGGGGGGAGGGGGGATTTCTGTTACCACCAGTATAATTACGTCAGTCTCACCCAATCACAACATCATCAGGAAAGCAATGTATCCTATCAGGCAATTGTTGGAATGCCTTTACAGTGGTAGATTCGTCGCATTGCTAAAATAGCATTTAAACATTGTTTGTCATACTGTACACGGTATGCATTCAATGCAGATATTATTTTTAGCCACACAGAGCTAACTCTTGCTTGTGGTAATAGATATCCCCCCAAATACTCCAGTCTCACTACTGCATAGCTGTGGAGTCTGTGTTTTAACAAGAACTGGGTCCGACCCAGCATTAAATAAACTCATAAATTGCTATAAAATGATATAAAAAAAGTAAGCGTTTTAACTTTAGAAAACAGGGGTTTGGCAACTATTGTGAATGGCACCCTCTGATGATGATGGGTGATTAGGCCTAAAAAAAAAATAACTTTGTTTCCCCTAACCCGCCCGCACCTATTAAAACCTCCCGCACCAAATATATTTTTTTTATTTTTTTTTTTTCGAAAATAAAAGAAAATAGCTGCCGACGCTGTTTGTCTCAGTTCGTCGCTTTATAATAGGCTCCGTTTCTAATGACTCGACATACGGACGCCCACGGAAAATAAAAAATACATCGTTTTCGTTTAAATCTTCTAGTGATGAGCCGAGACAATAAACTGTTTTAAATATGACGATGTTTTGTTGAATAAATGACCATTAAACATGGGGAAAGTGATTTACCAAACACAAACTTGATATACAGCCATCTCCTCTTCAATACACCGGCCGTACCTGGGTCTATGCATGTTTGAACAATATATTACAGTGGGGATCGCCGGGAAGAACGCAACACTTTGGGTTAGAGCCAGGCTGCGATGATGACGCCGTGATAGCGCGTAATCGTAAAGTATATGATGATGTACACACATTACATATCATGGGACTCATGTACGCCGATACGTAACTTTATTGTTCGTCAACGTGTAGACATTTTGATTTATGTGTGTCAGACTATAAAAAATCAAAATGTATGCATACGCAGCACAACAAATCTATCTATATAGTACACACAGCGTAAAACAGGTATAAACTGTAGAAACCGAAAGTGCATGTCACGTGACATTTAATTGCGCAGCTGACTTCACTGTTTGTTCAATTAAATTGAGCATATTATAACATGTGTATCAGTTGTCAGGACGCAGGAATAAAAACTGTACAAGCATTAATAGTCAGATATTAAAAAGAATTAAAGAAATTTATTTATTAATTTTACTATCTAATTAATATTTTCAAAGTCTTTCACCCAACACAACTTTCCATTAATGATTAACTTTAAATAGCCGAAGACAATGTCATTCCATCCAGTCAGCCTCGTGTGACGTCACGTATAGGTCACCACCAATGATTATTTTGATGACCATGCCGAAATCGACAATCAAATCGTGTCTGCGAAATTGACATGAACATGGTGTAACTTGCACCTAGTTCAGTCGGGTCATTTCCTTTGATGTGATGTCTTTGAATTGGGATCAAAGAAAAATGCAGTTTGATGAATTGTTATAAAAAACGGGCCGTGGATATGTCGTCATGCACGTGACTACATCAAACTTTCAAACTATTTGTTGTGGAATAGCCTAGAATACATGGGTAAGTTAATGCATTGCATCGTCGATACAATACATTACAATAAATACACCGAGGCCCCGTACTACAGCCTCTGCAGGACATCATACTGGACATGTGCCTGTATTCTATCACAAGTCCGCCCATACCTATATACTTACCCAAACGTATACTTATGTATACTGTGTACTGGCATATTACTACGGTTGTTGTTTGCTTCTAATTCTAAGTATTATATAACACATATAACATATTCTGGTATAATTATTACAATAATCTGAATCGGCACCTGAATCGGCCGATTGTGATCTCAAATAATCGGCAATCGGCGCAAGGCTCTATTTGACAATCGGCTCATCACTAAAATCTTCCATCAAAACAGGAATATTCACCTATGTCATGGCATCACTACGGAAGCGTAGAGGCGCCAGATGAATTATACTGGCATCTTGCTGCAGCAAGTTAACTATCTTGCTGCAGCAGGTTAGCTATCCTGCTGCAGCAGGTTAGTTATCTTGCTGCAGCAAGTTAGCTATCCTGCTGCAGCAAGTTAGCTATCCTGCTGCAGCAAGTTAGCTATCTTGCTGCAGCAGGTTAGTTATCTTGCTGCAGCAAGTTAGCTATCTTGCTGCAGCAGGTTAGTTATCTTGCTGCAGCAAGTTAGCTATCCTGCTGCAGCAAGTTAGCTATCCTGCTGCAGCAAGTGTTAGCTATCTTGCTGCAGCAAGTTAGCTATCCCTACATACCTATAGGGGCGCATGCGGTGCATAAGATACTATGGGAGGCGGTATGGGGTGGTGGGTGTGTACTGCATACCTAGGGGCGCCTGCGGCGCATAAGATACTATGGGTGGCGGGATGGGGTGGTGGGTGGGTACTACATACCTAGGGGCGCCTGTGGCGCATAAGATACTATGGGAGGCACCCCTATGTATGTAGTACCCACTCACCACCACTAACTGCAGCATGTTAGCTATCCCTACATACATATAGGGGCGCCTGCGGCGCATAATATACCATGGGAGGCGGGATGGGGTGGTGGGTGGGTACTACATACCTAGGGGAGCTTGCGGCGCATAAGATGCTATGGGAGGCACCCGTAGGTATGTAGTACCCACTCACCACCCCATCCCGCCTCCCATGATATCTTATGCGCCACAGGCGCCCTTAGGTACATGTATGTAGTACCAGCCCACCACCCCATCCCACCACCCATAGTAACTTATGCGCCGCAGGCGCCCCTAGGTATGTAGTACCCACTGACCACCCCATCCCGCCTCCCATAGTATCTTATGCGCCGCAGGCGCCCCTAGGTATGTAGTCACCACCCCATCCCGCCTCCCATAGTATATTATGCGCCGCAGGCACCCCTAGGTATGTAGTACCCACTAACCACCCCATCCCGCCTCCCATAGTATCTTATGCGCCGCAGGCGCCCCTAGGTATGTAGGGATAGCTAACTTGCTGCAGCAGGATAGCTAACTTGCTGCATCAAAATAACTAACCTGCTGCAGCAAGATAGTAACTTGCTGCAGCAGGATAGCTAACTTGCTGCAGCAAGATAATTAACTTGCTGCAGCAAGATAGTAACTTGCTGCAGCAGGATAGCTAAGTTTCTGCAGCAAGATAACTAACCTGCTGCAGCAAGATACCAATATAATTCATCTGGCGCCTCTACGCTTCCGTACGTCACAAACCATGGTTAGCAGCAGTGTGTTAGGGCTAAAGTTTCTAAAATGTTCTCTCATGGACGTGGTAAACAAATTTACCGTAGTTTCACATGCTAAGAAGTTTTTACACGTGTTTCAAGAACACCATACAGGTTTTGCGGACAACATTGTCGTTAAATGTAGTTTGGACATGGATTCAAAGGAAACGTTTAACGTTGAAAAGGAGTGTTTTGTTGGCGATATTTTAAACACTTTTAAAGTGAAAATGGTAGCATATGTTGGTATAGGATATTTTTGATTGAATTGGTATTGAATATTTACTTTTTATTGTACTTTGTGATTTTAAATACAAATAAATACTATGCTATTCTATTTTATGCCTTGTGAAGTTGTGTCTTGCTGATCTCCTTCCAATATCATAATATGATGCTCCCCGCATTCAAATCACACCTGACATGTATATATACATAGGAAAGTGAGAACTTTTGGGAGATTTCCACAAAAAAAAAAACAACAAAAAAAAATCCCGCCCGCCCGCACCTATATTTTTCAGCTCCGTTAGGGGAAACAAAGGTATTTTGTTTTTAGGCCTTATTGAGCAAGGCTAGATCCAGATGTTGGCAAACTATTCCTAGATCATTTAACTTTGGAAATCATTTATATTTGATTCAAAATCACAAACAACTCTTCATATACAGCCCCCAAACTCATAACTTTCCAAAAATTGGTTGCCATGGCAACCAGTCGCAATTTGATGGTATCTACCCAAAATTTCTGGAAGAGTTATAGACTATAAATGTTCACCCATATAGTATGAGTTGTCACTCATTTAGATAAGGTTTAAGCAGGTTTCCTCTTGGGATCGAAATACACATAGGTGGGGGTAGAATAATAGTACAGAGGGGGAATTTGTGATAGGTCGCCCATATTATACACTGAAGTTAAGCCGATTCATGAGATTGAATATTCCATCATGGATTATGCAGCCTTATCATTAATGTTTTGGATATGTGATGAAATCTTTCATAGTGGAGGCTAAACTTTATTGCATAACTGATCTTCGCCATAGTGCTTTGATTTAGTATAATGTTGTTTGTTTTGTTTTCTACACACTCAATGAGCCATTGTCAACAGTTAAAAACTCACAGGCAGCTCTTCATGAGACGCCAACGGACAAAAGTGCCATCCTTGGTATACCAGTATTTCTTGTAATGTCTGCAAAGCAAATCCTTGTTGACAATCCAAACAACTCTGCATTGACATTTGTGTTTGCACCCCACTTCACTTCTGCTATATTATGTCGGTTATTCCAACCAGTTATGAGCCGAATATCCCAGGCGAGTTAGCAAGATATCTGCCTAGTATATGCACATGTCTTGGACAATGCAAAACTGTGATAATTTGGTTGGAATTACTGGAGTTTTATCAAGTGCATTGATTCTTTCATAGACAGAATCTGGCTGGTGAATATGATATCTACATACCCTGCATCATCTACACCTATTCGATCGCCTATACATATGTGAGAAGTGTCTCCCCACTGGACAAATTACCAAATGTTAGCATTTGTCTGTCATTTAGCCAGCATTGAACCTGTTTGTACGATTTACCATTGACACTTTCATTTTAAAAATCAATCAGGTTTTGGATTGGGGGTGATATTTTGAATTTCTCAAACTGGTTTTGCATCATATTTTATAGATGTTATTTTTAAAGAATAGTGACTTTGGAAGGAGTAGTGCTCGCAACAAATTTTTTACTTTGAAAAGTGAATTTGAAGTCATTTAAAAAAAAATTGGTGAGATATCCTGGAAAATGTACCTTATGTATTATATTTTATAGAAGTTTAGTTTTCAAGAAAAATGTCTTAGGGAGTGGTAGTGGTCTCAACAAATTGGTACTTTGAACAAATATTTTTTAAAGTAATTTTTCTAGATTTGGTTTGATGTCCTCGAAAATTGACCTGAGAGGCGTGAGAGCCTTCTTGTATAAATAGGTAATAATATAATTCAATTAAAAAAATGTTCCAGGACCCCTGTGGTTTCCACTGAGAATGATGTCAGTTCTCAATCTTCCTCTTTTTCCAGGAAGACTCAGTCTTCAACATGCGAAGGTCGTATGATCTGGTTGCCTTTATGAAGCAGGAAGAAAGATCACTTGTACTAAAGGACCTAAAAAAAGAATTACTAGTCCGTAAGGATGAGATAGACAGCAATGAGGATAGAGATACAGGTGAATATCATAGGTCCCATGGTTGCTCAGTTAATAGGGTGATGTGTTACATGTCAATAATTACATCACATAGTGAAGTTCCATATAATCACCATCATCTGGGATGTCAAGTCGAGGAATAATTCTAACTAGATCGTGAACATATTGTTTTTGTACTCTAGTGTTCCAAATAAACATGCAGTCCCAAATAATTGTGCAGTAAATGTTATGACCCAAGTAAATGTGCAGGGAAGTGCAATTTGAGATTCCTGTGACTTATTTTTTCGGTTTCCGGATGATCACGTTAAAGAGTCTCAACTGAATGTGATGTAATTTGGTATATCTGTTTAGTAGCTCAAAATGCAGGTCAAGTTCGAATTTGAAGGTTTGCCATCAGGTCAGGTTTAGCGAGTCGCGACTACAATATACAAACAGGTCAAGTATGACAAATCTATTTATAACACAGTGAGATTTAGTTAACTGTGTCATGTCAACATGTGTCTTATTATCGTTCGCATTTTGTTATTCACATTCGTTTAATACAAGCTTTGTCTGTGTGAACATTAAGTGAATTTGCCATACAGTTAATTGACCAGATTATGGCGAGATCTTTGCACATATTATACTGTAAACAATTAATGTAAAGTCCATGTTTGAAAACAGCAGATATTCAGTTATGATCCGGTTACTCCTTGCGGTTAACGGCTACAAATGTAATTCAACCATTTCACCACTAGTTATAATCATGGGACAGAGAAATTACCCAGACTGTGGATAAACATAAACCCCGTTTTCAAGGGCACATCCTATCCTGTTCGTGAACTAGTTATTGGTATGTCTGTTCCGGTGTCTCTCTTCCGCACAGTTGTCAAAAAATATACAAGCATGACATCTTAGACGGAGTTAGAAGTAAAATTCTGTGCTCAATGAAGGATAGAAATAATTTAAATCCAATTTATTCTGGCCCAACTTTCACAAATCTAATTTTTTGCGGTGAAATATTTACAATATCTTCTGACTACTAATAATTATTATTATGTACAGCTGGCTTCAAAACATATACATTGGCATCAAAAATCAAATAACACTTTCGGGCCACAATTTGTTTTAACTAAACAAACTCAAGTTTCTGTCGAAGGGGGCATATAAGAACCCAAATAAGCAAGGTGCAGGGTGGAGTGAAATTAATAAACATACATGCTCGTTTATGGGAAATGCTAGAGTTTGGAACTTAATTTTTCTTTTGACATGGATGGAATTCAATTTTAGATTGCTTCGGTTGATCTTTCTACTTATATATTTATATAGCAATCATATTCCCAAAATTAGAAGTTCAAAGACCATAAATCTTTCTTTACTAAATGGATTTTCACATTCAGTTCTAATAGTATACATTGCAATGGTCTAGTCATCTGAAGGGGTGTTCAGGATATATGAGCAGATGACAGACATAAAGACTAAAAAATAACACAAGTGCATTCCTATTAATTTGTGGGAAATGTTTAGACATAAGTTCAACAATCGGCCTATGGCTGTTTGCTGAAATTATTATCTAAACATTACTCGTAAATGAGTATTTATTAAAGAAAGTGTTAAAGATGTATAATCCGAATTAACGCTCGCAAATTACTATTTCTTTGGCTTCGGGGGTAAAAAATATTTGATTGGAGTCAAGGAACCCATCCATCAAAGCTCAGAGTGATCAGATATCGATTTTTGAAATTTGTTATTTCCGGAGATATGTACATGTAATTTTTGGCAGCCTGGAAAATATTTGTCAAACCGAAAAAAATTGCGGATGAATATGGATAACTCTAAAATCAAATGTCTTTGTGGGTGTTACATATTTTACAATCGGGTCAAATTTCGTTGAACAAAATAACACATTTTTGGCAATTTTATACTATAGTTGACTGTGGTTAGCATTATTTTTGGGCAATTAATCGATTCTGATAGCGGAATTTCAAAAAATGCTGTTGTTTTAATCTGATGACATGGGGACCATCCGGTTGAATCGAATTGAGTATTATTAACTCCATATACTAATACTCTCGAGTGGTCTCAAACTTTCGCAGGTTTGGAACAGCGGTTGTACAAGACAGACCCTGACTGCATTAAAGCCAGCAAGCCTCTGCCAGAATATGATTTGTATATCAGTACTGTGTTACCTCTGGAAAATAAGGGAATAAGACCAGAGGAACATATTGACCTGAAGGCGACTTTACCATCCGTACTGATGCCACCAGACTGTACTATGTTCACTGATCTGGATTATTCTATGCATGCCTTTGAGCATCTAGAGGTAAATATTTTTTGCTTCAGTTGT
Organism: Siphonodentalium dalli; assembly: GCA_032622095.1. NCBI lineage: Eukaryota > Metazoa > Mollusca > Scaphopoda > Gadilida > Siphonodentaliidae > Siphonodentalium > Siphonodentalium dalli. The sequence goes on from CP136067.1 coordinate 53,512,651, forward strand.
TTCAGTAACATACATGTACATGTATGGTTTGATGATGGGCATCCATTTCTCATTTGTCTGGTCATCTGTCTATTCTATAAGTATTACCACATTATTATGGGATTGCCTGTCAAAAATGACGGGTATATAAATGTTCATTGCTACTTTCTGGTATGCATGGGCATGACAAAATTCTAATTTCCATTGGAAAATGGCCATGTTTCGCTTTTTGTGTGTACCCATTTCATGTATGCTGTTGAATCCAAGTTTGCTACTGGTATAATAATATATAGATTATTAATGATTTCTAAGCTGATGGGGTGGAGGTGAGGGCAATGTTAGGGGCAATGGGGACAGAGAGTAGAGGGGTTTTTAGTTTTCATTTCCTACTGTGATCATTTCAACAGTTGGGAATTTCATGTCTGATACAACATTAGTTGTAAATTTAATTTTCTCACAAAAAGAACTTAGCATTGTTCTCTGAGTTTTGATTTTCTAACCAGAATTCAATGGAAAATCTGTTGTTTTTATAGGAACAGTCCATATTTTTCTACTTTTGGTTAAACTGTTAGACCGAAATAGCCACATTGTTTTAACTTATGGATGTCAGGTTGGCCAAAAATTTTTACTTTATGGGGAAGTCAGGTTGGAAAAGTCTTTACAGTAATGTCAGTATCTCAACAGTCATTGACTGTCTTGTTTTATTTTATTAACGACTTTTTTGTTTTATTTTATTAACTTGGTTAGCAGACCCAAAAATTTAAACTTTGTGGTAAAAAAAAATTCTGCATGTGTTTTATTTCACTTTTTATTTTGAAATCTCATGTGATGTGATGAATAAAAAAGATCATTTTATAGACAAAGTCCCAGCAGATTTAAATTTAGAGGTGACAGAAACCTACTTGGTGAATAGACAATAGATACAGGCTAAACCATCTAAGTCATCAAAATTATGTAGTACCATAATAAATGTTTCAGAGCGGCGAGAGCTGGATTTTCTTCCCATGATCTACAACATTTTGCAACTTTTATGCGATCGCTGACTAAAAAAAATTAACCAGCACACAGAAACAATCTCAAATTTTATATTGAAAAATATAGGAAACAATACCCATATTTTCAGTGTTATATCGACAAATTTGTTCGGAAATCTTCCTCGTTGTTGTTTTGAAATACCTCTTACTAAATTATATATACATAATTTTGGGGTTCGAAATAGCTATATCTGTTTAAGCTATAAATCAATTTAAAATCATTTTGATGATTCAAGGTGCAATTTATTTTTATTTCAACCAACCGACCCAACTTTTAGAGGAAATACTTACCAGTCTTTAGAAAAAAGGCCTTAACTGTTAGCTCTTTAATATATTTAGGAACCTACCAGGCATTCATATCTTCATTTATCTTTATCCAGGGTATGAAGGAAAGAAAGAACCTATCAGGTACCCCAGAACTAGGATTGAAGAATGCTATAACTCACAGAGATAATGTTGATGATTATGGTCATCTAGTCTTTGAGGCTCTCAAACAAGTATGAAAATATATGCATTTAGTTTAAAATATTGTTTTGATTTTTAAAGATAAGGTAAGCATTGGTGGTTGTTATTGCTATTAAAATAGTCACATTCGTTAAAACCGCCTTAAAAATAAAGAATATTATATTATAGACAAATTTTTTTCCTATTACAATCATAAATATTGCGTAAATTGCATGTTATTGTCATGCTAGTACTCTGTGTTATGTAAACAAATGACATGTTATGTAAACAAACTACCGGTACGTAAAGAGTATGCGATAAGCAAAACACTCAACACCGGGGAGACCACACTATAGAACTTTGGTTAAAATTGACTGAATGGGTGCTGAATGGGTCACCGTGAATCAGTATCCTAAAAAATTTCCCACGGTGTTGAGCCTCATGAATCAATTATCAATGCCATGATCAATCCTCTGAAAATTATTTCGGGAGAAACAAACTCAGACAAATGGAAAAACATACCGGATAAATTTTGTACTTTCGCTTCTCTTATTGTGTAATGTCCAGGAATGACACTGTGCTAGCTGCACCGTCTGATCAGAAACCATACCCTAATGGTTGTCCCTTCTTCAACACTGTGCACAGGTTAAACAATCCTTCTGTGGCGATGAAGTCACAGATAAATGGTAATATTACATGGTCAAAATCGAGTCATCAGACTCATGGGACCACAGCGGAAATAAAACACAAGTATGAGTTCTTAAGGTGCTAACCTGGTCCCGAATAATTTAACTCACTCGCAGAGGGATCGCCTTAATTATTATGTTTTCTTCCTTTCAGAATAAGACCTCCTGGGTTCTTTACAACATGGCTGCCTTCTATTGGAGAATCAAGGGGGATCCGTATCAAGTTATTGAGTGTGTGAGAAGGGCACTCCATCATTCACCAAGGTAGATATAATAGGAATACAGTAATGTCCTAAATAGTCGACTCCTTAACCACAGCAGAATTATGGGTAATTTTTCAGGATTTAGTCGGAAATATGGCTTGTTGCCATTCATCGGAAAGCTCTCACAGAGGCATTAGGGCATTACTGTATATATTAACCCTTTCTTTTCTTTACTAACTATTCATTAATGAGTAGTTCCATTAGTAATAAGATAATTATTAGTTATTAGTAATTTAGATAATAAGGATTAATGATATCATGTCCATGTAACTTAGGGACGTCTCTTATCACATAAAGAATAGCAAGTCACTCTTCTTCTGAAGCTTTCGACTGTCGCGGCTTTTATCAACGCAATAAAAATATGATATACTACATAGTTGGAGACTCATACATGCAGGCCTGGTGTTATTATGCAATAATTTTATCACTCGCCTACCGCTTGCACAGTTTTAATTCTGTGTATGCATTTTTAGCTCAACTTACTTTTGTAAGTTTGAGCTATTGCCATGGCTTGGCGTCCGTGTGTCCGTGTGTGCGTGTGTCCGTCAACAATTTCCTTTGGCGCGGGCTACAGGTCGTACCTTTGGTCTGATCTTTATGAAATTTGTCAGGAATGTTGACATTGACATGTAGATGGGAACGAGTCATTTTGGGGTCATTCGGCCAAAAAACATGGCCGCTGGTGGCCATTTTGGATTTCAAAATTCAATCCATTGGCGCGGGCTACAGGTCGTACTGTTCGTCTGATCATTATGAAATTTGTCATGGATGTTAATATTGACATGTAGATGGGAACGAGTCATTTTGGGGTCGTTCGGCCAAAAAACATGGCCGCTGGCAGCCATCTTGGATTTTACTCTTTACATGACTAAATCCTTTGGTGCAGGCTACAGGTCGTAGTTTTGATGAGAACTTCATGAAATTTGTCATGGATGTTAACAATGACATGTAGATGGGAACGAGTGATTTTGGGGTTGTTCGGCTAAAAAAAAACATGGCCGCCAGCAGCCATCATGGATTTTACTCTTTGCATGACTAAATCCTTTGGCGCGGGCTACAGGTCGTACCTATGGTCTGATCTTTATGAATTTTGTCATGAATGTTGACATTGACATGTAGATGGGAACGAGTCATTTTGGGGTCATTCGGCCAAAAAACATGGCCGCTGGTGGCCATTTTGGATTTCAAAATTCAATCCATTGGCGCGGGCTACAGGTCGTGCTGTTCGTCTGATCATCATGAAATTTGTCATGGATGTTAATATTGACATGTAGATGAGAACGAGTGATTTTGGGGTCGTTCAGCCAAAAAACATGGCCGCCAGCAGCCATCTTGGATTTTACTCTTTGCATGACTAAATTCTTTGGCGCGGGCTACAACAGGTTGTAGCTTTGGTCAGAACTTCATGAAATTTGTCATGGATGTTAACAATGACATGTAGATGGGAACGAGTCATTTTGGGGTCATACGGCCAAAAAACATGGTCGCTGGCAGCCATCTTGGATTTCAAAATTCAATCCATTGGCACGGGCTACAGGTCGTACTGTTTGTCTGATCATCATGATATTTATCATGGATGTTAATATTAACATGTAGATGGGAACGAGTCATTTTTGGGTCGTTTGGCTAAAAAACATGTCAGCCAGCAGCCATATTGGATTTTACTCTTTGCATGAATAAATCCTTTGGTGCGGGCTACAGGTCGTAGCTTTGGTCGGAACTTCAAGAAATTTGTCATGTATGTTAACAATGACATGTAGATGGGAAACGAGTCATTTTGGGGTCGTTCAGCCGAAAAACATGGCCGCCAGCAGCCATCTTGGATTTTACTCTTTGCATGACTAAATCCATTGGCACAGGCTACAGGTCATACCTTTGATCAGATCATTATGAGATTTGTAAAGGCTGTAGATGGGAACAAGTCATTTTGGGTAATTCGGAAAAAAACATGGCTGCCGGTGGCCATTTTAGAATTTACTCTTTGCATCAATAAATCCTTTGTCACACCATAATCACCACATCCCTGATCCGATCATTATGAAACCTGTTATGAATGTTGATATTGACATGAACATCTAGTCTTACTTAGACATTTCAATTAGCACTTTTCCTATTCCTCCATTTACTGTCGACCATTAAATTATTCTACAGTGTCATTGACACTTTCATTTTTGCATGCATAAACCATGAGCTGTTCCACATGTGAGATACATTGCCAGTTCATTGTATTCCATGTTTTGGGCATGAGATTTCTCGATATCAAATTTGTATGTTTGGGGTTAACTTGCGCAGTGATATTCTTCTCTGAGAAGGTAGCTTCTGGTCTTCAGTTTCGAGTGACAGAATGTGTCAGTTCATCACTCCCTCTATGGAAGTTTGGTAAAAGATCTTTGAAAATCATTAACGAGGTTCGAGCATCGTGAAAGTGTGCTCGCATTCTGGATTTCATTTTGTTTTTGGTTATTATTGGCATTTTTATGTGTACCCATGCCATTGTATGGTTAACATTGTGTCGACGTCAGGATTGACCACTCGTCGTTCATCTGTCCATCCATCCGTCTGTCAGTCTGTCTGTAGACACTTTGGTGCGATAACTCAAACATTTTCTATCCGATCGGAACCAAATTTTGTATGAATTTCTCAGCCCAAAATACAGATCAAATTTCTTTTTATGGAATTATGGCCCATTTTTGGGAAAAAATTTAATAAAATTGTTTTTTTATTTTTTTGGATTGAATTCCTTTCTCATTACATGTATAACCAAAACAATTAAAAAAATTATTGCTTGTTTTACGAACATTTAAAAAAAACCTGTAGATGGAGGAGGGGAAAAAACCCCAAGTAAATCTCGAAGTACCAAGTGATAACTCCACATGATCAATGATGGGTATAAATGTCAATCATTCACTTGAAATCTTTTATTGCAAATAAAAATAGATATCAAGACTTATCTAATATTTAATACCAAAAGTTAACCATTAAAATATTTTAAAGGCATGGATGGCCTTCACGATGGTATGCTGTTAAAATAGTCACACCTGTTAAAACTGCCATAAGCAGAAAGAATATTAAAATATAGACATATTTTATTCTTATACCAATCATAAATAGTATGTTATTGTCAAGTTTGTATGCTGTGTTTGTTATGTAAACAAAAGCCAGGTTCTGTAAAAATTTTGGCTTTTTTTTACATAACAAAGCATACGAATTTAGCAATAACATACTATTTATGCGATAATTATGATTGGAATAAGAACAATGTTTGTCTATATTTTAATATTCTTTCTGTTTATGGCGGTTTTAATGGATGTGCTAATTTTAACAGCAATACCCACCGCGAAGGCCATCCATGCCTTTAATATTCTCTATTTCCCATGCTCTTATGACTGAGAAAATATTGGTGTTATATAAATCTGCTTGTGAAATATTATAGGGACTGTCAATCCTTAAGTATTCCAGAAATGGACAGCTTTAAGTATTTAACAGTCATAAGAACATCAAAAGCACTGTGTGTCTTGACATTCAATCTTGTCTCCATTAAACTTTAAACTTGATAGTCTACGGCCTGTACATGTGTATACAAAGACAACAATTGACGTCGTATTGTAAGTGTCAAGAATGTTACAGGAAGTGACTTCCGGCAACGTTCTTAACTATTTTAAATGTCAAGAATGTTACAGGAAACAAGTGATTTCCTGTAATGTTCTTGACACTTGATTTTAGATAATAAGTTCAGCAAATGGCCATTTGTTGAACTTATTATCTGAACAGTTCCATCCAATGAAAGGAATATTTCTGGACATGTATAATCTATTCATCTCTCTGTCATCTGCTTATATTTCCTGAACATCCTTCCATGTGAATAATAAACCAGTCCAATGTATACTTTAATAACTGAATGGGAGAGTCCATTCAATAAATAAAGGGTTATACAGCAGCAGTCATGTCACCCGTTCTACTGTTTGTGGAATGAATCTCATTTGGATCAACAAGAAGGGTGGACATGGTATTTGAGAAATAGTCATATTATACACCTTGCTCGAAGAGAATATCTCAAATCATTTAGCAAACCTGGTTTGTCTCAATTTTTTGGCCTGAGTTATTGACCTTCATTGTCAATTTTATTTGATTTTTTTCCCATCAGGCCAGGTCCGGCTTGATAACTCAAACATTAACCAATTTCAATAATTTTTGGTATGCAAGTTGCTTGCCACACTCTCGAATTAGTGGGAAAATCAAGTTTATCTCAATTTTTTTGCTTGAGTTATGGACCTCGGTTTTTAACCCTTTACCCAACAAACCGGCCAAAACCGGCCAAATAAAGCTGCAACAGCCTAAATTATCTTGGGTCTGTCTCAATAAAACCACACAAATATGGATATCATTGGAACCGGCTCATTGACCACATTGTGATGGTTACAGTTATGCCCTGTGCCAATGCATTCTCTTATATATGCGAGTCGACCATAGGTCGCCTCGCATATATAAGAGAATGCATTGGCCTAAAAAAAATCTTTTTTTAACACTTTTTACCATTTTTTCTTACATTCTTTAACAATTTTATAATTTTTAATGTGCTAAGCCAATGCATTCTCTTATATATGCGAGGCGACCTATGGTCGACTCGCATATATAAGAGAATGCATTGGCACAGGGCCGTTCTGTTGGGTAAAGGGTTAAATGGTTTTTGATTTTTGTTTGTCTGGCTCTTCTACTGATATTTTTAGCTATTGCTATGGGCTGGCGTCAGGACATCCGTCCATCCATGATCCAGTTATGCCAGCACTGGCAGTATAACCTCTTGTTATAATTTTATGCAAGAGATATATATTTATATGAGATATCACCATGCATATATAAGCTAATATAAAGGATGTTTATATTAGGAATTTCTAACTTTAACCCTTTGAGTGCCAGGGGCCTAAACCTAAATAAGTCTGTTAAAGAATATAAGAATAAATGATTAAAATTGTAAAAAATTGTAAAAAAAAAAAAAATGTTATGCCAATGCATTCTCTTATATATGCGAGGCGACCTATGGTCGACTCGCATATATAAGAGAATGCATTGGCACAGGGTATATGGGTTGATACAAAAATCGACCTGGCACTCAAAGGGTTAAACATGAGGTGCTTTCGGATGATGTATGTGATTACCAGATGTTCTTGCATATTGATAAAGATGAATCATATTTAACCATACATGAAACAGTCTGACGATGGAGTCAGTCAGGTGGCTGTAGGTAGCTAACAGTGACTGGCATTTGAAGTTGGATGTTCTTGTGCTCCTTATAGTTAGAACATTCGTATTTGCATCAATGTTAATTAATTCTGGGATGCGTTTCAATGGATCTATAATAATAATCATATTTGAGCAATTACAGGGGTTATTCGGAAAAGTTTCGCCATAGAGGCTTATAATTGGGAATTTCAATGAGTCATAAACAATACAGGAACAATATTGTCAATTAAATGTGATAAAAAATTTAGTGCATTTCTTGGATTGTTTTTCATATTTTATGCAAGTCACACAACATGATGTCATCCGTTATCTGCTTTATATCATTCATGCTAATACCCTCTTTGAATGAATTATATTTCAGGAATCAGAAAGACGTGGCACTGATCAGCTTGGCAAATGTTCTCCATCGAGCTCGCTACTCAAATGAAGCAGCCATTGTTGTACATTCTGCCCTGGATATATCAAAAGAACTGAATGTAAACCACTTCACTCTCGGCAATATATATGCTGTAAGTATGGGGGGGGGGGGGGGTGCAGCTATTAAACTTATATACCTAACTGGATGAGGACTTCATAAAAGGAAAAAAATCTGCAGGCAATTTTATGTCATTTGGTGGGCTCTCCTAGGCCACAGAAGTTCTCTATCTTATGCCACATAAACTTTGTTTTTATATTCATTATTGATAATTCTCCAGTAACAAAATTTTGAGTGTTGAAACTGTTTATGTTCAGAATGTTGTGAAAAATCTGAATGTTTCTTTTTGCAAACAATGAACTTTTTATACGCCCTTTTTGAAAAAAGGTTGTATTATGTAATTATGAAATTTGTTGGGTAATAAAACATTGCACGATGGTCATATTCAGGATTCACATTCCCACTTGCCAATGGCGAAAAAACAATTCTGTGATATAAAAGATCCAGTTAGAATACATAATCAAAGACTGATTATCCGACATGTGCCCGTTGTTTAAAAAGACAGACAGAAATTACTATCCAGACCTCAAAAACGCATTCAAAAGTTTCTAACAGATGGACATAATTGACAAAACTGACATTCAAAGATGCATGGACAGTTATAAGACTGGTTAAAATATGACAGTCAGAAAAAGCAATGTTTTGTAAATTTGCTTGAGGCTGCTATAAGTAATTTGTAACAGGCTCAGTTTTCGTCTCTCAAGAAAGATTGTCACTCTGCACAAAACTGCAAAAAATAATTCTAAAATTGTTTTTACATTATAACCATCCATATTAATGATGGAATTGTATTTCATGTATTAATGATGGTCGGTGTTTTATGACCAGCCAGCATAAGTCAATAGGCTAATCAGCCGAATGTGAATGACGCTGGATTAATTTGTGGCTCTTTGTCTGTAACACCGATACAGTTGATTGACATAATATGCATGCTTTGATGACAGATACTGTACTAAATTTCTTAACTGTGTAGTATTAGTAATGTCAAAAACTTTTATTTTGGGTGTATATGCGGATATATTTTTAGACTGATGGTTTGGCGAGGTCGGTAGGCAGGTGGGCACGAGACCGTTAGCGTGATAACGCAAACAAATGTCAACCGATTTCATTCATATTTGGGATATGTGTCTGTTGCAACAACATCTCGAACGTGTTAGAAAATCAGGGTTTTCCGATCTTTTATACAAAAGTCATGGTACTTAGATCAACAGATCCACTCTTTGAGGTAAAAAAAACTTGACAAGTGCCATATTCTGATGCGCACCTCTTGTATTTTCATATATTACAGATAAAAAATTCAGAATTTTTTGGCAAAATTTTTAGTCCAGTTCCAAACCAGGTGATATTATGCAACCACATCATTGGCCTTTTGTTGAACTTATTATCTGAACATTTCCTAAGGGAACTACTTCAATTGAGTATTTAGTTAAGAATAGGGTTAATCAATTAGTTCCTGAATACAAGAATGTATGATTCATTCTGATGCAGGTACTTGGAGAGTTCAATAACTCAGTGATATGCTTTGAGAACACTCTGAAGATACAGCCTGACTTTGAAGCTGCAGAGAAGAGGAAACATGCTGTGTTATGCCATGCAAAGTTAGAGTCTGCACTGGAGACTCAGCACAGGTATATATACCATCATATGACAACAACTGTCTAAATTTCTAGTTCATGGAAGTCAAAGTACATTTTAATTAATTATTTTTGTCTGTAAGTTGATATAACTGCTTAGTGTATGAAAATTGCTGTCTAGATGTCGTCTGTCATTGTTTTTGTGACTCTCATGTCTGTTTATTTGCACTCTCTAAATGTCTCTTGTTGAATAGACTGGTTACTGGTTGAAAGCTGCCAAAATCTGAAAATGTAGTAACCTGACATTTACGGTACTTTTTTTAGGAATCTCCAACAGACTCTAGATGATCTTAGAGAGTTTCAGAAAAAGCACGACTACTGGCAGCAGCAGAATGATAAACTGCAGGGAGAACAGGTTTCTCCGGAGATCAGGAAGAAACAAGTAAACCAATACGATCAATTCCGAGCCAAACAGTTATCATCCGACACAGGTAGGTGGAAATTTAATCAAAGATTTATTTTTAGTTTGAACTACACTTAGACCACTCAAAACAGATATTGTTTCTCAGACACATGCCTCACCAGTATTACCCCTTGGCATGTTTAATTGACTTGATTATGAACTGCTTGCGAAGACATTACCACATCCTAGAGAGACCACCAAACATATACCTGCACTGGTAATTATAGGTTGCTCTCTTGTGACTTTACAAGTGGCCTGTCTTCGTTTTTTTTTTTTAAACTAATTATCTGAACATTTCCTGAGGGAACTACCAGTCAATGAGTATTTATTAAACAAAAGATAACATTATCACCATAATTTCTGTAATTTCTATTGCCAATCTGGAATTTTTCAATAAAGGTTTTGATATCTGTGTTTTGTTGTATCTCACAAAAATAAAAGCATGGAAGTGGAATAAAACCTTCCAACAGATTCTCATGATAAGGAGTCAAAAAGTTTCTGTAGCCAATGTCACTTACTTATTCAGATATTTCGATTTTATAAATTTAATTGATTTTCCAGGAGAATATTGCCGCATGGTGGAGCGTGATGGAAAGCAGGTATTATTATGTACATGGGGCAAGAAATCTGGCTCCACTCTTGAGATGGACTTTGCTTTTCTTGAAGAAAACGAGGAACCAAAAGATGCGGTAATTACTTTTGTCAGCTTTTTATCAGTGTATACATAGTTTTATGTTCAACGGTGTGTAAAGGAAAAAAATCTTACTACTCCAAAAAATTTATTTTTAGTGATCAACATTTTGGTTTTCTAACCTTTAGAGATATAAATAAAAAATGATCTCAAAGTTTAACCTAGTACTAATCTCTAAAATCAATGTTAAAGAAAGGCAATATATTATTTCTTCATCAAATTTAGTATGTTAATCACAAGAAATAGTGATTGAATCCTAACATCTATAAAAATAACACCATCTTTCTGGAGACTTGTGATGAAGTCACCTACTATGGAATATATATTTAAAAATTCATAGCAAATAACACACTGTTGATAAGCATCTGTCTCGTAACTTGAATTTAGGTTTTCTTTTTGTTTTCCCAGACTAACTCTAAGCATCGACGATCTGGTTCAGAGAGTTACTCATCCATGCAGTACGAATACATGTATCCTCTGGATGAACCTAAATATACCAAAAACAGAAGAATCGCTCCCAAAGTAAGCTATTAGATATAGACAGAAACGCAACTTGTGTAAACATGGTATAATGAGAGCCATTTTTTTTTCTGTTGGTTTCCAAACTAGTTAATTATCTACTAAACACAATATGAGGTTGAATCACTATTGTAGTACTGGTTGAGTTTTCATCCATGGTGCCATTTATAGTAATGCCCTAAATAATGGACTCCTTAACCACAGCAGAATTATGGGTAATTTTTCATGATTTAGTCAGAAATATGGCTTGTTGCCATGCATCGGAAAGCTCCCACTCAGTGGGAGCTTTCCGATGAATGGCAACAAGCCATATTTCCGACGAAATCATGAAATATTACCCATAATTCTTCTGTGGTTAAGGAGTCAATTATTTAGGGCATTACTGTATGTCACATAAGCTGTCGCAATCACTCTGGTGCATTTGGCTGAAATTACCACACAGGCTGAATTAATGTAATCATCCGGAATAGAGCAATAGGTGTGTAATAAATTCACAACTAGCATGTATGCTATTTATAGAATTGATTGAATTTGGGCTGTGGGGAGTTCGATGGTTCAATGGTTGAGATCAGCATATAATGCTGTAAACACAACGCTATGAATGGATGCCTTTTGATGGACTACTGTCATTCCCCACAACAGCAGGGTTGGTGATTTTTTTAAATAAATCATAAAAATCGATTTTTTGATTTAAATCGATTTATTTGATTTGTTTTCTAACTGTTATATGTAATTGTGCAATGTCTTTGATAAATGAAGGTTCTGAAAGGTGTTGCTTATTATAACCAAGGCTGGATTAATCAGAATTTTGTGATTGTATTATTTTTTTATTATACCCCCACTTTCAAAGAAAATGGGGGTATACTGGATTGACTGCGTCCGTCACGATTTCTCCCTCCGTTTGTCCGTCCGTCCGTCCGTCCGACCTCATAACTCGAACAACTATTAACCTATTTCAATAATTTTTTGTATGCAATCTCCTTACGACTGCCTCTCTGCATAATGCTAATTGCGGTTTGCTCCGACTTTTCTTTTTAAAGTTACGCTTCATTTACGACTTATTTTGACTTAGAAAATTCTGTCCGACTTAATAACTTTAACAAATATGAACCGATTTCAATAATATCTCATTCAAATATATCTTGGACACTGAATGAACTAATGGTTATATATTTTAAAAATCGGTACAGATTACCTACAGTACGCGCACTGTCAAACCTAAACAACTTTACCTCTGGACGAATCATGTGAGTCCTTTCGCTATAGAAGCGAATGACAAGTAAGAATTCGATCCCTTTTATTTCTTCTACGTCGCAAGATAAGTCGCATCTTTCATCTGTTCATTTTTAATGAACGTTCTGTTTACGATATTGCGAACGAAACCGCGCAGTTTCCTAATTTCTTGCACTACGCACATGTTTTCCAATTTTCGGAATTCGGTTTTACAATTGTTCAACAATCTTTTATTCTACAATACTGTCTTATTAATGACAGTGGTCCGTGGGTGGATAATTTCATTAACAAATATTTCAATTTTGTTTTGTTTACGAGAATCACTTCACACAAATATCGTTTTTTGCATAAAACAATATTCAATAAACCGATGCTCTTTCGAGTCATTCTGGTTCTCGTAGGGTTTCTTTTAACACTGCACTGGATGCAATATTGTGTTGGCGTCTACACTAAGCTCCAGTTTGGAGTTTGGTCCCTGACAAAATCCATTCCAATGTATTGGACTTAATAATTTCCAATATTTTACATTACAATATTTTACAATAATTTTCCTCACGGATGCTAGATAAAATAGCCACAGTGTGGCTTGCCTCTTCTCTCTACATTGAACATAAGGCTCAATGCTTTTACGATGAAAACTTCGTAATGTTTTTTCCCTCCGACAGGTAGGGGTGCCACGTTGATCGTATAATCGATGAAACGTTGATACAGCCGATATTCAATTACCACTTTCGGCGGCGATTACTCTGAGTTCTTTATTTCGGATGTCGAAAAGTACCGGACATATTTGGATACCCTGTTTTACAGTTTAATATCCAACAGACAGGTTAACGATCGTTGATCGTGCAAAGATATTTGTAACGCATCGTGCTCATTACTAATTACCGGCTTTCCTTCCCACGAGACAGTAACGATTGCTCTCGCAATTTTCTATTCACGGGTATTCACCATTTGCACTTGTCCACCTGGTCACCATCAATATTAAAATATGTGAAGATATATTTAGCACATTTCCCATCTCCGTTAATTTATGGGCATGTGAAAGTGTCAGTGGACTTGGGTATATCACACAATGACCTTTGATTTGAGATAACCCCAACTTACAATTATATTACCGGTGCAATTACACCCTTCTAATCAACGAAACTGTATTTTTTGTCATGGGAAGGACAGTCTCGGTGGTTTCTGATACAAATTATGCACATGTGAATATTATGCACTACTTCCTCTGTCCTTGCTATTAGATACGCTTCATCGATTCTAATCTCGTATTGACTATCGATTATCAAGTTCAATGATCGTGGCACCTCTGCTGACGTGGCACCTTCTCTTGCATCCTCCATTAACTTGGAGTCTCCACTGGAGTTGGTTGGTGGACATGCCTCCTCCCTCAGGGTCGCGGCGTCCATAGCCCCCGCAGAGAAGGGCAGCGATGGTGGTCCAAGTGCAGCTGCCCTTGGTCCTGCCTCCGGTTTCACCGGGTTCGCACCATTGCTGCACCAGCCGGCCACTTGCTACAGCTACCACATCAGTGGTTCGTTTAGCTCGCAAGCCCGGTGCCCTTGGCACATTGTCTGCCTACACCAGGGTTTCCGCTAGGGGGTAGGGGAATGGGGCCTGTTTGTAGTTAGGGGAAAACACGAACACCTGCTTCGAAAATTTAGAAAAGTGCAACACTAGAAATGCATTGTCCAGCACGCCCAGAACGCGAATTACGATTATAATTCTGGTATGTATACATTCTCAAAATTAAAACAAGAAATGTAACAATTTACATCGTTTATGTGATACAACAGTCAGTCAATTAACCACATTATTGTGATTGAACTGAGTGAAATAAAAACGAACTTTTAACTGAGACTAGCTTCAGATTTATTTTTTATTTCCGGTGGGTAGAATAATTAAATGTACTATGATATTTCGTACCAGTTAAAATTCAACTATACTCTTCGCATGAGGAGGTGCCTCGCCAAGTCATCAAGGGAAGTTCATGACCAACAGTAACATTCACTCGTCTTTTAAAAATTAATTCGATCTACGAACACTGGTTTAAAAAGATTGGAACTATTTTGTTGTCGCATTCAATCATTTGGGGGTCGCACAATTGAAATTACCTCGAGAGAATTGCTGCTATCGGCGGGAAAGTGTTAGCTATGATGCTTCATTGGGTGGGGGGGGGGGGGGGGGGGGGGTCACACAATTGAAATTGACTCGAGAGTATTGCTATCGGCGGGAAAGATATATACTTGGTAACCAACGAAGCTATGACGCTTCATTGGTAGAGTTACGTCACAAATATCGCATTCGCATCGTACACAAAATAGATCGTTTCCGGCTATATATTACGAATCGATATACTGAGTGTTTTACAGTTACACGAAATTCCAGGGTTTTCAAGGAGTTTGCATTAAAACAAGGGGTTCAATGGCCCTGGGAGGGGAATGCGTCAGTGGAAAACTGAGGAAAACTTGGCTAGGGGAAAACTTGGCTAGGGGAACGGGGCCGTCAAAGGGAATTCGGAATATAGCGGAATTCCTGGCCTACGCAGTTCAATGTGTCAACTGCCACTGCTTCCACTCCAGGGGATTTGACCGCACAGGTTCTGACCTGTCCTCCATTCGTCAACGTCTTTTCCGGCATCCGTCCCTCCCGGTTTTGGGGTGGGTATGTATCCCTATTATTCACCTGTTTTCTTTCCTCCACCAGTGTGGCCTTGCTTTGTACAGTTTTGGGCCTCTTTTGGGCTCCTGGCCAGAACTTAGACTTAGTTTCATTTCCGAGGCTTTGGAATTTTTGGCCTCATCAAACCAGGTGACCTGGTCGGGATACTTGCCCCTTTCCCCCCATCTCCTGGACGGACGGTGCTGTTCAGAGACGAGGACGTGCTGTCGCAACATCCCCTGGATTTGGCAGCGTTTGATGCGTGTCCGAGTTCGCATGCCCATCCGCGAGTGCCTTCCATGAGGGTCATTTCGGATGGGTCAGTCCTTCGGTCTTAGGATAACAATTGCGCACAATTTTGCATGCATTACCAGCACGATACTAACAGCACAGAAAAAGGAAGAACAAACATGGCCTTTCTCTTGCTTCCTCCATTTACATGGAGCCTCCGCTGGAGTCGGGTGCGGGACATGCCTCCTCCTTATTGGTCGCGGCCTCCTGAGCCATCTGCAGAGAAGTACACCTTTCTTCCATAACCGAAGGACTGGATGGGGCCCACATATCAAGTACAAAAACCAACGTGTGATGATTTTTCCTCTGCCAACTCGATACAGCCTGCGCGGCAGGCTCAGGGTCTGTTCGTGGTCATGCCTCCTCTATTTGTAGTCGCGGCTTCCACAACCTTCGCAGAGACGGTCAACAATGGATTTTCCTCTGCCAACTCGGTACAGCCTGCGCTGCAGGCTCGGAGTCTGTTGGTGGTCATGCCTCCTCTATTTGTAGTCGCGGCTTCCACATCCTTCGCAGAGACAGGAAACAATGAATTTTCCTCTGTCCACTCGGTACAGTCTGCGCTGCAGGCTCGGAATCTGTTGGTGGTCATGCCTCCTCTATTTGTAGTCGCAGCTTCCACAACCTTCACAGAGTCCGGCAACAATGGATTTTCCTCTGTCAACTCGGTACAGCCTGCGCTGCAGGCTCGGAGTCTGTCTGTGGTCATGCCTCCTCTATTTGTAGTCGCGGCTTCCACCACCTTCGCAGCGATGGATGTTCTGCAGCAGCTACCGCTGGTCCTCCCTCAGTCCATCCCGGTTCATCTGTCACAGCACATACCGGTTTTTCCGAACCCTTTCTTGCCTTGGCTACCTCATTGTTCCTTGTCGCCGACAAGTTAAAATCATTCGACGGAGTGTTTAGTGCAATATTACCTCCGTTCTTTGTACTTTGAGGTTTCCTCTGTCAGTCTGCTTGCTGCCATATCCCATTGCTCTGGCTATGTGCCACAATCAGGAACTGCTCCTGAATAAGTTTATTTCGCCTCCATTATCACCTCCCTTCTTATCCCGTCGGGGTATTCCGGGTGTTGTTGAGACCTGTCTTTATAGTTTCGGGCCTTCAAATCTGTTCGATTTTTATTCAACGATTAGGCAAACCTAGACGTATTATGGACGTATTATGGACTTGATCGTGGGTGTGAATCTGATAAGTTAGTATGCGGGTGCTATATCTCACAGGGGACATCATTCTACTCACTTAGCCGAACATATCATGATTTTCGACCGTTCCGCTCCGTAGACACCATCGTCTGAACTACGCTCGTTGGTGTCTATGCGTCCTGTATGTAGTCCATTTTGTTATAGTATTTGTCACAGTACCGACTTTGACCACGAATATTTTCCAATTCTATGTTCTCACTCTGACGGAGTGTTTCACATCCCTTGACAGGCGTGATTCTAATTCTAATCCGATTTACCGATCACCGATTCTCACCTTATTTGCGACATTTAACAATTATTGCCACATGCCCATCGGTGCTTGATAATACCAGTTGTCGTGTTATCACTGTTTGTGTAACTTTTCTGCTAACCTACGGTATGGGTTACCTATACAACCACCTGACTAACGATAACTCAGGTCCACATTAATTTGAAACCATGCAGGCCTGTGCATTGCATCACAAATTGGCCGTATGATCAGACAGTGTTCCATTAGCGGTATCAGTTCCTCTCCTTGGTTGACCGAACACTTCATTTTCCATGGACATTATTCCCAGTGCTCTGGTCATAATCAGCTCAACTCCGTCATGTTTTCCTGGTGTATCCCTGGTTCCCCCCATTGGTCTGGGCCCAACAGTTTCTCATATCACCCCTGGGTCTCTCGGTCGGGCTCAAAATACTGTCAAGTTAGTCATACCGCACTGAGCATTGACTCATTTTGCGAGATTCATTATGAGCATTGATTCAGCGTTTTTTGGGGGGGGGGGGGATGTCATAACCGTGTTTTCCCCTCGGTGCCCCTTTTGCATGTCTTGTGGGCCGGTCGTCATCCTCTGGATGTCGTGCTAGTGCTGCTTCATCCTCTAAGGGGCGGGGGGGGGGGGGGGGGGGGGGGGGTTATTAGGTTCCTTTATCCTATTAGGAACATGGAACGAATGAGTTATTTCCCTTGCCTATGACCACTGTTTGTCCTGGACACCTTCACCCTGTGATCATTAGGGCACATGAGGTACGTGTTGTTACCTTTTAGGAGGCTCAGTTGTTTTGGGTTTATCTGAGCTACTGCATATGGGACACAATGATCTATTTTTTGGTACATGTCTACCAAGAAATCTTTTTGGTACAGGATGCAGGTCTTTTCTGCTTCAGCAGGCGGGTTTCATGGACATAGTCGGATTATCTGCCTCGTGGCCTCCTCCTCTTCAAGAATTCTAATTATAACCATTAGTTCATTCAGTGTCCAAGATATATTTGAAGGAAATATAATATGTTTTTACCCAAAATATGTATCTCCTATAATAAATATCTTGGACACTGAACACTAAGGGCCCTCCCAGTTGGGTTCAACATTCCCGCCCCGCGCACTCGGTCAAACGCATCGAACACACAGGAGGAAGAAATTAAAAAGGATCGAATTCTTACTTGTCATTCGCTTCTATAGCGAAAGGACTCACATGATTGGTCCAGAGGTAAAGTTGTTTAGGTTTGACAGTGCACGTACTGTAGGTAATCTGTACCGATTTTTAAAACGACTTCTATGTTCTTGCAAGCAAGAAATATATAACCATTAGTTCATTCAGTGTCCAAGATATTTATTATAGGAGATACATATTTTGGGTAAAAAAATATTATTATTTGTATGCAATCTCCTTAAGAGGTGCCTCTCCACATGGTGCTAATTGCGGTTCGGTTCGACTTTTTTTTTTTTTAAGTTACGCCTCATTTTCGACTTAGAAAAATTCTGTCCGACTTAATAACTTTAACAAATATGAACCGATTTCAATAATTTTTGGTATACATGCTTCTCACAATACCCTCTCTACATGATGCGGCTAGGGATTGGCTCAGACTGTTTTTCGTATTATTACACTTCATTTTCGACTTATATTGACTTATAAATTCTTTCAGACTTAATAACTTCAACAAATATGAACCAATTTGAATAATTTTTTCTTTACAAGCTTCTTGTGACACCATATCGATATTATTAGTCCGAATTTTTCTTTAAAATTAAAAATCTTTTATGTTGGGTTTACGGATAATACGGGTTGAATTTGCCACGGTGTGGTATGCTAGCACTCGAGTGCACACCTCTTGTTATTTTTTGTATACCAATGAAACACACAAATATGGCAGTACAGATATAGCGACCATGTGCTTTATGCATACACTTAGGTCCATGTGGATTTCAATGTTGTGATATCTGTAAAGGTAGACCTGTGCTTACAACTTTTACAAGTAAATTTAGTCAATTTTATATGAAAACTGAATATATTATCAATCACGTTTGCTCTCAGTGACTTGAGGACATACATAATCACACTATACTTATATCAAGTATAGACACTAGACAACTAGAGTAGTTAGATGGCAGAGTATATGGTAGAGCTTCTCAGTTAGCATTTACATGTATGGCAATGAGAAACGGGGTAAAGAAAATTAAACAATGTACATGTATAGTGAGGCGTACTGAATATACGAAGAATGCTATAAAGCGGAACAGTAAATATGGTACCATGCAGTATGCCTGTGGTTTCTATAGGGTTGATGATTACTTTACAATTTCATATCAGTTATCCAATTTGTATATTGATTTATCATACTCATGTTTTAGTTTACAGAAACCTTGTTAGATATTACAGTACTTTACTTTTTATCATCATTTGAAAAAATTTGATTTAAATCAATGATTTTTTGGAAAAAAAATCATTGATTTAAATCGCTTGATTTATTGCTTGATTTAAATCGGCCAACCTTGCTCAACAGTGATTGTCAAGTTGTACACTGTTCAAATCTTGCACCAACGTGTGACCTTGAGCAAAGCTATTTGTACTGTGCTAGACTCCTCGTACCTAGACATAAAATAGACATCTGCATAATTTGTGGATGTACGTGTGCATGTCACCGCTCTAATGAATCACCTATGAAATGGCAGCATGCATTAGACTTGGCATGGCTCAACAACTTGGGTAATAATATAAACGCGCTTATAGACGCATTGTAATTAAGTGCTCTATATAAAAACTATCCATTATTATTATGATTAATGTCTAAATTGAGAGTCGATTATGCACAAGGTCTACCACAATTTTATGCTCTTTACTGATTTGTGACTATCAAAAACTGACTAGGGGGGGGGAGGGGTCTGAAACAGACGACAGAGTTTGGCATCAATATTTTCAGTTATGAAACAGTAACCTTTAATAAATACAAATACTTCACTGAGCTGTCCTATTTATTTGTTCATTATTTATTGCAGTTTCTGGGTGAGACTGATTGGCCATCAAAAGATGAGTGCGATCAGTATGTGCAGCAAGTTCCAGATCCAAGAAATCTCTCAACAGTTTACTTAACTCCTGAGAACAAGGGTTTCCGGTACGATTTTATATACATTCAATGGGTGGATGTAGAAAACATCACTACAATTTTCGTTTGGTCAAAGAGAAAGATTTCTATAACTTTAAAAAAATATCTTCAATTATGTTTAATGATACTGTTAATTATGTTAGCCGACAGTCAGTTAAATTGTAATATATTCTTTTTCAAGTGATATTTTGAAAATTTTAGTTAAAGTTGTTTATTGTGAGAATAGACAATGTGTTAGTGTTATTTCAATTGTTAATGAAGCTATGCAAGCTTATAAGTGATTTAATTGCACTCATTTGCATAATAACATTGCTTGTTCATCTAATGCTTACTGTTTGGAATTCCCAATTTTAGCCTCAACGACACAAATTTTTCCCCAATGCAGGGCCCCCTGGACCCTTTCCAAAAATACTTAGGATTATCCCTGTACTGTATTTAGGGCCCAGTAATATCGACTTCCACGCAAACATTGGAAAATATCCCATCATACCTAATGGGAATTTAACATAGGGTGTTTGGATGAGGTATAATAAAAACAAAGCAATAATTTTGTGGACCAGTAATTAGTGTAACAATGGTGTGAAGACAGGGTGTGACTTTAAGATAGGAAAGATGTTTGTTTCATGAATTGCAAGGAGATTGAATGCCTCATGGGAGGTAACTTTCTGTGTGCATACGAGACACATTTGTCGGCTTACAGTTTCTGCAATCAATATATTTTTTAAACAGCTCTTACTAATGAAGAACAAAATTGAATGTTACTTTTAGCCCTTTCTTTACCAAATACTCATTGACAAGTAGTTCCCTTTGGAAATGTTCAGATAATAAGATCAGCAGGACGTTTGTTGAACTTATTATATGAACATTTCCCACCAATATGAATCCTTGTGCACTTGTATTATCTGCCATCGGCTTTTTCCCCTTTACATCTCTGATGAATAATAGACCATTCTGGTGTATACTTTTATAACTGAACAGGAGAATCCATTCAGTATAGAATGGGTTAAGTGGGATGCAGCATTAGAAATTGTACTTAAATTTTTTGTCAAAATGGTTGTTGCATTCATGGTCTTAGTGTTGAAACGACTTGGGTTTTTCATAGTCGACTAATCAACAGTCAAAAATCGAGTCGAAGTCGACTAATCGACAACCCCCTTTCCCATGTGGCTATTGAGTACTATAAAATCACTGCGAGATAACTGCAGTTCCCATTTTTCATGGGAAGACGGAAACCGGTGGCCGGTGCTACTAAATTTGTATGCATCCAGGTAATTAATACTGGGTGATTTGGCTAAGTTGGCTTCAATGGGTTTCATTGTGTATAGGTTTCTCGTTTAACGTTAAACACTTCATCATGCCATATCCGGACACATTAGTTGATATTCATACTGAATTAATTATACACATAGTGACTAGTGACAGAGAATATGAAATAAACGTATTTGTATAATTGTATATAATTCCAAGCGCAGCTGCCTGTACAGTTATCTTTGATCGGCCATCACGCAACAATGTTTAGCGACATTGTCGATTTCATAACTGGTGTTTGTGTAAGTAATTCTACTAAATAGCGCGGCTTTTGTTTTAACTTTAAACACTGTCCTTGCCATTGTTGGTATATTGTATTATACCATTATTCCCTCAAAAACATAGCGCATGCTCAGTTTAATATATAAAATGCAACTAATCGATTGGGATTCTGGAGCCGACTTTTGGTGAACAATTTGTCGACGTCATTTAATCAACAAAACGTGGCAATAAAATGATATGACTCAATGTAATTTTGATGTGGGGAAAAACATTCATACATTTTTTTTCAGTGTCAAAGAGTTGCTTACTGTGGCCCAAAACCTTGCAGCTGGAACAGAGCATCCATTACCATGGTATCCGCCTGTATGCACCCAAGTGTATCAGCTAGGAGAAGGTTGGTTCAAGTCATATGACCATCTGGATTCGCTGAAGCTCGATCAAAGAACCAAGGTTCCAGTGTGGACAGTTGACCCTTCTATGACTCAGGTATATCAGTAGTACAGATTTGCAAAATGAAAAAATGAACAAAGTTTCTCCATCAATGATGCCGTAAATATACCTAGGATATTAAATTTACCCTGCAACGTCACTCAACACACAATGCTTTATGGTGTCTGCAGTTTTGATTTGTTTGCATTTATCCAGCAATCTGTCATTCAATTAAGTTTATGTATACGCCTGATATAATAACTAGCAGGCTTTTAAAAATAAGATAGATATTGTAGACTTTCTAATGATATGGGCTATGCCACGAGAACACAGCTTTTTAGCTCACCTGAGACGAAGTCTCCGGTGGAGCTATAGTCATCACTCCTCGTCCGTCGTCTGTCCATCCGTCCGCCATGCCGTCCGTCCATCAACAATTCTTTAAACATCTTCTTCTTCGGAACCATAAGACCGAATGGGTTCATATTTGATGTGGATGTTCCCTAGGTGACTCGCATTCAGATTTGTTCAAATGAGGTCTCCAGGTCAATTAGTTGCGAAAGCAGGGCCATAACTATATTCCTCCTTGGTAATTCTTATAACGACTTCTTGTCTAGAACCATTGGGCCGATTTAGCTTATATTTGGTATGGATGGTCCTTGAATGACTGGGGTTCAGATTTGTTCAAATGGGGTCACTGGGTCAAATAGGGGTGGAGCCAGGGACATAACTCCAAAAACAAAATTATAAAAAAATATTGAACTCCTTTTTTTTTTAAAGCATTTTAAAAAATTAGAAAAACTGATGCCGTTGTAACATCAGCATAGTTTTGAAAATATTTAATGAAATCATTGAAACTTTCCCATCACCCTCCCCCACATGACCCAGACCACCACCCTGCCCCCTACAACAGCATCCCACCCCATCTCATCTCCTAACTCACATGATCTCTCCCACCAGCAGATTCAGTCAATTGTATTAGCTACAGGCAGAGTTAATATAAATACACAGTCATCAATTGAGCTGTTATCAGGCTGACAGGTGTGAACAAATGCTTAGCTAGCACTCATGCCAGTGTGTGTTATTAAAATCAAATCAAAACAAATTATTGTTCTCAAACCTGAATTTAGTGTGTCTGACATTTGCAGAATGAGGTCCCCAGAGGGTGAATTTAGTTATGCTACCCTGCACAGCAGGCTAGCATCACCAAATACACTAGCCAGGGTCCTCATTCTGCTTAGGCCTCATCACCAACTTTAACTGAAGAACTTCAGTCAGATGCTATGTCTCCCATAGCAGTTGAGGCCTAAACAGAATGAGGTCCACAGAGGGTAAATTTGGTGACGCTAGCCCGCATTGCAGGATTGCGTCATTAAATTCACCCTTTGGGGACCTCATTCTGAAAATGTCCGACACTATGTTCAGTCTTGGCTGTTCGAATATTATTTTCTTAACCACCAGTATCCAGTTGAACTCATTATACCCTGGTTTTGCAAAGAAAACTTGGGGGGGTATATTGGATTGAATTTGTCTGTCAGACTGTTCTCCCATCCATCCATCTGTCATTATGTCTCTATCCGTCCATCAATTTTTTTCTTCTCCAGATACATATTAAAGACCAAATGGGTTTATATATTTTGGTGAGGATGTCCCCTAGGTGACTCATATTCAGATTTGTTCAAATGAGTTCATCAGGTCAAATAGGTGAGAAGTCAGGACCATAACTCTTTCCTTCCATAGTAATTCTTAAATTTCTTCTCAAGAACCATCAGGACTATTTAGGTTATGTTTGGTATGGTCCTTCGGTGACTGGGGTTTAGATTTTTTCAGATTTGGGGTCATTTTAGGAAAATCAGTTCAGTTCAACTCTTAAAATCTACCGTCTGAAATTACCAAATGAATGGATCTCATAGATGGGGATTCACGTTTGTTCAAATAGGGGCAGAGATAAGAGATTTAATTATCAACCAGCCACCCTACCTGTGCTATTTAGCTCCCCTGAGACTTCGTCTCCGGTGGAGCTATAGTCATCACTCCTCGTCCGTCCGTCCATCGTCCGTCCGTTCAAACTTTTGATGTTTAGGAGCTAAAAAGTGTGTCTAGCCCATAGTTATGAGCTAACAAATATTGTGAGCTAAGCTCCTAATAATTTGAAAAATGTTCATACAAACAATATCTATGAGGTTTGCTCTCAGAAAAACATTATTTATAATTAACCTCTTAAAATTTGGACTTTGAACCAGTCCATCCGATGGACTAATTTTGCAGTTACCCCCCTTATCACACGAGCACTTTTGTAGCTCCCAATAATCGGACACGCTGATTTATACATGTAGCTCCCAATAATTGGACAGGCAGATCTATATATACACATAACAGCTCTTAGTATTTGGACTTTGTAACTCCCAATAATCGGACACGCTGATACAGTGATTTATGTAGCATATCACGATAGTGACTATACGCAAAAACCATGTTCTGTGAAGATTATCTACCCAAATTTATAGAACAAAACACTAAATATGGGTAATTTTTCTATTTGACGGCAAAAATAGGTGATATTTTTGTATTGCGAATTCGCAATACTCTTCACAAGATACGATACACGTATCATGAGAAATCGTATTGCGATACATGTGTTTCGCAATTAATCGTTGCAGCCCTATTATTTCCAATCAACCAGCTGTGATTCACTTTCAGCCCACGTGCTGATGTTAAAATCAATTTTGATAAATCATCTGAACCGAATTATTTGGTCTCATCATTCGCTGCAAACTTGAAATAAACTTCCACGACTTGTCACCTTGTGTGGGCGCATACATGTGGTCCCAACTGCTATTTATATTATGAAATACCCAATACACCATTCACACAATTAAAATACTGAAAGTGTGTATTAATTGTATGGCGACTGCCAATGGTGAACTCGTACTTTGATCTTTCAACCTAATTTGCATATGCAAACGAATCCGAAGACACTCAGGTTTCTCCGTTAAAGTCCGTGATTGAATGTTTACAAAACATATAGCATTACCTATTGCCGAAAAACATTAATTTTCTCAGTTAATTTATGGCCCACAACTTTGATTATGGTTTCAAATTAATGATCGTTTTAATTGATTCAGTTTGGCGGGGTTACGAAGAAATTATTGAACCCTTAATATTTGGACTTTTGTAGCTCCCAATAATCGGACACGCTGATTTATACATGTAGCTCCCAATAATTGGACAGGCAGATCTACATGTATATATACACAAAAGCAGCGATATTTTTGTAAACATTAGTCTACGATTGAGCTCTTAGTATTTGAACTTTTGTAACTCCCAATAATCGGACACGCTGATACAGTGATTTATGTAGCGTATCACGATAGTGACTATACGCAGAAACCATGTTCTGTGAAGATTATCTACTTAAATTTCTAGAACAAAACACTAAATATGGGTAATTTTTCTATTTGACGACAAAATAGGTGACATTTTTGTATCGCGAAATCGCGATACACTTCACAAGATACGATACACGTATCATGAGAAATCGTATTGCGATACATGTGTATCGCAATTAATCGTTGCAGCCCTATTATTTCCGATCAACGAGCTGTGATTCACTTTCAGCCCATTTGCTGATGTTAAAATCAATTTTGATAAATCATCTGAACTGAATTATTTTGTCTCATCATTCGCTGCAAATTTGAAATAAACTTCCACGACTTGTCACATTGTGCGGGCGCATACATGTGGTCCCAGCTGCTAGTTATATTATGAAATCCCCAATACACCATTCACACAATTAAAATATTCATGCACAGTCACGACAGTGAAACTGAAAGTGTGTATTGTATGGCGACTGCCAATGGTGAACTCGTACTTTGACCTTTCAACCTAATTTGCATATGCAAACGAATCCGAACACACTCAGGTTTCTCCGTTAAAGTCTCTGATTGAATGTTTACAAAACATATAGCATTATCTATTGCCGAAAAAATTTAATTTTCTCAGTTAATTTATGGCCCACAACTTTGATTAGGTTTTCAAATAAATGATCGTTTTAATTGATTCAGTTTGGCGGGGTTACAAAGAAATTATTGAACCCTTAATATTTGGACTTTTGTAGCTCCCAATAATCGGACACGCTGATTTATACATGTAGCTCCCAATAATTGGACAGGCAGATCTACATGTATATATACACAAAAGCAGCGATATTTTTGTAAACATTAGTCTACGATTGAGCTCTTAGTATTTGAACTTTTGTAACTCCCAATAATCGGACACGCTGATACAGTGATTTATGTAGCTCCCAATAATTGGACAGGCAGATATATATGTACACACAAGAACAGCAACAATTTTATGAACATTTGGCAAATGATTGAACCCTTAATATTTGGACTTTCGTAGCTCGCAATAATCGGACAGGCTGAAATAACACCACAGTCGCAATGTTGCCTAATAATAGATGGTGTAGTCATACCTACAGCAATTGTTCACACCGACATAGATTTCATATGTTTACATGGTAGGTTGTAGGTTCCAATTTTATTTACGTATATATGTTTATCAGTATTATAGCGTATTACATCACATAATTATACTGGAAATATATATATTTTATACTGGAATATATACTGGAATTTCACTGGGACAAAGGTGTACGAACCCTGGGCTCATATTCCCCTCATGGATCGCGTTCGATTGGATATGGACTCCATGAATGGAATATGAGCCCATGTATCCCGTCTGCCAAATGAATAACGTATATGTATATCGATGGTCTTGTCTCAAGATTTTCGAATTGAATATTCCGTTTTTTCCCGGACAGATTGTCCCGAAAAACTTGTTTGGTAATTGTAAAACCAGTACGCATACAATTGGTGGTCGCTCACACGAAGCCCTTCACCTGAGTGAACATCAATCGCCTATACCAATTATCTGTATCATGGTGCATCATATGTGATAATAATTTTTTAGTCCCCATTGTGTTAAAAAGAAAGTTACAATTTTCCACTTCGTCCCATGGCCTAACACTGTACATGGGCATATACGTCATTTTAACCAGGCAACCGTGGTGCAGAAGGTCCTGTAGTTTCAGGATAGACTCTGTTAAACCCTAATCAATCAATCGATCAATCCATCTGTTTGTCTGAGACCAGTGAATATCAACAAGTCTTCTGGCAGCTATTTAAAAAGTGAGATTTTGAATATTGCCAGTACATCATGATATTAAATTCAAATCAATAAGTGGACTATTGGTGCAGCAGTCACCCAAGAATCACATAAAGACACTTAACCTCGGGCAGTGAGCCCCCCACCTATGTTTGGTTTATGAATTTATGGGAAATTCCTAAGAACTTGTAACACGGGACTGAAATAATCTCATATTTGGATTTCACATAACCTCACCGGATGCTCCTTGATATTGGACGCCGAAAGCTCCTTGATATTGGACACAAAAAAGCTCCTTGATATTGGACACAAAAAAGCTCATAAACATCAAATGTTGGAACCACTATTGCAAACTCGTAAAAATTGGATAAAAATAGCTCATAATTTATTTAGCTCATAAAGGGTAGATGTTGGTAGTACCGTCCATCCATCTGTCAACAATTCTTTGAACATCTGCTCTGGAACCATAAGACCAAATGGGTTCATATTTGGTGTGGAAGTTCCCTTGGTGACTCATTCATATTTGTTCAAATGAGGTCACTGGGTCAAATATTTGCGAAGCCAGGGCCATAACTCTTTCCCACCATAGTAATTCTTTTAAACATCTTCTTCAGAACGATAAGACCGAATGGTTTCATATTTGGTGTGGATGTTCCCTAGGTGACTCGCATTCAGATTTGTTCAAATGAGTTAACTTGGTGAAATAGTTGCGAAGCCAGGGCCATAACTATTTCCCTCCATAGTATTCTTAAAATGACTTCTCAAATACCATCGGGCCATATCGGTTCATATTTGGTATGAAGGATCCTTGGGTGACTGGGGTTCAGATTTGTTCAAATCAGGTTACTGGGTCAAATGTGGGCGGGGCCAGGGACATAACTCCAATTTTTTTTTTTTTTAACTCTAGATATCTACTTCTTTTAAAGTGATTATGAAAAGTTCTGACTGTTGTGGTCTCCAGAGTCCCAGTCTTATCAGTCTTTGCAGTCTTGTGAGCGACCCCACAGTCATTGACTGTCTTGTTTATTTTAATTGCCTAAACAAAATTTTTAAATTTAACCGTCCACCTAAAAAATTCTGAATTTTTTTTATGAAATTCTTGCAATATTTTTATTGTGACCTCATCCTCCATGCTATAGTAATATTGTGTATATAATTTCAGACCCTGCTTGATCAGGTTGATGGGAAGGCTACACAGGAAGAGGTGGGACAGAGAATACTTACTGCTCTGCAAATGGTTAGTAAATAAAATCTTTTCATTCACATGGATCAATTATTTGTTTATATTGTGGTTTGGCCTGACTACGAAATCACTGTTCAATGAAATATTTTACTCTACATTGGTTGTCGATATAGGATATAAGACCAAAGATCAGCTGTTATATCTGTTTTCCGAATTAGTAAAATGTGGTGTAATAATTAATAGAATGTGCAAATAAGATTGCTTGTCAGTAATATAATTGTTAACTGATAACTTCTATAACATTGTGTTCAGCAAGGCACAATGCATTGGGCACTCGATAATGGCTACCTTAACCCTTTCTATACAAAATGGATTCTCCCAGTCAGAATTTCGGAATGGTCTATTATTGATTTGCAGGGATGTACGGGTAATATAAGCAGACAACAGGTAAATAAAAGTACAGAAGGAGTTAATTATTGAGGGAAATGTTTAGATAATAAGTTAAACAATTTTCATTTGTTGAACATATTATCTGAACATTTTGTATGGGATAACTACTCATCGATTATGCTTTAGTATAGAAAAGGTTAACCTGTTTATGACTAAAATGATGTGAGGTGCTGGACCATTTACATTATGGCCTTTTTTCAATGGAAAACGATAATGGGATTATCACCAAAACCATACTGCTGACTGATTAAAAGCTATTATCATTTACATTCCTGAATCTTTGAGATACAGTGGTTCTGATGCACCGATCTCTGGGTTCCAGTTATGAATAATGGCTAAATGCTAGTGTGTTAACCCTTTACTCAACAAACCGGCCAAAACCGGCCAAATAAAGCTTCAACAGCCTAAAATATCTTCGGTCTGTCTCAATAGAACCATACAAATATGGATATCATTGGAACCGGCTCCTTGACCACATTGTGATAGTTACAGTTAGCCCTGTGCCAATGCATTCTCTTATATATGCGAGTCGACCATAGGTCGCCTCGCATATATAAGAGAATGCATTGGCCTAAAAAAAATCTTTTTTTAACACTTTTTACCATTTTTTCTTACATTCTTTAACAATTTTATATTTTTTAATGTGTTAAGCCAATGCATTCTCTTATATATAAGAGAATGCATTGGCACAGGGCCGTTCTGTTGGGTAAAGGGTTAAAGCATGTCCATATTCAATACAGACTTATAGCACACAGCGTATAGCAGCCTAGAGGTTAAACAATGCTATGACTCCTCCATTGTCTTATGAAATGAAGCTGGTAGCTATTAACCCTTTCTTTCCTAAATACTTATAGGCACTATGTGTGTCTTTAAATATATTACAGGTAACTCTCTTCTGACTAAATACTCACAGATGAGTAGTTCACTTGGGGATTACTATATAATGAGTTCAACAAACATCGTTAGGCCATTTATCATACTTATTAGCTAATCATTTCTTGCAAATGATTCTAATAGTAAACTTATATCTTCTGCACTTGTATTATAAAAGCACTCTTCCAAATGAATAATAGAGCATCATTAATTTTATAACTTACCCGTGTCTTTACTAAACACTCATTGACGAGTAGTTCCCATTGACCGTTTATTGAGCTTATTATAGATACATTTCCCATCAATGAATAGGAATCTGTCAGCAATTATATTATTGGTTGTCTGCTTATGTTTCCTGAACATCCCTCCAGCTGAATAATAGACCACTCCAATGTATATTTTTGTAACTGAATGGAAGAATCCATTCAGTAAAGAATGGGTTAAAAGGAGAATCTATTCAATAATGAAAGGGTTAGTCTAACATCGAAATCTTTTATATTTCAGGGTATAAGACCATTCTGGGTGCTGTTCAATCTGGCCGGGTTGTATTGGAGAGTGATCGGCAATAATTACCATGGCATTGAATGCCTGAGGCGGGCTGTGATAGATGTTGACAATCCTTATAAGGACGTACCCCTTAATAACCTGGCTAATATTCTATACAAATGGGGGAGATATGACGATGCTGTTGTCCTCATGAGAGATGCCCTAGAAGTCAATGATGTAGAGGTGAGGAATATAATAAGGGTGTAATGATTCATTGATTCACTGATGAATCACGATATTTACCCATCAACTATATGATCATTGATAGAGAAACGAAAGTATCGGAATTCACAACAATGCGTCCGAAATTATGATCATCTCAAACAGTCAGTTGCTAAGGGTACCTGAAAGTCGCTATTAAAATGTGCCTGCTAAAATTATGCTGGTTTGCCCAAAGATGCTCAGCATTGAACATGAAAGCCATAAAGTATTGTGTATATAATAAAAGTATTAATTACATGCATGGAACTGATATCTCAACTTGAACAGCTAATGTTGCCCAATTTCGTGTTACATTCGCACAACTCTGTCGAACGTAGGCTCTATTAACATTCCACAGTATTGCTTTTCAATCAATATAGCATTATTTGGCAACAAGATTCTCTTTTGTTAGTAGCTGAACATCATTGTTTTTTTTAATTTGAGCGTATAGGTTTATATGAACTGGCTATAGTTTGGCTTTAGAACTTCAGAAGACAAAATGTTCCAATATTACTATGCATTTCTACAAACATACATTTAGCATGACAAATAATCATACATATATCGTAACATGTATCATGATATGTATTGTATTATGGCAGGAGTGAATCGTTATGTGATATTGGGTTAGGGTAGGGTTTACTTTTCAAACTCAAACTGTGTATATGTGGTAGAGTGGTCCTACTTTAATCATGGGATTCAACTTTGAAGAATAAGAATACCGTATAAAAAAAATTTATTTGAAGAATATAATTATCTTCAACATGCAACATAGTCAATCTAATGTGTAAATTCAGTGGTTGCATTCTCATGCATAAGTACAGTAGCCAAAGCTATGTTAACAGGGAGAATCCAGAATCTGGCCTAACATGGGTTAAATTCCATATTTGGGACTCCCAATAGACATCAGCTAGGAAACGGAGGACTGTCAATAAACTCCCAAGTCTATAAAATGCACCGCATGTCAACTATAATGCTAAATATAGCGTATGTGCTGTGCCCAAAATATCATTTACAAGTCAAAGCGTCAGGTAAGACTAAATAGTTCATGTAAGGTTGAGTGATATAAGACGCGAATGGTCAAAGTCATTTAAGTACATATTCTGCAATGGTAAGGTGTTGACAAATTCGTAAGCATTGCTAAAACATGAGACTATAATTAAACTGATTATTTCAGCCCCTGTCTCATTTCCTGATGGCAAATATTCTCTGGGCAACGAAGAACATCACAGGCGCCATCTGGCATTATGAACAAGCCCTGGATATTGAGCCGGAACTCAACGAGGCCATGGACAATCTCCGAGCAATAAAGTGCTATCAAAAGTTTCACCAGAACACGCAGAGCTCAGCAAATCTCGAAATTCAAGAAACTCAAGATAACTGCTCCCCCCGTCCTAAAGGTCAAAATGGCAATGGCCAGACTGAGAGCAGGCTTGTATGCAAAATGGTAAATATTTCTTACTTTTAACTGCATAAGGTGGTTTGTTGAACTTATTTATTTTATGATATCTTGTAATGAATCAATGGGAATTTTTCACTCAAAATGGGAAGTTTTCAGTGAGTATTCAGCCACCAACCCGTGAAAGGCATACATAAGGCCACGCAAAGTGAAATCCCCGTTTTTCATGCCCCGTGCATGGTCCCGAAATACTGGAACCATTCTTATTACCATTCGATCTGTCGGAATTTTTTTTAATCTATATGAGATAATTGTGTAAAGTTTTTTTATACATACATGAGCGGAAGTGAGATCGAACACACCCAATTCTCGATTAAAATTTCTGATTCATCCATGGGCAACTGAAATTAGACACAGAGCTAGCTGATGTGGAGGTGGAATGCTCGTTGGTGTATGCCCTAGAAATAAAATATAAAACCATGTGCATGCTTTTCAATTGCCCAACCATGATGATTTGACCTCAACTCCTCTAGCGATCTGTGCACATATTTATTTTGTTAATTTCCCTAAAATTAAGGGTCTATTTCAGCATTGATATTCGGTGTGAAGTTTTCAAAAACTAAATTTTCCACAAATGAAGCTCCATCTTTAACGTTTTCTTTAATAATGGTTCTTTCATTCAGTTATTAATTTATTCATTGGAATTATCTATTATTCATCTTGAGGGATATTCAGGAAATATAAGCTGATGACAGATAATACAAGAAGAGAACGATTCGTATTTATTGGCAGGGGAAAATTTTCAGATAACACGGCCTTTGTTCAACTTATTATCTTAACAATTCCTAAAGGAATTAGCGGTGTATGAGTATTTTAGTAAAGAGCTGGTTAAACTGGTGAATTACTGCCAACGCTTGAGTAATTAACAAGTGCAAGGATCAAGCTTGCAAATAGCGTGTCATATGCAGAATGAGGTCCCCAGAGGGTGAATGTAGTGACGCTATCCCACCCGGTGGGCTAGCATCACCAAATTCTCCCTCTGGGGACCTCATTCTACTTCCGGGAAGTATCTATAGTCTCAAATGAACATTGATTTTAGATACTTTTCCCTTCTGGGAAGTTTCTATATCCACTAATTTACAAGAGATAAAATGCATAATCGAGATTACTAATGTGTGAACATCACCAAATTCAACAGGCAAAATTCAATCTGATCCTATGTGTCCCATAGCAGTTGAAGCTTAAGCAGAATGAGGTCCCCAGAGGTTGAATTTGGTGATGCTAGCCCACCATATGGGATAATGTCACTAAATTCACCCTCTGGGGACATCATTCTGCAAATGATACTATTTGCAGGCTTGGCAAGGATTGGTTAATTTTTTTTTTTCCACTTTAGGAAAACGGAGAAGAGAAATGTGTAATAGAAACAAGAATGAGATCAAAGGCCAATGAATGTGAGCAGTGCATGCAGACATGTACAATAACCCCAATAAAGATGGATGCATGTAGAGGTGAAGGTCAGTACTAGGGTCAAAGTTAACTCATTGTCAATGCTGAGATTGATTTAACCATACAAGCAGCAAGCTTTATACAGGTCTGGTCTGGCACATCCTAAATTCAACTACAGCAATGCCCTAAATAATCAACTCCTTAACCACAGCAGAATTATGGGTAACTTTTCAGGATTTAGTCGGAAATATGGCTTGTTGCCATTCATCAGAAAGCTCTCAGTGAGAGCATTCCGATGAATGGCAACAAGCCATATTTCCGACTAAATCCTGAAAAGTTACCCATAATTCTGCTGTGGTTAAGGAGTCGATTATTTAGGGCATTACTGTATAAAGGTTGTATACGTCTGCAATAAATTAATTTGACAATGTCAATCTATCATTTCTCTTTTTATATAAATATCTCTTGTCAAGTTTGAGCTTTTGCCATGGGTTCGCGTCCATCGTCCATCCGTCAAAAAATTCCTTTAGCACACCCCACATGTTACATCTCTCATCCAATCGTTCCCAAGCTCCATTTGGTTGTTCAGGATGACCTCTAGATGGGAGCAATCAATTCTTTTCTGAAATTTGTTAAAAAACGTAGCCGCCAAATTTGAATTCATTGGCATGCAATGCAGCCCGCATTTATTGGAGAATTGTTTCTAACAGGAAATATTTCCATAGAAACAATTCCCATTTCATTACAAAAACAAACAAGGTAGAGATTTATGTGGGATGCTATTTTTTGTGTGCCAACTCTTTTTGGAATATCTCTGTATTATCAAATTCAAAAAACCACATTCAACGATAATAGATGAATCCAGAATGTGCCAGAACTACTGTAGCGACTCATGCATATATTAGTATTAAATGGGAAATAATTTCTCAACTAAACCATACATGGTGTGTGTGTGTATAACGGACATCATTGTCATTAGTTACGTATATCAATATCATGTTGCAGTATTTGAAATTCCAAATATATCCATATGTGTTTCTGGCCATCAGTTAACTGCATGAGTGCCTGGAAATATGGTGTCTGACATTTGCAGAATGAGGTTCCTAGAGGGTGAATTTAGTGATGCTACCCTGACCAGTGAGCTAGCATCACAATTTCACCCTCTGGGGACCTCATTCTGCTTAGTCCTCATTTTCTGTGAAATATCTATAGTCTCATATTAATTGGTGATGCTAGCCCGCTGTGTGGGATAGGGTCACTAAATGCACTCTCTGGGGACCTCATTGTGCAAATGTCAGACACATCATTTCAAGAGTTGTGAAGACACAAGGATAGCACTTTTGGCATCGGGTGTTATCCTTCGCGATTGCATGAGTCATACAATATCGGCCAATAACACATATGTGGTTCTTTGTTTTTTACCCACCTGATCGACATCTCCTAACTGGTCATTTATCATGCTTCAGGGAATTCCAGGGGTAGTGTACTGCGTACTGGTCTCTCATGCTAGTGGACCGGGGATCGCAACCAGGGTATTCTGACAATAATCATAACTCAGTCAGATACCAAGTTTGTCAAGCTGAAAAGTCTCATTCGAGATCACTGAATAAAGATCCGAATGCAAAATACAGACATAGACGTGCTTTCTGATTAACTATTCTGTGTTATTTCCTGATTTCATTGTGATTTCATTGTTGCAGTCTCCCATAGCTAATGGGACCATGCAGAATGAGGACAATTTAGTGATGCTAGCCTGCTGTGTGGGGTAGCGTCACTAAATTCATCCTCTGGGGACCTCATTCTGCAAATTTCCAGCACCATACTTTGAGGTCTGACTGTATCTCATTATCAGTACATAAACAGCAGTGCTGGTTTACAACCATTATTGGTGCATATTGTGAAGGATTGATAGCAATTGACGTCATAAAAACATAGAATAACCTACAAATAGAGCAGAATATTTTAACTAGTATCTGTATCTGTAGATATTTCAGTGCAGTAACCAATTCTGGTTTTAGACGCACTGGTCCAGGTGCTACCATGGCCAAGTAACTTTATAACTCTGGTGAATCCAGTGGCGTTCTTTAACATGCACACATGTACACCGGGGCGTGTACATGGGTCAGCCATTAATGGCTGTGCCTGATCGGACAGCGTACTGCACCCATGACAACATACCTGGACAAATGTTGTAATGTGGGGGGGGGTCTGCATTTTGCATTCAGATCTTATTCAGTGATCTCGATTGAGACTTTTCAGCCTGACAAACTTGGTAGCTGACCGAGTTCTGATTTTTGTCAGAATACCCTGACCAGGTTGTGATCCCCGGTCCGCTAGGCATGAGAGACCAGAACACAACCTCTCGGCTACCAACTTGCGCTGCAATGGCAGATTTTGCGAAAAGCAAATGTTATATTTGTTCCAGTGACAGGAACGGGGGTAATTGTATTTGTATTTGTAATGATTACAAATTTGGGAGTATTTGTATTGTATTTGTTATCAAGAATTCTAGTAGCTAAAGTTTTGTATTTTTAATCAAATATTTGAAAAATTAGAGAGTATTTTCAATTACTTTTTGATTGCTTTAGATTACGTCTGCACCAGTGAGTCCATTAATATGGCAAATTTGCCACAGCATGTCAGCATGCATCTAAATTAATGACCATTATTTATGTTATATATGAAGGTATACTAATTAAATGAGTTCTAATCATAACAAAATAGATCTTTACAATTTTTCATCTGTTACATTTGAGCAAAATTCAGTGTGCATGAAAGATATCTTCTGTGCAATGCTGGTGGATATCCAGCCTCTGATTTTCATATATCCATGCAAGCCTTGAAATAGTGTGTGTCATTTGCATCATGAGGTCCCCAGAGGGTGAATTTAGTGATGCTACACCGCATAGCGGGCTAGCATCACCAAATTTACCCTTGGGGACCTCATTCTGCTTACACCTCAGCAGAATGAGCTTCCCAGAGGGTGAATTTGGTGATGCTAGCCCACTATGTGGGGTAGCATCACTAAATTCACCCTCTGGGGACCTCATTCTGCAAATGACAGACACCCTATTTCAAGGCTTGTATCCATGGTATAAATCTCTATTTAAATGGCATCGCTTATGTGCATATTCTACAACATAGGATCCAGCACTTTATCTAGATTTAAGCCAAACTTTGTTTTAGGTTTTCGGAAAAAGAATGTGCCCTCTTCATACAAAAGTGAGACTTTTTGGTGGAGGACAAATTGTTGTTACTGCATCAATGGCAACCTTTCAATAAATTCTTCTAGATTGAAATTATCACTAATATATCTTAAAGGTGCCCTTTATCTAAGAGATATATCTTCTATTTGTCTTCTTAACACCTTTTTTTATAAAGAGAATAAATGCAAAAAAGCTTTAGTAAGTATATAGGGGGTGTTTCGCGATGGAGTAAATGATGCACGCCACTGCTGTTTAACGCTGATTTATTGGTTTCAGCCTGTGAATACAGAAAGAACATCATAAGACCTTGATAGAATAAAGGCTGTACGCATGCAACATATGTAATCCAATAGCAACAATACATGAAATATTCAACTAAACCACATATATGTGAGGTGGTAAAATAAGCAAAGCCATATAGATGCGACTTAGAGAATTGACATGGAGAATAAACGAAATATACACCTCGACCACACATATGCGAGGTAGCAATACAAAGCACGATTACAGTGATCAAATTAATACAATATGTTGACAGTAATTTAACAGTAACTCGCCGATAACCGCATAAGAATGTTCATATTCTCTTTCAATCATAATGCAGGTTCACATACAATGTACTCGACAGTCATAAAGCATAAATTCCGCACACTGCGATCACATGGGTTGAGCTCAATGGATTAATCACCATCAAGTCTAGAACTGTTCAACATAGGGCACCGCATTATAATCACGTTCCACTGCAACCACGATTTAGACAGACAAGTCACATTTCTAGAGTCAACTCACACTGTTCCCTGATTATCGCATTCACTGATTCAGATTCACACACTTTGAACAATATGTTAACTTACACGTTGGCGGGCATTCTAGACCGTGAGCAGTGCGACATACTAGATACAAGGTTCAGTTGTATTGTCAGCTTATCCAGCAACAATTCAAGTCCAACGTTCGTTGTGTGTCAGTTCCAAAACATGTATTGCAAATTATACAATCGATAAGCAAAAAACAGTCAGCGCGGGAATCACCCGTCAAAGGACGCTCGCTAAAAAGACAGACTGTCAGCTATGCATAACTGAACTCCAACTCAGGCGTTACCTGGAGAATATACTGACCGCAGATACAATAACAGATTATAGTCAGAATTAAACACTTCTATCACAGCGTGATACAGAGGGTATTTAGTGTTTTTGAGTGGATTCCAAAAATTATCACAGGAGTGAAGCCACTAGCAAAAATAAACATTTGTCTTGATCACGAATGAGATAAGTTTCGGTGTACAATCAAAAACACTAGAATTGCTTCTTTTTATTATATGCATTTTCCAAGGAAATTCACCACTTACATCAATCATTGTTCCTGTATAAATCACCTTCAATTGATGAAACAGACTGACAACTATTCTCAGCCCGTTTTCATAGTCTTACATTTACTTAACTGTCTGCCAAAGATAAATATATTTGTCATATTAACCAATTTCTTTCCACTTAAGTTTGTTGAATTTTAACATAAAACAGTTTTTATGATGACTATAACAATTAAAGTTATTTTGTCTGCTGATCAGTGAGGATTTTGAAATATTTTCACTGTACATTGGTAAACTCCTAAGTGAATTGGTCACAATTTATCAACCCTTGGAAGATAATATTCACCTCGGCCTGTATATTATCTAACAATGATTTACTTAGGAACCTTTTGTCAGCTTATAATAAAATAACATATTCTAGCTTATTAATTACTTTCTATTCATTCTCTTGAATGGTGAGGGATTTCTTTTAAATTTCATTTCTAATTTAATATTTTTACTTAAATCTATGTTCATTTATGTTAACTGATATGAATTGTAAGAGCCATCTATTGAACACTTTCATTACTGAATGTGTTCTCCTGTTCAGTTATCAAGGTCTACATTGGAATGGTCTATTATTCATTTGAGGGGTGTGTTTTGATAATATAAGTGCATTTGTTCAACAAATGGCCTTTGGTCTTAGGATTAATTCATCAAAGCTCTGCTTTAGGTGATTTTTGGTAATTAGCTCAACTTGTACATACCTACAACTTATAGCTTTTGTTACAATAACAAATATGTCTCTTCAGAAAAAAAATTCTGTGTTTGTTTTCAACGGTAGGTTTTGTCGTTATTTTTTTCTATTTTGAGCATATTAGGCCAATAACATGAACCTAAATTTTTCATATTTGAAATAGGAGACATGGTATGTATACCTCCTTTTATGCCCAGGGTCTGCGCTGGGCTGAAATTTACTTTTGCCAAATATTTTACCAAATGAAAAGATTTTTTGCCAAATTATTGAATGAATACTAGTAATCCCTCCGCTTGCCGATACTAATACTAGCGAATTAGCTACATCTTGATAAATTTGTTAACTTTTCCTAAACCTTATAACACACCACTAATACAATTCCATTGTAAGACTTTCCTGAAATGAATGGTATTGATTGACCAATATTATTCAACTTTCTTGCAGAATTAAAAGTGACTTGCCAAAGCTTTTGCCAAATGAAACTCTATTTTCCCAAATGTTAATTATTTTTGATATCGGTAATAATACCCCCACAACGAGTTTACTGGAATCAGCTCGTTCGTCCGTCCATGGACACAATTTTGTCTGAGCTTTTATTCCTACATTTTTCGGTCATTATACTATTTTTAACTTGGCACAGATATTTAGCACCATGGGAACCTGTCCACCTGCGATTATGAGGTCCTAGTTTGAATGCTCTATGACACACCAGGAGGGAATTGCGAACAACAACTGATCATTAATATCTGCATTTCATGGACATCTTTAAAGCAGCAGCATGTGTAGTAAATATTAAACAGGAAACACTGTAACCGATTAGCCAGCACTATGCTTGTGCACTCATTACAATTTGACAACATGATACAATTGATAACCTTGACATTGCAGATGGGAAAAACATCGACTCAGCACAGTGCCAGCGGCAGCTTAATGAAGGTATGTTAGTGCTCTTTCTAAATGTACTACACTGGCATGCATTAACATAGTGATGTAAGGCCAAAAAAAAAAAGGTTTTGGTTCTCAGGCACCGCCGCATTATTTTTTTTTTTTTTATCAACATGTCCATAGCAGATATGTGTTGAATATTAGTGTGCATTGAGCTCTAACATGTAATGTGTTAAAAAGTGACTTGCAGGCTTACAACATGAAGTAGATGACTACAATTAAGAAAATGATTAGCTGATCCTCATGCTCTTCTTACAATTAGTCATTGTGAACAACTTACACTAATTGTAACTTTATACAATTGAAAGGCACAGGACTAAATTCAGGATCACATATTAGAATGGGGAGGTATCAGTTTTTAGACAACAATAACAGTAGTTAATGTCAGGGGCATTATATATTGTTAGGTAATCCCAGTCATACACTAGTAGTACAATGTCATTTTTATATAAGACTAAATGAGTTTATATGCATAACAGTTCCCTCTACCTTTCTGGTTATTACTAGACAGAGGAAGGTATCTTTGTCTATGCTTACTATGCGCAGAAAAAAATAAAAAATAAAAATAAAACCCTCCCTCCCTCATTGATTTGAAGAAAAAAATTGCCCAAGAACCAAAACACTTTTTTTTTTTGGCCTAACCTACATGTATATTTACTGAGATTAGGGTTAATGTCTAACATATCCCTTCACTGCAATTTACTCCTATAATTGTTTTCACAATAAGAGGAGAAGTTTATTTAAAAAGCAACTCACATTATTCCTAACCAAAGCCTAGGGCCTGAATGTCCATCTCTTGTTTAAACCTGGTTTAACCATCAATAATAATCGATGGTAGTGTTTAACCCTTTGATGATGGGAGCTGCGCTGGTGCAGCATTAAAGACCCTGTCCAGTGCATTATCTTATATATGCGAGTCTCCCATAGGGAGCCTCCCATATATAAGAGAATGCACTAGCTTACAAGGTCAAGGCACATATTGTTAGGCCAATGCATTCTCTTATATATGTGAGGCTCCCTATGGGAGAATCGCATATATAAGAGAATGCATTGGCACAGGGTTTTTTTTTGCAAAATTTCAGGAAGCTCCAGTCAGGTTAAAGACATGTATAATTATTTTAGTGAATGAGACTGATGCTTGAACGACCAGACACTTTGCTAACTGGAAGGCTCTGAAAATCAACTAAAATAGTCCAACTCAATCATACAATTTCTTTCACATGTGCACCAATGAGATCATATATGCTGTAAATGCCTATTGGTTGGCGTTGTGTTTGGTAAATATGAATAAAACCACAAAGCAGTAAAGCATTGTCAATTGTTTAAGAAAGGACACCTAAATGTAGCTATTAATCATCATTGTTATGTGTACTCATACCATAGTATGGTACACATTGTGTTGACATCCGGATTGACCACTCGTCGTTCATTCATCTGTCCATCCATCTGTCTGTCTAGCCATCTGTCTGTCCATAGACACTTTAATCATGGTACGATAACTCAAACATTTTCTATCCGATTGAAAAGAAATTTTATATATGACTTTCTCAGCCCAAAATACAGATCGAGTTTGAATATGGGCTTGATTCGATTTCTTCAAACTGAGTTATGGCCATTTTTCGAAAAAAAATTCACTCTTAAAAATTCCTTGCTCAATTTAACAAAAAAACAAAAAACATATCTTAAAAAATATATAATATAAATTTTTTTTTTTAAAGTTAACAAAATTTGAAAAACTAACACCATTATAACTTCCGCTCTGTTAGAGGGCTCTTCAACATTTTCTTCTTTGTAATGAGGTTTATATCATTCTTGTTGATAGCATCCGGGAAGAATTATCAGTGGTGCCATGCTGATCAACCCTTCCCAAATTGCTTCCTGTGGGGAACATAGTATCCATTAACATTGTTAAACCCTTTCATGACTGGAGCAGCACTGATGCAGCATTACCGATTCTGTGCCTGCGCATTCTCTTATGCGAGTCTCCCTATTTGACCCATAAATTCCAGTAGTTTGTTCTTTTATGTACATTTGTCTATAATAGTACAAAACAGTATACTCAATAATTCAATATCAAAACTTTAAATTATGATTCCGATCATAGTAATTTACTGTCGCCAAGGGATGGGTTGAACATCTGCCGATCATGATCGGCCTCTCGTTTTTGTAAGCATGTGTGACTTCTAATTAATTGTTATCAAAATATACACAGGTCAATTTCTCTTGATTAACTATTAAATAGTGTAAGCTTTATGGTTTTAGTGAGATCTGGTGATATTCTGAGATGTGATCGCTGATTATGGGTTTCAAACTGTTTGTAAAAAAAAAAAATTCTTAGGCCAATTTAAAAAAAAAAAGCTGGTCATTCATCCGATAGCACAAACCCTTGGCATATGATAACTGAACCATGATTTGGATCATTTGACTTTTTGAATGCAGCCACTAACTGATATATTGAGACTACTGCACATTATGAGATTAGTTTTACAGTTGAAACCAGTATATATTTAGAGATAGAATCATATGCACAGAATTTGATGAATATTTTATGCTAATGATCTAATTTATGTTATGGCTCAAATTGATCAGAACTCACAGAACAGCAACTACAATAGCGGAGATATGCAACATAAATTCCTAACCAGATTTAACCCTTTACCCAACATAAGGTCCCTGTGCCAATGCATTCTCTTATATATGCGAGTCGACCATAGGTCGCCTCGCATATATAAGAGAATGCATTGGCTTAACACATTAAAAATTATAAAATTGTTAAAGAATGTAAGGCCAATGCATTCTCTTATATATGCGAGGCGACCTATGGTCGACTCGCATAAATAAGAGAATGCATTGGCACAGGGCTAACTGTAACTATCACAATGTGGTCAAGGAGCCGGTTCCAATGATATCCATATTTGTATGGCTATATTGAGACAGACCGAAGATATTTTAGGCTGTTGAAGCTTCATTTGGCCGGTTTTGGCCGTTTTGTTGGGTAAAGGGTTAATGCGATGTTTTCATAAAAAAAAACACATATGGCAAAATTTTGAAACTTTATCGAATCTGTGGTTTTGTACGATTGTCATATAAAGAAACTATGCCAAGCAGGCAATACTAAATATTGAAACACTGGCTCATAATCAGACTGTTCTACCCTACTTTAAAATACCATGCTTTTTATGCCTTATCATATGATCTGGGTACATAATACCTATAATTGTAGACAATTTTCTTCTATTCTCATTAATATTTGTAAATATGTTATGTCTCAATACTAATGCAAATTTAATGTAATATGAGTTGAGAAAATAAACTAATTGCATGGAGGGTTAACCCAGGAATTAAACCAGAGATAAAAATTCAGGCATAGTTTGTTTGTTTGTTGAGTTCTGCATGCATGGGTTAGTTTATGTATATATACGTTTTAGATTTAAACATTTGTTATTGATTATTTATTGGCAGTGGATTGAAGCTAATATAAGCTAATATAAGCATATATATTGTTTTTGGATTTCAGCTATTAGTTTGACAACTTATTTTAAAGTTTGACGTCATTTCTCAGTTGAAATTCTAAGAAGCATTTGCACCACGTTATCGATTCAGTAAATGCATTCTCATGTTAGATTGATTTGAGAATTTTTGAAGTCACATACTAATCACTAACATTTACTCTCCTTGTCAGAAATAATATGATTGATTAATTTCCTGCTCAATTTAATTGACATGGTTGCTATTTGGAGCATTCCAGAGTTTCTACAGAGTGTTATGTTCACTCTAGTAAAAAAAAAATTCACTTGTAACACTTAGTAATCTGGTTTCCTTTCAAGGGGAAAAATATTGAAGCA
This sequence comes from Siphonodentalium dalli, assembly GCA_032622095.1. Taxonomy (NCBI): domain Eukaryota; kingdom Metazoa; phylum Mollusca; class Scaphopoda; order Gadilida; family Siphonodentaliidae; genus Siphonodentalium; species Siphonodentalium dalli. Next base: position 53,556,040 of record CP136067.1, read on the forward strand.
CTGATCTGAACTGTTGTGGTTTTTGTCCAGTGTTTCAAAGCATTGTTCTAAAATCGTTAGATTATGTGTTTGTGTCATTCTACAGTCAGTTTCCTTGTGACCAAAATTAACTATTCAAACTCAAGTGGTGCTTAATTCTTAATGACAAACACATATTTTTCTGACACACTTCAATTTAAAATCCTACATGTCAGGTACCGTAAAGGGCAAATTACCCATTAGGGAAGCACAAAAGGATTTCACTGGACATGCAACTAAAAAAGAACACACAGTCACTGCTCACAAGATTGCCAGTAAAGGTACCAGCGATTTCTTTGGACTGTTTTTAAGCATGTGTTATCAGCTGGTCTTGCTATAACGATGTGATGTTGGTTGGTCCCTCTGATTTATATATGATGTTTGTAGAAAAAACAATGCTGTTTACCCTTTGATAACTGAATGGATTTCCAATTTAACTTTACTAAATATGACAAGTAGTTGCCTGGAAATGTTCAGCTAATAAGTTCAAAAATAGCCCATCTGTTGAACTTATTATCTAAACATTTCCCACAATTGAATATTCTGTACTTGTATTAACATTTCATCTGTCTGTCATCTGTTTTTTTTTTCACCAGAACATCCCTTAAAATAAATAATAGACCATTCTATTGTATACTTTTATGACTGAATGGGAGAATCCATTTGGTAAAGAAAGGGTTAATTATAAAAGTGAGCAATGGAACGATCTTCATTTGTAGGGATTTTCACATCATATAAGAAATAGATGACAGACAGTGACACCTTTTTGGGTTCTTTTCAAAGGATGCTCAGCTAATAAGTTTACTCTTTATACATACCAGTTGAGCATCCCTACAAATAAATCAATGGGAATTAAGTAATGGCACATCAGCAAATATTCAATTTTCAAAGGATTTTAGAGAACAAAACATTTCAACTATGCACAAATGGAAATATTTACTACTTTATTCAGGACAAATTATTGGGTGATAAACATACGGATATGTTTCCGCCAAAAATTGCTCACTGCATGTAATTTTTTTATAGCATTGATGCTGTTTTCTGCTTATTTGGATATCAAATTTATGAAAATAACTAATTTTGGCATGATAACTGGCTATATCACATGAAACCCCTATTATATCATTAAAAAAGCCATTAGATATTTTCTAATCTCTCACTAGTGAATAATAAGCACGGGCTTCCAGCCAACTTCGCAGCCTGGCAACAAATGACTTTACATTGAATCAGGCAGATTAATACTATTTTGTAAAGCCAACATCAACGGACAATTCAAAATGATTGCTTTGTTCATTAAAGTTAAATTATTGTCCCTCTTCGTTGCACTAACCAAAATCGACACAAAAACAGAGGCAAATTGATGGACTATATTTTCCGTTGACAGCTCGAGCACGCAATACTGTCGTATACGGTTGTGAAGCATCTCAGCCAACAATGGAAATGTGTGTATTTTTAAGCTGCTGTTAAGGATTTTGATTTGTTAAAAAGGCATAAATCTCTAGTTTTGTTCATGTGATATACAAGATCTTCAACTCGTTATGTCGGGATATAAGATTTTATGAAACTCGTTTCATAAATTTGATTCACAACTCGTCTATGACACGTTGTGAGTCAAATTTATCAAACTTGTTTCATAAAATCTTATATCCCGACATAACTTGTTGGAGTTCCTCTATATTCCATTCTGAACACCTCAGTGGAGTGTTCCACAACACTTTTGACATTTTCTTTATATAATAGCTTTATCTAGGTTCATTCCAATTTGCTAAAAACCTTAAACTATCAATTTTGAGAAAAATGTGATTGCTTTTTCTTAACATGTCAGTACCAACTTTTTGCGTGTAAACTCTGAGTTGACTTTATCAAGAAATTTATTAGCTTGCGATTAGCTTGATGCATTAACATTTTGACTGCTGTTAAAAAAGTGTGAAAAGCATGGGTACTTGCAGGAACATCAAGTTAGATAGTAATATAACAAAACAATTGTATGGCGAGCCTTTAAAATTTGACCTTCTCCAGGTGACCTTGGCCTGGTCATCATAATCATTTTTTTTTGGCTGTTCTTGTAGCGATATTGCCTTGAAAGGAATCACAGTGTTGCTTTTTTCTACTGACATCATAGATTAATCAGAACCCACCAAGATCACAAGAACTGGATATTTCCGCTAAAGGAAGCCGTTCACACTGAACTATATGGATATATGTCCTGCTTTGTAAAACCACAGTAGGGGTTAACTTTTTGGTCGCCTCCCGACGTATGTGCTTGCCAGATTAGTCAACACATGAACGCTCCCAATATACCCAGCTTACTCGATTGGATTCTTCAGTTTTTGAAAACACGGAACAATTGTAAGTTTGAAGCGAAATGGTCCATGAATTCTAAACCGATAATTATAAAAATGAATGGGCAGGCAACCAGAAAGTTATATTGTATCGACAAAGTGTATTTGTTGAGTTGGGTGAAACAGAGAGATACTCCCTTATACATCCAGCAGTTACACAGTAGGAAATAAAACTGAAGAATCTAATCAAGTACAGCCAGTTATATTGGGAGCGTTCATGCGTGACTAATCTGGCAAGCACATACGTCGGGAGGCGACCAAAAAGTTAACCCCTTTCCTACTGTGGTTTTACAAAGCAGGACATATATCCATATAGTTCAGTGTTCAGGCTTTCTTTAAGGAAAAATGTATTATACTTTTAAAAATAATATATTTTGACCATGTATCTGATGACATGCATGGAATGGTTTAATTTCATACTGGATGATATATAGCATATTGCTACTGGTATCTTAAAAATGTCCTCTCTGTTTGCCTATCTCAAACTGAAAACCCTCACGAAAACTCATGAATATTCACTGCACACGTATGGAGACTGTGTTGACATGTCCTTTATTGGAATACATGTTCTTTGTCTGAATATTTTTTATTGCCCAATTCACCTTGACCTTTCATAATGAATTTGCATGGAAGACAGCATGAATTTAGGTAATTTTTTGCATGCCATTCCCATCGTGGTCAAGCACTTATTATTACTTGTATTTATCATACTTAAATAAATTATGAGTTAGGATTGTTTATGTCATTCCCATTATTAATTCTAATCTCTCAATTCATCAATATTTAACACAAATTATTATTTTCTATTTGATCGTATATGGATATGTTATATTATACTGCTTATACAGCTAAACATTATTGATGTATAGCAGAAAAACAGCCCTAGCTGTGTGTCTGGAGAAGCTCGTAACAAATTTGTAAGACTAATTATAGACCTAATAAATTTCTTCTGGCCCAATGTCAAATTCCAAACTTGATGAATAATCTATGACAATCTCCTTTGATTTCTGGAACCGATGGCAGGTTGTAGGATTATCAGTACATTGGATCAATGCGGTTATAGGTTAATTGGCTTGGATCACATAAAACATGCTATAAATGCACTACAATATAACTCATTGTTGGCACTGAGTAATGCCATATCAGTAAATATCTACTTTGTTATATGCATGTATTTCATCTTCTTAATGTCGCCAGCGAGATAGTAGCCCAAGGGAGATTCGATCTCTATCTCACTTGGGACAATGCTTGTGAATTTGAGCGTGTGATCTGCAATGTGTGTGTTTCATCCTCATTAATAAAAATAAAAAATAAATGGGAAGATATTGCAAAATTTGGCCATTTTGCAGAGATAGAATTCATTGATGATGAAGAAGAGATAAATGCGAAGGAGATAAGAGCAATTGAAGCAATGGGTTTCGTTAAAAATGATAAGCATGAATCAAAGAACGAACTGCAAGTTCATAATAAGGAGACCAAGCGGGAAGAATTAGAGGATAAAAAAGAAGCAAGCCAACCATTAGACCGTGTGGAGTCGAATGTCGAGGAGGGCGATTCTCGTGATGAAATTAACATCATTGATGATGGTGAATATGTTGTTGTCTGCTCTTATAGATTGGCACTTTTTTATTGTCTTCTTACTTAAACAGATCGGCACTTTTTTTACAGCCCTCTCAATTTGTTTTGACAATTGTTAATGCCATGGTCAACAGGGTACACGTTACCGCTTGCTATATGCAGAAATAATTAACATTTGGCAAAAATTATTTTCATTTGGCCAAAAATTTGGCAAGTGAGCTTTAAATTAATAGAAAATAGCTGAAATTATAGAAACTTTTCCCCTGTCTCGCTCCCAGAATGCAACATAATTCAAACTAAGATATAGAGTTATCCCCTTCCATTGAAAATAATAGACTTTGCAGTAGTCCAGATGAAACTTAGGTATAGAAAACACATCAGTACCTCAACAAAAACAACATGTTCACAGTTTGTTACACCGGATAAGTTGATAATACAATGTTTTGGAGCTTCCTCTTTCAAATTGTACATAATATGGCATATATTTTATATAATGTGAACTTGGGGTTCAAAAATTAAGTAGGCCTTTAATAATGAAAATAAAAACAAAGTTGATCTATCTGTATATGTACTTACTGATGATTGTTGTTATACAGACGTTTATGTTACTTCACATGAACTATTTTGAAGGCCCTTTAACCCTTTCAGTGCCAAGTCCGATTTTTGTATCAACCCATATTTCCTTGATCATTTTTCAAATTTATTGATTATAATAATGTGATACATTGATGGAAAGAGCTCTTAGAGCTCTTGTATTATTGAAGTATATGCCGTATGAGTCTGTGTTAATAATAAATGGGAATAAAATAAAGTAACACCATTTAAGACTCATTTGAGTTTTTAAAAAACACGAGCTTTCGGCTATCTAGTAGCCTTTATCAAGTATGAAGTGAAGCTCTTGTATCACATTATTATAATCAATAAATTTGAAAAATGATCAAGGAAATATGGGTTGATACAAAAATCGGACTTGGCACTGAAATGGTTAAGTTGATATCGGAATTACTGTAGCAGTCTGGTTCTTCATTTGCTGTCAGATGAAACTCGTCAAGTCATTACAGACGGCATTTCGGGTGATGCGAGCATTATAAAGCAGCACATGAATTAAGATCTTGAATTTGTCAGTCTCCATAGTTGTGAAAGAAGGATGCTGCTGAGTAATCCCACAGACCTATGTCTGTTTGTTTAAATTATTATCTCAACACTTCCTAAGGGAACTATTCATCAATGAGTATTTAGTAAAGAAAGGGTTAAGTTTGTACTAATTTTGATTCAGATGCAGAAACTGTACATGATGCACCAACATTGTCTGTAAGGATTGCTTGGCACCTAGTACATAACATCAATATCACAAATATTCCAATTGAGAGGGCTGCATTTCGTTTACACTGATTCTCTGTTTCTTTTTTTCAATTTTGCTCAACTTTTAGTATAATGTAAAATTCTTCAATTATTGCTTTTGGCAAAAAAAAATATAATGGTATCACAGACAATTAACTCATAAATAGCTTAGTCTCATAGACTATAATTAAACATTGAAAACATATGAAATCGTCAATATCCTGGAAATGCAGAATATTGATACAAGAGACAGTAACAAAAAATTGTCAAGTTACAGAAACCTTGATAGAGTTTTAGGCCATTTTTTTTCTTTCTTAATTTGGGAGTATTGCCTGTCAAAATGACGGGTATCAATGTTCTTTGCTACTTTATGGTAGTATAGTATCTTGAATTTTTTTTATCATTTTTATTGGAAATTAGGCGAATCGAAGACACGCTGTAGGATATGGTCCAAATTTGGGCTAAATCGAACATAAGAATGAAAAGTTATTAATGCACAAAATGTGTGACAGAGTTACACACATAACTTATCTTTAAAAATAATTATCCGTGTACCAGCAAATAAAAATAGAGTGGCCTAATAAGCTTTAACCCTTTCATGATGGTAGGTACGCTGGTGTCGCATTAAAGACCCTGCGATGCATTCTCTTATATATGCGAGTCTCCCATAGGGAGCCTGGCATAAATATAAGATAATGCTCTGGCTTACAAGGCCAATGTAAATATTGCTAGGCCAATGTATTCTCTTATACCGGTATATGTGAGGCTCCCTATAAAGGCGACTCACATATAAGAGAAAGCATTGGCACAGGTTTTTTGCAAAATTTCAGGAAGCTCCAGTTAATGGTTATGAAGGAGATCTAGATTTCTGCAGCATCAGGTGTTCATGTAGTTTGCTGCAATTAAAATATGAGAATCATTGTATCACCTTCTGCAACTGGAAATACCAACATGCCTACTATTCCATTAAAGAATATAACTTAAGTTTCAAATCTTTGAACAGCTTCAAGTTTTATATGTGGTTTACTCGCTGGTTTAGCCACAAAAAAATTCCCAGGCAGAGTTCAAACCTCAAGTAGGTCTCTTTTTATTTATATGAAGACATTGATAGAGAACACTATGATAGCTGATGTTAGCCAATTGTTGGAACTTTTAGTTCTAGGATTCTCGTAAATCTTTGTATAAATCTTTATATATACATGTACATGTAGTTGTGTTGTGATATCCTCTCAGATTTCGACCAGTGGTTTAATTACTTGCTTTGTCTTTTATTGCATCAAATAATTTTTGATTTCCTTTTTCAGTCTTCAAATTTACTAAACAGTCAACATTGTGTTTCTGTATTGCACATTACTACTTTTTTTAACTTTAGCTTTATTTTTAAGCACCTATCAGAGACCAAGTTGCTTTCATCTAAACAGCATGCGATATCACATATGGTAGAGGGTGGTGTAGGGTGAACGCCAAATTCATGCCTATCATAGCACAAATGCCATGTTCAGACCCGGAACAGACATGAATTTTGGCAATGAATACACCACTTGCATAATTGAAGATTAAATATACTTATTGCCTTGAATTGTAGTATAGAGGACCTTGAAAACCCTTGATAATTTCACATAAATGGCGTTGTTTAATGATACTGTGCTCTTTGCGAGAAACTAAACAACACTCGACCTGTATTTTTTCTGACACAAAGTATGTTTTGTGAATAATATCGCATCCAAATCATTATGCTGTACTATTAGTATATTTTGAGGAAATTATCATAATTTGATAAATGATATTTCTAAATTATAACCTACAATGAACGCCGCCCGTCCCTTTAACAATCACACATCAGACCCAATGAAATTCAAGGCCCTTTCTTAACTAAATGGATTCTCCCGCACAGTTCTGTATCTGTATCTGTAGAATGTCTGTGGCCTTAGGCACACAGTTATAAAAGTTGCATATTGGAATGGTCTATTATTCATTTGGAGTGGTGTTCAGGATACATAACTTTGGTGGGCTTCTAAAAATGTCATACCTGTAATGCCCTAATTAATCGACTGCTTAACCACAACAGAATTATGGGTAACTTTTCGGGATTTAGTCGGAAATATGGCTTGTTGCCATTCATCGGACAGCTCTTGGGGAGAGCTTTCCGATGAATGGCAACAAGCCATATTTCCGACTAAATCCTGAAAAGTTACCCATAATTCTGCTGCGGTTAAGCAGTCGATTAATTAGGGCATTACTGTACCTGCAGTGCTAATTAGATACAACATTTTAGAGCCCATCGACGATAAGCAGATGACAGATGGAGAGAAAAAAACGATATTAGAAGAGCAGAAGGATTCCTATTCATTGGTGGGAAATGTTCAGATAATAAGTTAAATGAACTTACTATCTGAACATTTCCTTAAGGCCCTAAAAGACGTTGATGCGAGCAACGCGTATGATGTGATCATTGGGATTTCTGCGTCAATGGCACCAAAATATTCTCATGGAAATTCCGTCATCCTACATTGGGGGTTGATCCTCTCCTTTGTTTTGCATCTTCAAATGGCAACATGGCAGCAAGTCATCACATATAGTAAATATCTGGTCGTTTTTCACAAGGGACTGTAGGCTCATTAGTCGAGTCGAGTCAATGACACTGAAATAGTCTTTTGAATGCCATGTCCATCCATATTCCACCCATTCTGTGTATGTTTTGTATCATGCAGAGCCTTGTTATATAACACTTCATACTTAGAACTGCTATACTATGTTGAATTTGAAGGAGCCGTTCTGTTTGCAACGATTGAAAATGGCAATGTTCACAGATTCCACATCCGTTGTCTATCTCCGTAATTGAAAAAAAACAAAAAAACACGCGAGTAAACGCACTGAGCGTCAATACTGAAGTCGCGTCCCTGTCTGAATAGCCCTTAAGGGAAATGAGTAATTAGTATAGAAAGGGTTAAAACTGTGCATTCTATACTGATAGCAGGACAATTTCTCATTATCTGAAATGTTCAGATAATAAGTTCATTGTAATGATCGATATACTTGTAGTATGACTGACTGATGATTTTCGTCAAGTAAACGTGGTCATTTATAACAATATTCCATGATCTACAGAAATACTTGTGGGTATATTTCAGTAATCATTGCTATAGGAGATGCACAAGATAGAACTGACGCAGATGGGGTGGTTATCCGTAAGTTTTTGTGGCACAGTCTGGTGGCTGTTCTATTTTTATCCCACCTTGACGAAATAACCACCTCGCTTTGACAACCGGAAGCTATTTCTACCCTTGTAACTAATCACTTAGTATTTATTGATAATCACTTTATTTAGTTCAGCAAAGTACACTCACATTCTATTTCTTATTAGTCATTAATAATAACGTAACATTTTGACATCATCTGATTCAGATTTTGACGTTTTAACCCTTTCTGTACTGAATGTATTCTCCCACCGAGTTTTAAGAGTAATATTTAATCATAAGCTGTCAATCCATGGCATACTGCAAAAACAATTGGATCCCACACATTTTGCCATTAAGGTTATTTCTCAATAACCTAAATTTCTTCATCACTTTCCTGCTACAGAAATGACAGCTGCAGCGACGAGTGACCATGCCTATACCGTGTGCCTAAAAATGTACATGAAAACTATTTGATAATTCCTTTAATTTAAAATGGAATTTCCTGTTGCATCAAAACTCCTTGAGGCAGGACTACCCTGCGAATAACATTACTGTTAATTAATCATCAGTACTTCAGTGCATAAGCACCTAGAGAAATCAACAAGACTCATACGTTCTAACATTTGCAAAGAAATAAAGTTTCAGAAACTAACAACTCATGTCACAGCAGAGATATGTCTGGAACACGTATATAGGTGCTGCCACTGACCATGCAGTGCATGCACACATTCACTAGCCAATCACAACCATCAAATTTATGAAGACACTTGGTCATCGACAACTGGATTCTTGATTGACAATTTCAACTTTAGGTGTCCTTTTCTTCGGAAAAAATCTCAAAGTTGTATGCTCATTTTACTTCTATACCTTCTACTTATGATGGTCTCCAATGTAATGATGGATTAAATTATAAGAAATATCTCTTGTTTCGATTAAGGTTATGAGTTATAACCGAAATGTTTGAAAGCAAATTTACTGTAACTCGCTATGCTCGCATTATAGAATTTGTCTTCAAACTTTTCAGTTATAACTGCATAACCTGATTCAAAATAATAGTTATATCTTAAATATATAGTGATGGTCTATTATTTATTTGGATGAGTGTTCAGGAGAATGAGCAGACGACAGACAAACATAAAAATATTATAATGCAGAAGGATTCCTGTTCATTGGTAAGAAATGTTCAGATGATAAGTTCAACATACTGCTGTTTGTTGAAATTATTATCTGAACATTTTCTAAGGGAGTATTTAGGAATGAGTATTTATTGAGCATTTAGTAAATAAAGAGTAACATGTTAACCAAAAATCTTACGGATAACTACCCTTCACACGTCTGACTGGTGAATATGAAGGAAACTTGGTCTCTTCCTACATCGTGCCATGGTTTCATATTTATCTCATCGTTAATTGGCTATGTATATGTGTTGAGAACATTAACCCTTGTATGACTGGAGCTTCCTGAAATTTTGTGAAAACCCTGTGCTAATGCATTCTCTTATATATGCAAATCTCCCATAGGGAGCCTTGCATATATAAGAAAATACATTGGCCTAACAAAATTTACCTTGATCTTGTAATCCAGTGCATTCACTTATATAAACATGTATGTGAGGCTTCCTATGGGAGCCTCACATATATAAGAGAATACATTGGCCTAACAACTTTATCTTGTAAGCCAGTGCATTCTCTTATATATGCGAGGCTCCCTATGGGAGACTTGCATATATGAGAGAATGCACTGGCACAGGATCTTAAATGCTGCACCAGCACAGCTCCCATTGTGAAGGGTTAATTGGCTATGTACATGTATATGTGTTGACAACATTAAAGAGTAATCAGGGTTTCAGTTCTTCATTTCCGTTTTCACCATTTCCAAGATTTGATTTGTAATGGCATATGCCTATGTCTGATGTTGTAAAGAGAATAGAAATAATTGATGCCAATTGACCATATGGTACATACATCAATGCTTTAGAAATGAAAAGTTTCTCGCCATAGCACATTTACATCCGCTGTTGCCATCCAGGATACCATCTAGTCGTTTATACATGTATGAGGAAAAAGAGGCTATTTGTCAGATAAAAATTATATATAAAACAAGATGGCATCATTCAGGTGGCAATTCTTGCCTCAAATCAGTTTCTTTATGGAATCTAAAAAAAATGCAAAACATGTTTCATAAAATTGGCTCAGAACCCTGAATACATCTCTAATTGAACCAAGTGAAATATTATTCCATTGTGAAACAATATACTTTGTTTATACTAAAATTATTAGTTTACATAGCTTAGAATACACTTCATCAAAGTCTCAGGGATTCGATCCGAGTCCATAATGATATGATATGAAACTTTACTTGTTAACAGCCATCCTTGTTTTAGGGATGTCTGATGGTTCAGTCACGGGCCAATCGACGATGGCACAGGTTCAAACCCTGGTTCAGGAATTTTGTCTTGGGTTTGGTAATGACTCGGATCAACCCTCTGAGAGTTTGGTGAAGTGTATTTTAAGGCATGTAAACAAAAATCTTTCCATACAAATGGAATTGAGAAAGCGATATCTTAGTTGTTTTTGCTGGAGTTTTGAGGAGTAAAGATGTGAGTATTGGTTTTAGATTACTTGGTCAAAGAAATCATTCATATTCGACTCATCACCTCATTGATTTTATTTCAAGGTTGTCGAGCAAAGAAACAATTTTCCCGTGAGTTCAATTGCAAGACCGCACTTAATGATGAAGATACATGTATATATAGAATGTCCACTTAATTTGACGGGATACACGGTTCATTATGGTTTTTGTTCAGTGTGATTCATCATACATAGCTGATCATACAAGCATAATTCAACCTGTTATCTTGTCAAACGATGTGTATATTCCTGTTATCCATCACACAATTTAAATTAGCTGTCGAAAGAGCTACATGTAGCATTCTCTGTCAAAAATATCACTCATGTTTCAAAAGAAAAGCTACAGAAGGCTTTCGCGATGTGTACAGCTGAAAATTTTTACCAAGTTTGTTAACACTTCCATGACTGGAGCTTTATTACGAAAACTCTGTGCCAATGCATTCTCTTATATATATGCGAGTTTCCTATAGGGAGCCTCGCGTATATAAGAGAATACATTTGCCTAACAATATTTACCTTGACCTTGTAAGCCAGTGCATTCTCTTATATATGTGAGGCTCACTATGGGAAACTCATATATAAGAGAATGCATTGGCACATGATCTTAAAGGCTGCACCAGCGCAGCTCCCATTATGGAAGGGTTAAACTATTATTACCAAGAAGAACATCGAAAATAGAAGTTATTTTTTCTTATTTTCATTATCAATAATTCTCAAGTGATGAGATTCTGTGTGTAGAAAGCATTGTTGGTAAATATGAACTGTAACAGTAAGGCACGTTTACGTATTCAGCAACAAACAGTAACTCTAAAATACAGTACGCTAATTATGATCAGTTGCACTCCACTTTGTATTTTCTCATTAAATTATTTGCGACAGCACTGGCAGCACTCAATTGGCCTTATATTGTCTTCTTGTATTAACTAAAATTTGGATACCTCGAGAAGCAGATATTCATTTAGGCGATATAAGCTACTTGGGTATCATTCGCACAAGTTGCAACTTGTTCTTTGATAGGCGAAGTTTCCCATTGAGAATGCCTCGAGGTGCTTTAACTGTTTATGATCATGTGATGGATAAATATCAGGTATCAAAGAAGCTTTGCCAATGAACTGACCAGGGTTTTCTTATTTGCTTCTAAGTTCACATCTTGGGACTTTTTGCAATGTTGTGGCTTTTAAGTTCACAATTAATCAACATGTGCTGTTTATCAATTAACTCATATATTTTTAACTATTATTATAAAACTAAATGAGACGTATATTCTATTTTACTTTTAATTAATGTATAGTGACATATGAATGAAAATTTATTCAACGTAATCATACAGTCACATGATCTGAGTCTCCATATTGTGGTATGAAGAAATAGATCGCTCCAATGCAGTGATACAAGGTTTATTTTAGTGTGTCTCATATCATGACAATTGCCTGCATCTCCCAAGGAGTCACTGATGTTATTATGGAGAAAACTTTAAATAATTTTCATCAATTTTGTGTTGGCAATTAAAATTATTTTGTGGACATAGACTACCTTTGATTAAATTACAGTCTGAAGACACCAGTAAAATCGAATGCAAAAGGTGAAAGATACCATTATGGCTTGAATTTTTTTTATTAATTATAGCCGTTTATATTGGCAATTCCTGTAAACCTCAAGGGAGTTATGCAGTTTTGTTCTGGTTCAAAGGATTGTGATATGAAAACAGATCATAGTACTCTTATGATCCATTCTGTCAGAAAAGTTTTGCAAACTACAGGACCATGCATGCAAACATGTACATTGTATGTAACCCAAATCGGTTTTTATTTTAAATTTGTTTTAAAACATATATAAACGTATGTCTGATGGGATAAACTAGTACATGAGCTGTGGAAATTAAATATACACATTCAAAAATCAGTAATCGTTAAAAAAGGCATATTTATAACTGAAATTTACAAGGTATTGATTGTGTCCTGATTTTGAACATCAAACACACCTCAACCATTTAATAGATGTTCGTAAAATGCACAAAAACTCCTTTCTCTTGTAAGTACAATGACTCCTGCAACAACTATCTAGCTCATCCACTGCATGAATTCCAGATAGCAACTAATCGAATGTCTGAAGCGACTGTTTAGAGATTACATTAGTGACATAGGATTCCTGGCCTTGAGACTACAATGTATAGTCATTAAATTGAAGATAACTAATATTGATATTCATATTATAAAATTATTAATCACCTAATTATTCCTTAGCTTCAGGCCTCACCTTGCGAGGTAACTTGGAAGAATTCTGTTATCTTCTGCAATCTTCTTTCCATTGCCTACCATTTGCACAGGTTAATGAGTGTTCTGTTCTCTACTCGTTTTATTTCCTTGCTTGCAGAAGTTTGCTAAAAAGGTTGTTGGTAATGCTATGTATTTTGTTTAGGATCAAGGTATCGAGGTGTATAAAGATCAGGTATTTTACAAAACTTGTGTTTCACTGGATATACCCATTCGATAAACAGGTTGGGATTTTAATTTTTTCTCGTTGGGTCAGTGTTACTGTTAGGTCAACAAGTATGAAATCTTTAACACAGAGTGCAATCCTATAATACAATAATTGTGTTGTCAAACTGAAAAAAATTGATGATTGCCAGAAACGTGACATGAGAATACTAAAAACGTAGCTTGTTGACACAAAATAAGTGATATGATTTGCTTGGGTATTGGTCAGACATGTTAAGTTTTGAAAATGGCAATCCGGGAGATTTTGGGGAGGGACCACCTCCAATTTGTGACCAAATTTCCTGTTCACCAACTGGTTTATTATATATATCACCTGCAATAGGCAATCACCTGTTAAACACAACCACCTAATTTTTGGTTCAAAACACAAATTCCACCTGTGTTGATCGAGAGACCACCACCATTTATTAAAGAGAAAGAAGCAGACACTTTGTTTAAACTAAGTAAAAATACTCAGAATTCCGCCGGATATGCGCGAAACTGAAAGTATAAAATTGGAATAAATTACAAAATGGACTCATCTTACAGTTTAACCCCCAAAAGAAATGGACTTATTCAACCATTTATTAAAACATTTTAAGCAGCAGAAACCATGTTTAAAATAAGTAAAAACGAACCTGAGTTGCACAGGACCCGCAAACGAAATGGACACATTCCGTTCGCAATGCATACCACTAATCAGATTAATTCATAAGTATCCATTACTTAGAAATGTTCATCAATGGGGCCTTACAATACAGCTGCACACTTGTGATTTTATGTATTGTATACTATAACAACACCCTTTATACATGTGGCTTCACCAGAGTGTTAAAATAAATTATTATCAGTCACAGTTCACCACTGGTCAGTCTTCAATCAGACATCAAAAGTTACGGATGCTACATTCTGTGACTGTTAATGTGTGGATATTTACGGTACCGGAAATAAGAAAATCACTGTCATGGGAAAAACCCCACAAATTCACATCGTTTTTTTTTATTTTGAATGCCGGGTTTTGCTGAATCCGGGAGAAATTGGGGGTTATCCATATTTGCGGAATTGCCGTGGCTATCCGGGAGTCTCACGTACAATCCGTGAAACTTAACAGCTCTGGTATTGGTCATGAATATCCACATCAGCATTGTATATCTCTCTGTTTATAATTAGTGGATAATCATCTGGTATTTGGTGATTGAGAAAGGTCCAAGTAACAAAGCGAATCTAAGCTAAGACTTCAGCTTGCCATGTCGGAGTATATGCTGTATAATATGTATTTTCAGCCCAGTTTGATGACAGGAACTCAAGAAAAACGAACAATGGTCGGCTTCGAATTAACCTTGAAGATTATAAGTTGTTTTAATGCTCAATTAATTCACACAAAAGTGTTATTAATTATGTTATCATCTCTTTTGTGTACTTTGCCGTATTAATTCACACAAAAGTGTTATTAATTATGTTATCATCTCTTTTGTGTACTTTTAGAATATAATTTATCTCTGTAAAGCTTACCGTGAATAGCTTTGATTTCGTTGTCATTCAATATTCGTGGTTAACCCTTTCATGACGGAGCTGCACTGGTGCAGCATGAAAAATCCTGTGCCAGTGCATTCTCTTATATATGCAAGCCTCCCATAGGGAGCCTCACATATAAAAGGGATTGCACTGGCTTACAAGGTCAATGTAAATATTGTTGGTCCAATGTATTCTCTTATATATGTTAGGCACCCTATGGGAGACTCACATATATAAGAGAATGCATTGGTACAGGGTTTTTGCTGAATTTCAGAAAGCTCTAGTCACGGAAGGGTTAATTAAAAAAAAAGATAATTTCGTGGGGACATGAATTTGTGGATTAGAGATGTTATTTTTCCATCTAAAGTTCTCAACATGTTCAGCTATATACCAGTACTAGGTATTATGACAGTTTTGGGTAGTCGTTGTTAAGAACTGAGATGCTGATAGGTCATTGTTTTAATAGTCATTGTGTTAACACTTTACCCAACAAACCGGCCAAAACCGGCCAAATAAATCTTCAACAGCCTAAAATATCTTCAGTCTGTCTCAATAGAACCATACAAATATGGATATCATTGGAACCGGCTCCTTGACCACATTGTGATAGTTACAGTTATGCCCTGTGCCAATGCATTCTCTTATATATGCGAGTCGACCATAGGTCGCCTCGCATATATAAGAGAATGCTTTAACAATTTTATAATTTTTAATGTGTTAAGCCAATGCATTCTCTTATATATGCGAGGCGACCTATGGTCGACTTGCATATATAACAGAATGCATTGGTACAGGGCCGTTATGTTGGGTAAAGGGTTAATAGCTAACGTCTTTATTTAAAACTTTGGCTAGATAGTTATAACATTGTTTTATTTAACCGGCATGTGACAAAACCATTAGCCTTTATTGAATATGAAATCTGATTAACTGTTTTTGCACAAAATAATATAGAATTGATCAGAGAACATAATATGTTCACAATAAACAATAGGCTATGTTATATAAATTATTATGTTTTGTCTTGCCTTCCGTGTTTTATTACACCAATTTCATGACAAACTGAAAATGGACATAACATATTATCTTCGGTCTTATCTCTTTCATTGTACATTAATATTACGTCCACCAATGTAGTTTCAAATACTTTGTTGGCTCTTGAATTTGTAGTATGGCCATATCACGATATCGCATGAATTAAAATGATTTTTTCTGTTTGTGTGTTAACACCAGCAGATATTTTTAATTTTATTTATCATTGTTGTGGAAATTTAAAATATCCTTGCCATATTACAGGTGATCTGGCTGAAAAGTTGAATGAACTGAATGAGTTTTACATGAAAAAGGAGGCCTGCACAGGCGAAGACTGCAATAAATTCAAGCTTGAAGTGAGTCCGTATTTTGTAAAGCCACATAAAGTTTTCTAGGTCATGCCATGAATCTTTACTCTGGTTAATGCCGTAGAGATCCTATTCCACCAGTACAACACCTTGGAACTTTTTAAAGTTTTTCACAGGGAATCTTATAAAGTCGAAAAAATAACACGGGAAATATATTTCTTTGCTATTATCTATTCCTCATTAATGTACTTCACTGTAGGTGGATGTCCCAACCCAAAATTGCATGCTTTTGTCTGACTTTTATGAGCTGATATCGCAATAAACATTAAACTAAATACCCAGGAGAAATTCCATAATTGTAAGCGACACAATGCAAAATCGCAAATTCACTAAGATCAAATTTCAAGTTGGTACCTTCACCTACAGTATTAACCCTTTACCCAACAGAACGACCCTGTGCCAATGCATTCTCTTATATATGCAAGTCGACCATAGGTCGCCTCGCATATATAAGAGAATGCATTGGCTTAACACATTAAATATTATAAAATTGTTAAAGAATGTAAGAAAAAATGGTAAAAAGTGTTAAAAAAAGATTTTTTTTAGGCCAATGCATTCTCTTATATATGCGAGGCGACCTATGGTCGACTCGCATATATAAGAGAATGCATTGGCACAGGGCATAACTGTAACTATCACAATGTGGTCAAGGAGCCGGTTCCAATGATATCCATATTTGTATGGTTCTATTGAGACAGACCGAAGATATTTTAGGCTGTTGAAGCTTTATTTGGCCGGTTTTGGCCGGTTTGTTGGGTAAAGGGTTAACCCTTTCATTACGGGAGCTGCGCTGGTGCAGCATTAAAGATCCTATGCCAGTGCATTCTCCTATATACATGTATGTGAGCCTTGCATATTCAAGAGAATGCACTGGCTTACAAAGTTAATGTAAATATTGTTAGGCCAATGTATTCTCTTATATATGTGAGGCTCCCAATGGGAGACTCGCATATATAAGAGAAGTATTGCCACAGGGTTTTCGCAAAATTTCAGAAAGCTCCAGTCACGGAAGGTTTAAGGAACAGATAATAACTATGAAATATATTCCCTGCATTATTTTTTCGACTTTAGAAGGTTCCCTGTCAAAACGTCAAAATGTTCCAAGGTTTTATACTGGTGGAATATGATCTTTACGGGCTTTAGCCAGAGTAGAGATTCATGGCATGTTCATAAAGTCTACAGAAACGTAATTATATTTATCATATGACTTGCACCTTTTATTGGGCTTCAGATATTGCAAAATTCCAGGTGTTATTAATTAGTAACTAATAACACCTTCCATTGATATGATTGGTATATTTTGCAAAGCTCAAAGCGTCTTTGTGAATGGCTGTCACCTACAAGTTCTAGGTCAAGTTCATGCACGTGTAAATAGAACTATTTCAAAATACGCACACTTGGTGTCAGAAGCGACCAGACATAGTCTCTCGTCTGACCAAGTTTCCACTGTTCCTAATATTCATAATTGGACAAACTAACAATATGTCAGAAACTATTAAAATAATTTAATCGCTTATGTATACCTAAAGTTTCAATAATTTATATCTTATTCAATTAAATCAACAAGGTGGAAAATTCGATGAACACTCGAAGAACCAGACACTAAAAGCTCTCTATAATCTACGTTCAAATGTCATATAATACATTCACAATCTGATTCTGAGCAAATTATAAATTCATGTTATGCTAAATGTAATATCAATTTAAAACATCTTTGTTTCGTTTCAACATTCATCATTGATAACATTCCTGGCACGTTGAAAATGCCCAGGGATTGTACTTGGAAGTGAAGTGAATGAACTTGCAGGTTGGAACAATTTAGTGATAGTTGCCATGATGATGGGATAGTTTAAGCTCTAAATCTTCCCGAATCAAATATTTATCCTTTACTAAATATTATCTAAATAGTTCGGTAGTATATGAAATTCTAATAACATGTTTTGGGAATCAGTAACAAGGATCGAACCATAGAACTATGTTTTATGTGCGGATGCATGCATTCACTTCGTAACGTCGTGAATCGGATCAGGCACGCTCTTCATATAACCTGAATTCTTTTAGTTTAACCAATTTCTATTATGATAATGTAGTATTTATCATGAAAATCAACTCAAATCAAGTTTTATGATAAATAGAATATGAAACTCGTCTGGATTTTCCGTTTTGTTTAACCCTTTCAGTGCCAAGTCCGATTTTTGTATCAACCGGACTTGGCACTGAAAGGGTTAAACGGATAATTCTAAGACTTGTTTTTTTTAGAGAAACACTCATTTCATATCCTCTATATATTTGATAAGGCTTAAAAAAGAGACCCATGTCTCCGCTAACCCGACCGGGCTATTCAAATTCCCTGAATCACATATTTTATTGAGCTCTGCACAAAATAAAAAACATGGGCCACTTATTAGTCTGTAAAATAAATAAAATGGATTATTATAGCCATTTACTATATGTAATTTTCTCACAAAAAATGAAGTTTCAAAGAGCTGTCATCACTTCTCGTCTGACGATCCATCTTGGTGACATGTGATTCATTGATCTTCTAGTGATTTTTCTTTCAAGATGATTTGAATAAGAGAATCTGCTGATAAACTACATAAAAAATTTATTGTAGATTTGTTATTGTGTGGTTATCTCTGGCAAACGTGGATTTGATACCTCCGTGTCGATTTTTGAACCACTCAAATCTGTCATGTTGTTCAAAATTGAGATCCAGGTATCAAATCTTCGTGTACGCTATACCCCCAATTTTGCTCAAGTTAGCTTATTATATCCATTTAACATACAGGCAAGTCAGCGACCTCACATCAAATTGGACATGGTTGATGGGGACATGCGACATCGGAAAATATACATCCAATCACCAAACGAGCTCCAGGTTGAACCAAATGAATGTGTCATCTTCAATGATGGGTCAAGGTCAATCGGTTGTAGCCGTGAAGAATTCCAAAACTATGTAAGTAGACTCTCGTCTACCCTATGGTGATAGTGTTACATTCTTACATCTATTCTATGGTGGATTTATTCTTATTGTGAAGAAGGTGCATTTTGATACAAGGAGTACTGACTTTGCCCAGACATATCCATGTAAAAGCCCTTCTAGACAACATGCGATGCATGTGCGACATGCTTTGCATGTATATAGAGCCAAACTAGATTAAACTTATCATTAATGGAGATCTTGACATCACTTTTAGTGTGAGCTAGCCCTGCATGTGTTTCATTCATGGTGGCAGATATTGTTTACAAATTTATATCTTCCTTGATCTAAACCTGGTTAAACCTATGAAAGGAAATGATAAATAAATTAGTTTTGTTGTTACCAGGGCACGGTTTAACTGGATTTGCATCGCGATTTTTAATTTCTACTAACCTATTTACAATGAAAAAACTTGTTTTGGTAGGGAATGCTATACAAAATCTACAAAGTGATGCAAAATGCTATACAATTTTAAAACATTAAAATGACCCATGGTTGTTACTATATAGTTCATTGATTTGGTTAGCCAAATTAGAAGATTTGAATTTTGGCACCTTTTATAAAAGAGATATTACCATTAACAGGTATTGTAATTTTGTTTCATCAAACTCATCGGCTTTTTGAAATGCAATACAGCTTTTTACTAAGAAAGTTTTTTATTTCTTATCATATTTTGCTTGATTACTAACAATGGTGTGAGACTAACACATTTAACAAATTCAACATAATATGATGTTAATATAACATATTTTGAAGCATATCTGAACATCGTCATTCACAATATTAAAATCACCTTTACTAACAATTTCTTTTATTTTCTTTCCATAGCTGCAAAATTGAGGATGGGGTTTGACCTTCATGTAGTATACATATTGTTTATGTGTGTGTTTCCATTCCTCTCAGTGAGGAGATATTAGATGTGCTGATGGAATTGTGGGGAGCCTAGTATAAGTTTGATTAAATGATGTTTTATCTTTTATGTAATCTTTGGTTATGACAACGTAAACTTGGATAAATGGGGAATTGAAGATGTTTTTAAGGTCGCAGGGTAATTTTTGTGAAATTTATTGGCACACATAAAACCCTAGTTTTCAAGTGATATGTGTTGGAGCAACTGCTCCCATAGCTCCCATATAGTGCAAACAACTGTAAAATGGAATGAACTGTTTTAATTTCTCACTGACACAACTGATTGGAATCTATATAAAATTAATACATAAAAGAAGAAAAATATGTCTCACTAAATTCTCTCTTAGATGTGTTTTATGGTTTTAAAATGTAATAATAAAATCTTATTTTATGGAAATCCAAATGAGAACTGTCATGGGTTTAATTTGTTTATAACTGTCATGTTGTGACTTAATCATAAACAATAGACTTGCCTGCCACTGACGGAGTTAGCTGACCAATAGTTAATATTTCACTTGTAGTTGTTTCTAGATTGCTTTTTCAGAAGTTAAGAAAACATTATATTCTCAGACTTAACATTTAAATCGATGATTCCACAGCCTACCATTGAGGCTGATCATTGAGGTTGCTAGGAGACAATAGTCTGCTCAATTAATTTTGCAGCCTTTTCTTATGCTGATTTTCACACACAAGAAAATACATTGTTCTCATCTTTAAGACATGAAAAATTTAATGAGTGTCACCCTACGTGAATTTAGAAAGACATTGTATAGTCCTGGATAATTTCCAAACAACTGCACAAATTGCAAGTTCAGTAAATTATGATTAGATTAATAAAAATGGTCAATTTCATACTGAAAGTATTCACTGATATACAAATTAGTGTAACAAATATCATTTCAGAATTTTGAGTGCAGCAAACAACCGGCTCAGTTGCTGATGGTAGAAATATCTGCAAATAATAATTTGATTGACAACTTTGGATATCTCCATTAGTTCGGTCCTATCTATTGAGTTCATCGATGCTTAGTTTGTACCAATAAAAATACCAAATAGCATATATATGCAGAGCTATTAATAGAGTTAAAGCTAAGCTATGGTCTCATGTACATTCCATGATGGGCACTTTATATCAAATAGATGTATTTGTGGCAGTGGGGGTATTGCTACTACAATATTATGAATCACAACATTGATTTTGGCGACCTGAATTAAATGTGATTAACCTCATATAACAAGTCCAACCTAACACTAGGTTAGCCCCCTTGAAATTATATGCCACACTATTGGCAGTACTCATCTTCATATATTATATATTTATTATTAGCTTAATATTATTTAATAAGAGATTTTTCTTTCTTTGTTATTATATTCCGTCCAGATTTGTGTTAATATAAAATTCATTTGAGGAAACCTATGTTTGGTATGATTTATGAATTAATTGGTATGTGATTTTATTAATTTGTTTGAAAAAGTTTAAATGAAATAAAAAGAGATTGCTATATGCTAGAAGAAAACACACAGTGGCTGATGGGGTCAATGTCATATTTATTAGTACAAAAATGCACACCAGAAATCCTATATCGGATGTAGGTCTCTAGAACTCTCTATTAAAATTAGGTTCTGTTTTGAAGGGATTCCCTCCATTTCATTGGAGAGTGGCACAGACTATGCACGATTTCATTGGTTTATGTCATCACCGTTCACTTCACAGATCTGAGGTAAATGACGCGTTGACAATTTTCCCACGCATTGTCAAACTCAACTATTGTTGGAAAACTGAATACAGGCGATATATCCATAATTCATTTTACTCATCGCAATATAGGAGACATCATCTTAAAGTTTTTATCAGTCAACGATATTCATGACTGATTATTATTTCGCATCTTGTTGTATTTATAACTATTTCTAAATACTACGATTCTCACAAACATTTACTTTGCCAGGAATGCACCCAATATTTGGAAACGGTTTATTACGTCATGTTGGGAATTCCACATCACATAGAAATTAAATGTAATGGACACTTCTAGAGACGTACATCTGTTAGGATATTAGTCGTCTTTTCAAAGAGACTGACATGTCGTATGACATGGTTTGTTGCGGGGACCAGCCATAGCAGATTTTCAGTGCGTAGTGACTACTCCCTGCCACAAAAGTACGGCGAAGTGGTCTTTCTCTAGAGCGAAGTGCATGTTTGAAAACTGAAGTCGATCCGTAGTCGCTATATAACCAAAATACGAAAAATGTAATATGTAAATTATAATTATGATACAATGGTTAAATATGGAGTCTTTGTATTCACATCATATCCATAATAACTATGGATAAAGCACAAACATAATTGTGAGAGATTGGCTGCATTTATTTCCTAATTTCGCTGTTTAAATCATATACCGATACAACAATGATCCCATTAGCCACTCTGATAAAAGTGTTGTTTTTGTCGCCACCATCAAGTTTTAATACAGTAATGCCCTAAATAATCAACCTCTTAACCACAGCATAATTATGGGTAAACTTTTCAGGATTTAGTCGGAAATATGGCTTGCTGCCATTCATCGGAAAGCTCTCAGTGAGAGCATTCCGATGAATGACAACAAGCCATATTTCCGACTAAATCCTGAAAAGTTACCCTTAATTCTGCTGTGGTTAAGGGGTTGTTTATTCAGGGCATTACTGTAGCTACAATTTAATACCGTACAAAGATTGATATAGGAATACTCAAATGTATATTATTATTAAATGTCTCTTCTAGATACTGATGCAATATGATGAAGTCAAAATATTCAATAAATATACACATTCATCAGCTAATTTGTTGTTTATTTATAAAATATTGGTTTTATATAATGCTTAAAGCCCCACATAATGTTTAAAGCCACATACTATATTACCAGGTATTTTAATCATATTCTATATTTAATTTCACCCCAGTTGGTGCAAGGGACATGTATTAAAGCCACTTGGCAGTTTGCGCTCCAAAATACACTTGATAATATTCACTTTTGAATTTTTCCCAGTATCAAAATAGGTTGATAAATACTAGAACTACCTTCTATGAGCGTTATATGTCTCAGAAAGACACATTGAAGTCATAAAAATACAACTTTGAACACAATGTTTGGGTACCAAACAAAAAAAATGTTTGGATCCCAAACAAAAAAACAACCATTTGCATGGCATGGAACAAAAAAGAGCTTTACGTCTGTTCCTGATATGTGAGAAATAAAGAGCGTTTGTTTTACTTCTGTGCAAAAAATTTACAACAGCTGGAAAATGGCTGTGACCACGCTGGTGACCATGGAAAGTATTTTTCAAAGCATATGAAGCCGGTATATCAGTGTTATGTGTTTTTGTCAACCTATCTTATACCTCCTTCCAAATTACGAGAACAGAATTTGGAAGCTCGAATGAGCCATGTCCATTTATATGGAATTGTAGCCATTGAATTAGGGTCCTGCGAATATTCGGTATTCAAAATAATATTCGATTCGACCTGAGTATTCGATTTGACAATCAGTGGCGAATATCTATCAATTATCTCTGTTTACCAACACAATTCTATCTTATATCAGAATATTCCCCACATGTGAAAGTGATCTGGTGAAAAGCAGCATTCTATAAGAAGCACACATCCCCTAATTATGAAGGTAGTTCATCTTGAGGGTCCCTTTCAGTTTGCTGACCAACCTCCATCTTTGAAAGTAGTAACTTTGATATGCTTACATGATGATCTTACAGGTCATAGTTTGACGATATACGCCTGAAAACTACAGAGGAAACAGAATGCATTGCCGAGATCACCAATAGTTACTCTTGAAATTCAACATTCAGTATAGTCTATATTAGTCTTTATGGTGATCGTTTTGATCCTGATGGTCAGACTGGAAGACTTACAGTAATGCCATAAATAATCGACTCCTTAACCACAGCAGAATTATGGGTAACTTTTCAGGATTTAGTCGGAAATATGGCCTGTTGGCATTCATCGGAAAGCTCTCAGCTCTCTTAAAAAGTTACCCATAATTCTGCTGTGGTTAAGGAGTCGATTATTTAGGGCATTACTGTATGTGACTTTATAAATTGTGTATTACTAGCTACAATGAGGTCACATCTTATAATTAGCATTCAAACAAGGAACATACACATGGCACTTTGATATAAACTATACATGTGATGTCCGTTTCCAATTCTACATGTATGTGGGGAGTGCCGGTGTTTCTAAATATAAACAGATTATCTAATGACGTCATTTCAAAGTTCATTTTCTGTGTTAGTACTAATGTAACCCCATACTGAATCAGATACATGTCATCTATTCACATCTATTTAAAGAAATAGAACTGTAATGGTTATCATAGATGTCCAACCTGAAATCGGGTTATTATATATACTGTAACTATCGGTGTCTAAACAACAGTTTTGCGAATAATAGGCCTAAGCATGATGACTATTCTTGTTGGGTGCATACTTACCATCCTCTGATTTATTGTTGTACTTAGTATGTTGACATAGAACTTTGCTTTCTTTTTGGGATCTAATGCAAAAATTACAAAAACAAATTATTAAGTTTTTATTTCTATACGAGGATTGGTTACAATAGGTTATATACCACACTCAAAACATGGAGATTTCTCACTAATCGCTACCAGTCACAGAACTGATATATTCGATTCGATTCGCGAATACTATGCAGTATTCGATTCTGTTTCTTATCGATCATATTCAAATATTTTCAGGACCCTACATTGAATACAGTAATGCCCTAAATAATCGACTCCTTAACCATAGCAGAATTATGGGTAATTTTTCAGGATTTAGTCGGAAATATGGCTTTTTGCTTTTCATCGGAAAACTCTCACTGAGATGAATGGCAACAAGCCATATTTCCGACTAAATCCTGAAAAGTTGCCTATAATTCTGCTGTGGTCAAGGAGTCGATTATTTAGGGCATTACTGTTCATATTGTTATATACCACACATTTATTACAAGCCGAAACTACTACATGTTGACATTGTCGCTAACAGGTTTTCACCAGACTTATATCACTATATGGGAATTATAGTATTGAACTTACCCAACATAAGGATGTAGTATAAATACAAAACACAACTTGCATCATAATCTCATGTCTTTTATCAATCTCATTGTGGATGGCGCATAGTTACTGACTCGAGTGCCTCTCATGAAATCAATCCTTGCAATGTCTGCAGCTCATTCGATAAAAGATTCTTGATGAAAATGTATGTTGTATTCTGTAGAGAAGAGGAAGCTCTAAAACATAGATATAGCAAAGTTTATGTATCTGGTGGGTAAATATTTAACATGATATTTCATTATCGAAGTACCAGTTTGTTTTAGGCAGTTCTGTATTTGTATTGATCTGGACAGTAATTGCTAATTCTTTTTCGAATGAACCAAGCAAACTTTTTTCTTACAATTTGCATTTCATTGCTTCACAATTCATTGCGGTTACAAACAGGAAAGTCTAATGAGCGATTGTCCATCAATTTGTGGATACTTCTCGGCCACAGATTTTCTCCATCTTGGTGGAATAAAGCTACATGTATATACTATTGGGTCTATTTATGTGCTATTCTAATTGATACATTTTGATAAGAAATGAGAATTTGTTCACACACATGAACACTCATTCTGAACGCCAAACTATCTAGAGTGCTCCAAAGGGGTCCAATGGGGGTAATGTTTTACAAGGAAGATAATAGTGCAGGTTAAAACTTTCAAAAGTGACTAACAGTCATGGATGGAAAAAGGTGTGCCACATTGGTGATCATTTTTTTGCCAATTCACATGATTTAAACCAAGTTTATATATAGGTGTCTTCATGGTACAGAGAATGGTTGCATGGTTTAAAGATATCAAAGTCTTGAGTCAGGGATGGGGGCACCAAAATTAATAGAAACTTTATGGTCGTCGATTTCCACCAAACATACACATCTCCATAATATATGATGAATCTAAAGGTGTAGTTCAGCAGGTCTAAAGTGGTGCTGTTCCAGTCAGGGATGGAGGTTAGTGAGGGGCAGAAAAATTTATAAAAATAATTTGGCTGCTGATTTTCACCAAACTTGCAAATAGTGATCTCTGTCATATACCATCTATTCAGCCAATTCCTATGTACTAAACAGTTATTTTTAACCTGGGCAATGCTTGTTGACCCTTTCATGATGGGAGTTGTGCAGCATTAAGATCCTGTGCCATTGCATTCTTTTATATATGCACATGGTTTTCGCAAAATTTAAGGAAGCTCCAGTCATGGATGGGTTAACCCTTTACCCAACAGAAGGGCCCTGTGCCAATGCATTCTCTTATATATGCGAGTCGACCATAGGTCGCCTCGCATATATAAGAGAATGCATTGGCTTAACACATTAAAAATTATAAAATTGTTAAAGAATGTAAGAAAAAATGGTAAAAAGGCCAATGCATTCTCTTATATATGCGAGGCGACCTATGGTCGACTCGCATATATAAGAGAATACATTGGCACAGGGCATAACTGTAACCATCACAATGTGGTCAAGGAGCCGGTTCCAATGATATCCATATTTGTATGGTTCTATTGAGACAGACCGAAGATATTTTAGGCTGTTGAAGCTTTATTTGGCCGGTTTGTTGGGTAAAGGGTTAACAGTGCCAGCTATATAAATAATCAGTGATGCAATCGTTATATGGGCCTTTAACCTTGCTTAAAGATGCTTTTAAACATTACACAATTATCTTTGCCATCCAATGAACTGCCTACAATCTTCTAACAGGTGCTCCTCTGGTTTTATCAGAAAATGTTCTGACACTGATCAGTATGACTAACTGACTGGTACCGACATATACCTATACTAGTATTTAAAGAAGCATCCGATTTCACACCCCTATATTACTTTTTCTTCGCCTTCAGGGATAAAAATATTTGATTTGAGTCGAGGAACCCACCCCTCAAAGCTCAGAGTTATCAGATTTCAATATTTTAAATCTGTTAATTTAATTTTATCTGTGAAATTGCATTGTAATTGGATGACCATTGTATCAGATTGTGCATCTTTTAACAACTGGGTACCATGAGGCCATCAATATAGAAACAATCTTACCCAATGCTAGACAGCAGATTCAACATCATGGAAACAACTTACTCTGCTGTGCCATCACACAAGCAAGCCTTGAAATAGTGCGTCTGACATTTGCATAATGAGGACCCCCAGAGGGTGAATTTAGTGACGCTATCCTGCAAAGCAGACTAGCATCACTTAACTTCACCCTCTAGGAACCTCATTCTTCTTGGGCCTCAACTGCTATGGGAGACCTAGAATCAGATTGAAGTTCCCCAGTTGAAGTAGATGATGTTCACCCATTTGTCTCCTCGATTATTCATTAGGCAAATTTGGGGATATAGAAACTGATCAGAAGGGAAAAAGTAACTAACAACGATATTAATTTGAGACTACAGATACTTCCTAGAAGATGAAGCCTAAGCAGAATGAGGTCCCCTGAGTGTGAATTTAGTGTTGCTAGCCAGCTGTGTAGGGTAGTGTCACTAAATTCACTCTCTGATGACCTCATTCTGCAAATGACAGATGAACTATTTCAAGTTTTGCAAAGAAGTCACTGTTGAATACACACAACATCCGCAATTGAGTTGTGAATTTATTTCAATGGGTTGAATTGAAATTTGACTCTACCAACTGAGCCACACCCTAGTTATAAATGTGACACTTTAGTTTCTGAGAAGAAGAAAATCACTGTATCTCCTCTTTTTTTTTTTTTTTACCAAAAACACATTTCATTATGAAACAGGAATCTTTGTAACACTCAACCACCCTGAGCAGCAAAGTGTGAGACCATGTGCGTGAAACATCAGCGGTCAGATGCTCGTAGCCTGTTTATATATAACCATGGGTATATGCGAGAAATACACAATGAAAACACACTCCACAGTTTGGATCGATAAGCCTTGCCCTGTGTATTTTGATGTTGCGTTTTTTGACAATCGTTCTTCCGTATCATTTCTACAACACAATTATCGTCTTACTTGCAGCACAACGTTACCGTGTGATCGCCATGGAAGCATTTTCATTCAGAGTATGGTCAATATATTGCCGCCTGTTCAGTGTATTCTCGGATAGAAAACAAATAGGCCTATGCCGAAAGCAGAAGCGAGGGGCACCCCTGCATGGTTGAATCTGGGATATTTGGCACTCGGGACTTGGCTGGGTGGTTTTCGTTGGGGTGGTTTCCCACCTTGGAATTTCCAACTGCACCCCACCCCATTGAACCACACCAAACTCACAAGTTTCCGTAATTCAGTTTTCACACCCCCCTCCTGTGCTATTATTTTTCCCAAATGTTCCCTCACAGACTACTAGATGGTAGCCTATTCTAAATTGACCAGTTGTCTTGTGGCCACTGGCCATACAGGGGATGAAAAGGATGGTTCGGCCCAGTATGAGATTAAAAAATCCTAACATCTAGTGGTATAACGCCAGACAAATTTACACCCAGATTTTTTTTTTCTTAAATTAATTAGCAAGTAACTACTGGCAATGGCACAGAACACGATGGTTAGGCCCGATGTGAGAACATTTTGAAAATCTGAACATGAAAATTTGACAATCCTAACATCTAGACGGCCTCAAGCTTTCCAATTCGGGGAAATTTTTAACCTGACACTCACCCTTAGATTTGAAAATTGCCAACTGATGGCCATTTCAGTCCAGAATTTTGCAAATGAAAGGGGAAATATGCAAATGTTGGTCTAAAAACAACAAATTCGTCACTAAGAAATTGTTGGAAAATCAAACAACGAGAACAATTTCAACCTAATTTTGGAGGGATAGCCACCCCGTCGGTGAGATCTGCAATGGTCAACCCAGTAGCTGAAGCCCGCCCCCCCCCCCTGTCGGGGAATCGTATAGCCCCTGCGTCGGGGATATCCCCCGTTTGAAATCATATAAATATTTTAAAGGAGAAGACCACATATGGAGCAGAAATCAGTGGGAAATGAGCTCTCATAACCACAAAACTACACTAAACCCAAATTGATTGCAGTGGCATAAAGTATATATATGGTATCGTTCTGTTGGCCTCTCTATATCATATAAATACTTTTTCTAAAAACCCTTAAACTAACTCGACATGCGATTTCTCTGCGCTCCTGTTGTGCAAATTCTAGTATAAAAAGTGCGTCTATTCCAGACAAATTTCAAACAGTAAATATGACCAGACAAGACATAGAAACCGCTATTCTCATTACCAATCTAACGACACCAGTCGAACATGATTACCTTTCAAAGCAATAACATTGGGCACCAGGTTACGGACAACCACAGGAACACACGCCATGGATAAATACACAGTCAAAAGAATGGTGGTTTTTTTTTGTACGGTTTTATCTGGCATATACCCATGGTTATATATAAATGGGCTACGAGCATCTGACCGCTGGTGTTTTATGGATATATTTTTTAAATGATGTGTTTGTTGAACAAACTATTTCCTGCAATAACTTTAAAAGGTCTGCTGAGATTTACAGGTGAGAAGAATATTCATGAACTTACAGTAATGCCCTAAATAATCGACTCCCTAACCACAGCAGAATTATGGGTAATTTTTCAGGATTTAGTCGGAAATATGGCTTGTTGCCATTCGTCGGAAAGCTCTCAGTGTGGTTAAGGAGTCGATTATTTAGGGTATTAGTGTAGTGTTGTGCTTTTGTCCCGATCTATATTTTGAACACTATTAAAGGTGTTCAGCTCTAATCCTATGGAAATTTCTTGTTTAATCACTCTTGACCCTTTCGTGACGGGAGCTGCGTTGGTGCAGCATTAAAGATCCTGTGCCAGTGCATTGTCTTATATATATGGGGGACTCGCATATATAAGAGAATGCATTGGCACAGGGTTTTCACAAAATTGCATGAAGCACCAGTCATGGAAGGGTTAATAAGTGAAATATGTATGACATCAGATGCTTATGAATTTGTTTGCATATTACTACAAACATGATGTCAAAATTAAAGGTGTCTCATACAAATATCTACTTTGGAAAGTATTGTCTGTGAAAAGAAACCCTATATTTGTTTTTTATAGCTTTTTAGCTCACCTGAGACGAAGTCTCCGGTGGAGCTATAGTCATCACTCCTCGTCCGTCCATCCATCCGTCCGTCCATCCGTCAACAATTCTTTAAACCTTTTCTTCAGAACCATAAGACCGAATGGGTTCATATTTGGTGTGGATGTTCCCTAGGTGACTCACATTCAGATTTGTTCAAATGAGGTCACTGGGTCAAATAGTTGCAAAAGCAGGGCCATAACTATTCCTCCATAGTAATTCTTAGAATGACTTCTCAAGAACCATTGGGCTGATTTAGCTTATATTTGGTATGGAGGGTCCTTGGGTGACTGGGGTTCAGATTTGTTCAAATGGGGTCACTGGGTCAAATAAGGGCAGAGCCAGGGACACAACTCTTAAAAAACAAAAAAATCCTGCTCAATTTAAAAAATAAATAACACCATTATAACATCCACCAGGGTGACTCAACCAAATTTGGTTTAAATCAGTCTAAAATCAAGAACATGCAAACAGCTAGCAGATACTCAGAGCTCTATGAGATATGAGGAAGGTGTCTGCAATCACAGAATGTTTACTTAACACCATATAGAAGTCACATTGATTATAAAGTAATAAATGAATTGGCAGTGTTAACAAAATCTGATTGGAATGACAGCTCCTTTGATTAATAGCCTAAAATTCTCTGCCTGTTAAAGAGTTTGTATATAAATGACCCATAGCTTATGATAACAAACTCCCAAGGGCAAGTGTGAATGATGAATCTGACAGTTAGGCCAGTAAAACTAAATACCTGTTTTCTCAGGCCAATACATATGGGAAACTGGATGAGAAAGAAGGAGGCATTTTTCTTAGGTTACCTGAAACGAAGAATTGAGACATATTTTGTGTGAATGGTCCCTAGGTGGCTGGGATTCAGTTCTGTTCAAATGGGGGTCACATGGTCAAAAAAGTGGCATAGTTAGGGACCTAACTCTTTCCATCCATAGTTATTCTTAAAACATCTTCTCAAGAATCATCGGGGCTATTTAGCTTATAATTGGTATGGAAGGTCGTTGGGTGACAGGGATACAGATGTGTTAAAATAAGGTCACCTGGGCAAATAAGGGCGGAGCCAGGGACATAACTTGTCCATCCATTGTAATTCTTAAAATGTCTTCCTATCAAGAACCATCAGGCCTATTCAGCTTATATTTGGAATGGGTGACAAGGATTCAGATTTGATTCAGAATTGGATCACTGGGTCAAATAGGGTCTGAGCCACGGACATAATTCTTATTTTTAAAACATCTTCTCAAGAACCATTTGGCATATTTAGCATACATTTTGGTATAGAGAGTCCTTTTGTGACTGGGATTCAGATCTGTTGAAATGGGTTCACCAGGTCAAATAGGGGTGCGACCAGGGACATAACTCTTCCCCCATAGTAATTCTTAAAATGGCTCCTCCTCAAGAGCCATCAGTCCTATTTAGCTTTTATGTAGTAACTAGTATGGAGGGTCCTTGTTAGCTCAACTTACTTTTGTAAGTTTGAGCTATTGCCATGGTTTGGCGTCCGTCGTCCGTGTATCCGTCAACAATTTCCTTTGGCGCGGGCTACAGGTTGTACCTTTGGTCTGATCTTCATGAAATTTGTCATGAATGTTGACATTGACATGTAGATGGGAACAAGTCATTTTGGGGTCATTCGGCCAAAAAACATGGCCGCTGGCAGCCATCTTGGATTTCAAGATTCAATCCATTGGCGCGGCCTACAGGTCGTACTGTTCATCTGATCATCATGAAATTTGTCATTGATGTTAATAATGACATGTAGATGAGAACGAGTGATTTTGGGGTCGTTCGGCCAAAAAACATGGCTGCCAGCAGCCATCTTGGATTTTACTCTTTGCATGACTAAATCCTTTGGCGCGGGCTACAGGTCGTTGTTTTGGTCGGAAGTTTATGAAATTTGTCATGGATGTTAACACTGTCATGTAGATGGGAATGAGTGATTTTGGAGTTGTTCGGCCAAAAAACATGGCCGCCAGCAGCCATCTTGGATTTTACTCTTTGCATGACTAAATCCTTTGGCGCGGGCTACAGGTTGTACCTTTGGTCTAATCTTTATGAAATTTGTCATGAATGTTGACATTGACATGTAGATGGGAACGAATCATTGTGGGGTCATTCGGCCAAAAAACATGGCCGCTGGTGGCCATCTTAGATTTCAAAATTCAATCCATTGGCGCGGGCTACAGGTCGTACTGTTCGTCTGATCATCATGAAATTTGTCATGGATGTTAATATTGACATGTAGATGGGAACGAGTCATTTTGGGGTCGTTCGGCCAATAAACATGGCCGCCAGCAGCCATCTTGGATTTTACTCTTTGCATGACTAAAACATTTGGCGTGGGCTACAGGTCGTAGCTTTGATCGGAACATCATGAAATTTGTCATGGATGTTAACAATGACATGTAGATGGGAACGAGTGATTTTGGGGTCGTTCGGCCGTAAAACATGGCCGCCAGCAGCCATCTTGGATTTTACTATTTGCATGACTAAATCCTTTGGCGCGGGCTACAGGTCGTTGTGTTGGTCGGAAGTTTATGAAATTTGTCATGTATGTTAACACTGACATGTAGATGGGAACGAGTGACTAAATCCTTTGGTGCGGGCTATAGGTTGCCTTTGGTCTAATCTTTATAAAATTTGTCATGAACGTTGACATTGACATGTAGATGGGAACGAATCATTGAAATTTGTAGGTCGTAGCTTTGGTCAGATCTTCATAAAATTTGTCATGGATGTTAACAATTATACGTAGATGGGAATGAGTCCTTTTGGGGTCAATTGGCCAAAAAAATGGCCACCAGCAGCCATCTTGTATTTTACTCTTTGCATCACTAAATCCTTTGGCGCAGGTTAGACATTTCAATTAGCACCTTTCCTATTCCTCCATTTACTGTCAACCATTAAATTATTCCCCTACCTAAGTTGAGCTACAGTGTCATTGACACTTTCATATTACTTGGGACTGGGTTACACGATTTGTTAAAATGGGTTCAACCAATCAAGAAATGGCATTTTGTGTATATTGCCTATGGAGAGTTGGGATTAAAATTTGTTTGTATGGGGTCCACCATTATAAAATGGGGGCATGTCAGGTTGTAACTTTGCCACAGTTAGGAAAGCTTGAGGTATCAGTTGTAAAATTCCAACATGTGCAAAGAAATTTTACGAACTTGGGAGTGTGCTTGCTTCAGTTGGGAGGGAGCAGACTATGGACTATGTGGGGTGGGGGGATCTGGACCATATTTCAAGGTGGACACCCCACTGCTCAACAGAGACCCTCTAGGCTACGTCCCTCTTTAGGAATACTTGTTTTTAAATGAATTTGACAAGTACTAACTCTTAAGGTCTTCCGAGTCCCAGTCTTCTCAGTCTTTACAGTCTGGTGAGCGTCTCCACAGTCATTGACTGTCTTGTTTGTTGTCAGGAGACAAGAGAAATGAGCGTGTCCGTCTGCAAGTCCATCCGAAAGATTTGTTGTCGGATGATAACTTGGAATAATATTCAATAGAATTTGATGAAACTTGATATGTGGCCTTCATGTGAGAAAGTCCCGATCAAGTTTGAAATTGGGTTCATGCTGACCATTTCTGATGGAGTTATGCCCCTTTTCAACTTAGAATTTGCTGATTATTTTGTTGTTGGTTTGATAACTCAAGTGATGATTATCCGATAGCTTTCAAATTTAGTATGTGGACTAATCACCTGAAAATTTCAATCAAGTTCAAATTTTTTATCATTTGCTTATCAAAATAATATGGCTATTTTTTACGAAAATAAGATGTTTGCAATGGCGGAGTGGGATAGAATCTGATATGCATGGGTTTGTATGGTAATCTGCACAGAGATAACCAGATTTGTGTATCTGGTCAAGTTTGTCAGTTACTTTGCGCTCCACATGTAAAACTGACAATGCCGTTATATGACTAGCAGCTGAAATGATGATAAACCCCAATTAACTAAACCAAACCTTCAAAATTCTAATGAGTGCTATTTATAAATATTGGTAATTTTAGGTAGAGGATATTGAGGATTCAAGACCAGACATGGAAGCCCTGGAGTCGTTTCTATGGGAACATCTACAAAAATCACAGTACAATTCATTCCCTAATAAGTATTCCGAGAAACCAGAGTTTGTTGAACTTCATGTTCCTGCCGACCCACCACCAAATCGTACTCGCAAACCAAAGGGGCCGAGTCCTAAGTCCCGCCTCCAGAGACGCATTAAAGTGAAAGCTAACCTCGCGCATGGAAAGCCTGAAGATGCTATACCATATGAGCTGCAAGAAAGCCAGATTCCAGGTGAGAAATTGTGTGGGCTGCTCTTGGTCATAGTAGTTACCAGGGTTGGCACTGGACTAAAATTTTCTCTTGCCCAATTTTTTGCCAAATGAAATGTGTTTTTGCCATATGAAGTTATTTTTTACCATTGACAAGTGGCAATGCGAACCCTGGTAGTTACTAGTATTCATCATTGGGATTCTAAAAAGTTGTGACCTCTAAAACCTAATTTTACTGGAGGTTAAACAAGAAATTATGGCCTTACTCCATGGGAAAAAATTACCCCCCCCCCCCTTATGTCCCCCATGCTCACCTGGCAATGCATATTAATTTTCAAATGGATAGTCGATTAGGAATCGGAACGACTTGTTCTTCGTTGAATTCCAGTGTCGTTTCATCGGAGAGGCTCCAATTAGATTTGTAGTTATTCAAATTTGGTATTATGCAATGGTTGTTTGTATACACATTAGTTTGTCAAGAAAGATCATTCAATTATACTTCTACCAAAGCTGGGGTAAGAACCGTCACTGGGATACACAATTTAGTGTATACCTGTGATACTCCCGCGAGAATATGACCTCAACAAGAGCCAAAGATACATAATCCACAAAAAGTGAAAACCGAAAAGCGAAAACACTTTGCATGCAGTGGGGTGCCTTCGTCCTAAAAAAAACAAGTTATCTCTTGAAATAGCAGTGATGTCTACTAATTCTTTGGTATGATATCTGTAATCTTTCGTACCATAGTTATGTAAGATAAACTTTTATGTTTATACTTCTCCTGATTGATTATAAAATGATTTTTTATTGTACATGTATAGCATTCTAGAAGTCGAAAATAAGTCATACATGGCCACAGTTTTGCTGTTTTTTTCAACACCCGCTAGCATGAAGCACGTGTATTCAGTGGAATAAGAACAATTGAATATATTATTGTCTATTACAAGTGGAATACAAGCCAGATTGTTTTTCTTTTTGACTTTGTCAGGAGCAATGACGTAAATTACATGAACTATATCCTTTTCCTTCATGCCTCAATTGTTGACAATTCATCAGACTTAAATCACAAGTATGGAATCAATGGAGGTTGCAGTTAAAGATTGAGCTTACCTGAAACAAGGGTGTGTAATAAATACAGAACACAACTTGCATCAGATTCTTAAATCTTTTGTCAAACTAGTTGCGGATGGCAGATATTCACATTTCACATGAGGTCCGCTCTCATAAGTTGTGAAATATATTCTTGTGCCGTCTGCAACTCATTCAATAACAATTCTTGATTAAGATGTGCTTTGTGTTCTGTCTACTTCCACTGATTTGATTCATTTTTGTCACCCATGATGAGAAGGATATGCCCTCCATTCACTCCCTATCAAAATAATACAGTCAGATTATCCTACAAGGAATAGTTTTGAAATATGACTTATAGCATAAATTAACAAATACAATGTTATGAAGGGTTTTGGACATTTAACCCGTTGAGTGCCAGGGGCAGATCTCATCGGCCCTAAACCTACAAAATAAGTCTGTTAAAGAATATAAGAATAAATTATTAAAATTGTAAAAAATTGTAAAAAAAAATAAAAAAATAATAATAATTGTTAGGCCAATGTATTCTCTTATATATGCGAGGCGACCTATGGTCGACTCGCATATATAAGAGAATGCATTGGCACAGGGTATATGGGTTGATACAAAAATCGACCTGGCACTCAAAGGGTTAAAATATGCCAGTTCTGAATATGTCCATTTCTTCCACATTGTAGATACTACTCTCCAGGTTGGAAAAAGATTGGTGGTTGCCATGCCAACATTGTTGCAGTGTGAAACAATACCAGAGGTGAATTTCAGACAGTTCACCAGTACATGGCTTTCTGTGACAGCAAAAGGAATCAAGTAAGTATTTTTGTCTGTCCACATAAATAAAGAATCTCCTGATCAGCCATGGGTTAGCCATATCATCAGATATCAATAAACTTTGGCAATAATGTTCGCCATCATTAACCCTTTCATAATGGGAGCGGCGCTGGTGCAGCAGTAAAGGCCCTGTGCCAGTGCATTATCTTATATATGCGATTCTCCCATAGGGAGCCTCGCAAATATAGAGAATGCACTGTCAACAAGTCAACAAGACTACGATAGACTCTGTACCGGTATGTCATTATGACTCTTAGTCAAGCCTGCAAATAGTGTGTCTGTCAATTGCAGAATGAGGTCCCCAGAGGGTTAATTTAG
Source organism: Siphonodentalium dalli (assembly GCA_032622095.1). Lineage (NCBI taxonomy): Eukaryota > Metazoa > Mollusca > Scaphopoda > Gadilida > Siphonodentaliidae > Siphonodentalium > Siphonodentalium dalli. The sequence goes on from CP136067.1 coordinate 53,593,062, forward strand.
TGAGGCTTTCCCGCATCACCAAATGCACCCTCTGGGGATCTCATTCTGCTTAGGCCTCATCTTCTGGGAAGTATCTATAGTCTCGAATTATTTTTAGTTTTTCCCTTCTGTGAAGTTTCTATATCCCATAATTTGCAGAAGATAAAACGCATAATCGGGGATGATTAATGGGTGATAACTTCAACTGGGGAAATTTCATCTGATCCTAAATCTCCCATAGCAGTTGAGGCCTAAGCAGAAGTAGGTTCCCAGAGGGTGAATTTGGTGATGCTAGCCCACCATCTGGGATAGCATCACTAAATTCACCCTCTGTTGACCTCATTCTGCAACATGACAGACACACTATTTGCAGACTGGCTGTAAGTATATGTTTAAACAGATTGATTTCATTGATAAACATATTCTGTTGAGTTGTATATTCCAGGATTCGAGCATAAAAATAGTTTGTGAATGAGCTGCCGAGGTGACAACTGTTTTCATGCTCGATTCTCCGAATATCCAGCGAAACAGGGTATGTTTATCGCCATTGTAATTCAATCCACCAAAACAAATAATTTAAAATGAACTGCACGAAAAGAATTTTGATTGGCATTACATGTCTGCCGTCTGTTTTTATTACCTCAACACCCCTCCAAATTAATAATAGTCTGTTCCAATGTATACTTTTATAACTGAGTGGAAGAATCTATTCAGTATAAAAAGGGATAAAAACTATTTACTCAATTGTTGCAGTTTGCGGGACCACATAGACTTTGACATACCACTAAATACAGGACTGGAGGAGCCTGAGTGCATGACAGACTTTGTTAGTGTGTCGTCACTGGACCATCTTCCGAGCATATCAGACAGGGACAATCTAGAGTATCATCCTGAGTCTGGCCTCCGAGAGGTAAGTTCAAAGCATATCAAGGCCCTTGTTATAGTCTGGTCGGAAAAGCTACATTTGTGGAATACTAGAACCCTAGAGGCATTTTTGGGGAAAAGCATGAAACTAAGTTTTCTAGCATAATTCAAGTATGCTGAATCCAACGAGGGTGCCTGTCGCTGCCTGTGACCCATATTTCACTCATAAAATCAACTTAAAGTCACATACTGTTTTTATTGCCGCGAAAATACACTATGTCAATATCGAGACATATGTCACACTCGTTATACATATAATCTCATGAACATGGGAATACTTTGTTATTCGAATCACCCCTCGTGACCTTTCTGTCAGAACTATATCATCACCTGCTATACATATATGGACAAGTATGTTATTTAATAAATAAACGCTCTGCATGAAATCACACCCGGTTGAAAGTTCTGTGAATCATGATTAAGTTGAAAATATGACGTTTTTTTCACAAATATCTTCTAGATCAGTTCATGCTGTTTGGAACTGGTTGAGTAATGTGACTTTATTTTGTGTTTTGTATATTAACTGATCATTGGAGTAATTAAATGTGCAATTATTGGGGTCCTAGCCCCTTCCCTCAAAAGTTCGATTTTTTAGAACGAAGCATAAAATTTCACAAAAAATCACAATTGGGATTCTAGTCATATTTCAACAAGAAATGAACAGAACTTTGTAATCTAAGTGAGGCATATCATTACCTATGAATATTCCAACTCATTGGAACCAAAATTCTTACTTTGGCTCAAAACGGCTGCCAAAATGGCCACCAAAATATGGAAAATAGTAAATATTGCCCCAGCGTGTCCTGCAATCGCTTACAAGTTGTGGTTGATGTATAAAATTGGCTATTCTGCATCCTATACATTGAATACTAACATGTCTGATGCACCATGGTTAATTGTTACTATAATATTGTCACCACTGACATCACCAAAAATATTGGACTTTTCTCTCAAAAACTTGACATAAATATCGGCAAAAATTAACTGTGATCAGGTATGGACCATTTTTTCAAGTAAAGTGTAACTGTCTTTGGATTCAAATGTGTTTATTGTTTTGGTCTATCTTAAATGTGTCACACTACAGTATTTATAGACCAAATTGCTCAAGATGGCTTCCAAAATGGCAACAAAATTTGTAAAAAAAAATTTTTTACATATATCCCGAACATTATTCTCTGTGTTATCCGAAAAGGTAATAAATTGTGACTTACTTGGTTATTATACGTGTTAGTTAATTAACTGACAACTATATGTTCTATTCTGGTTGTCCCAGTTCCGTATGGGGCATGACAATTTCATTTTAAAGTATTGTATTTTGCCCGAAAACCTCTTTTGTGATTCTGGCCATATTATGGACAGGAAATGGGCAGAACTTTGTGACGGAACCGAGATGAACCATAATCTGTGGTTATTCTGGTCCATTATGATAACAAAAATATCAACTGGATGCAGGGTGGATGCCAAGATGGTAGTCAGGGAGTTACTCTATGCTCATAGGTGAGGTGAATAGGTATCCAGGGAGTTATTGTATGTCATGAATGATGTGCATAGGTATACCAAGAGTGACTATATGGTTATGTGTGGGTTGTCCATGGTAAGATGTATAGGTATTCAGGGAGAGGTCATGGGCATGTGTGATGTGAATCGGTATGCATGGAGTGACTGTATGGTGTATGGTTGTGTCTATCCAGTACGGCTGCACCCGATGTGCCTCTATGGACATTGATGTGGTGTATGTATATAGCTACATGGTCATCTATGTGTTGATTATGTATATATGGAGTGACTGTAAGGTCATGGGTGGGATGTACATGTGTTGTATGTATAATCATGGATGGGATGTGTGGATAAATAGGGAGTTATTTTATGGTTACGGGTAATGTGTATAGGTATACATGGAATGACTGCATGGTCATGGTTGAAGTGTATATGCCTACCTGGAGTAAGCTGGGTGGACATTATCGAGCGTGTGAGTGTATAGGGGGTGTCCTTGTGTTACATAATTATATCTCGTGGATGTATTATCATTGGTGGGTGTATAGGGTTTAGCTGTATGATCATGGATGGCGTGTATGATTATACAGTGAGTTGCTGAATTGTCATGTGTGAGGGGTATATGCAAGTATGGAAGGGAAGGTATGAGTGGTCGTGTGTGCAGGTTTTTGTATATCTGGAAGGGCTGAATTGCCGTTGGTGAGGTCTATATGTATTCCTGGAGTGACTCTATGGTCTAGGGTGGGTTGCATATGTATATACCGAGTGGTTATATGACTATGTGTGTCGAATATGTATACATGTAGTGAATGTATGGTCAATGGTGAGATGAGTACATGTAGGTATACAAGGAGTGACTGTATGGTCATAAATGTAATGAATATCTATACAGGGAGTGACTAAATGGTCATGTGTCAGGTGTATGGGTATACCTGGTGGTCCTACTTGGTGACTCGTGGCGGTATGGTCATGTGTAGGTTATACAGGTATACACACGTGTTGCTATATGGTCATGGGCGAGAGGTATGTGTATATAGCGAGTGGCTATATGGCCATGGATGAGGTGCATATGCATACATGGAGTGACTTTTCTGACATGGCTGGGGTGTTTTAGTATATCTTGTGTCGCTATTCGGCTATGGTGTGACACATAGGGATACAGGGAGTGACATGGCCAATGGTGAGGTGAATATGTATACAAGGATTGACCATGATCATGTATGAATGTTTTGAATAGGTACACACGGGTGACTATATGGCCATAGGACAGGTGAAGGAGTATACCAGGTGGCATGGGTGAGGGTATGTGTATGAAGCGAGTGGCTATATGACGATTGGTGAGGTGCATATGTATACCTGGAGTGACTCTATGGTCATTGTTGTGGTGTTGATGTATATATTGAATGTCTATTTGACCATGTGTGTGGATAATAGGTATACAGGGGATTACCGTATGGCCAATGGTGAGGTGAATGAATGCATTGGTATCCACGGAGTGACTATGGTTATGGGTAATGTTTAGGAGTATACCCGGTGTGCCTCCATTGTGACTCGTGGCTGTATGGTAATCCGTGGTCATGGGCCAGGTGTACGTGTATACATTGGGTCACTATATTGTTATGTGGTGTTTATGTATATATGGAATGACTGTGTGATAATGGGTGCATATAAATTTCATAATAAAGAAACTTTCCAGAGAAGATGATGCCTTAGCAGAATGAGGTCCACAGGGTGAATTTGGTGATGCTAGCCCGCTATGCAGGATAGCATCACTATATTCACCCTCTGGGGACCTCATTCTGCAAATGACAGGCACACTAAACTCAGGCATGTTTGGAAAGTGGCAGCACGGACCCTGATAACAATGAAGATAATAGCTTCGTCACACAAGATTCTTAGCTGGTGTGACTCAAAATATTTTGCTGAGGCCTGGCTGAGATATTCTTGTCTGCCTCAATTTTTTCCTGTGTCAATGTGATTATTTATCATTTTTCCCAATCCCAAAAGCAAAACTAAGTCGGTTATTAAGATCAACGTTGGTAGAGATCTTACTGCAGAGTAAATGAATTCAAAGGACAGCATGTTTTTATCCAATGCTTGGCTCATTTTCAAAACACATTGATCTACCATATTCCATGGTAACGTGACAACAAATTGTAAAAAAAAAAAAAATATATATATATATATATCCCTGTCTGCATGTTATCAGAAACAGAGACATTTTTGGTTTGGCTTAAACAAAATTATATTTTGCAGATATTTTGAAAATTTTCATAATTGTTCACGTTATCATGTTATTTTCCAGGTCCTGCAGAGATTACGAGGTGAGACTGAAACAACAGAGGTCATAGGAGCCAGGATAGCTATAGCTCTAGAACAGGTGTGTTCAGTAATTTAATCATTGAGGTGTGAATGGAACTTCCATACATTCTAAGATCATACATTTGATAGTCTATTCATTTTCAGATACTATAAGCAGAAGACAGACAGAGAAACATCCTATTGTTTCCATTTATTCATTTGTAGGGATGTTCAGATAATAAGTTCTGTCACAGGGGCTTGTAACATGTTATGCTGCCCCTCTGTACTGTCTTTCATCCACCCTTGATGGACATCATGGTACAATAAAACGACAAGGGTAATTGTATGAATCATTGTGATTTACCACCTCTCCGAAAACGATCAAATTTAGATGAATTATCCGAACATTCACATCTATAAGCTTTTACTGTCAAGTGAATAATGTTAAGACATAAGTAAATATCAGAGTCCTGCAAAATTAGGTTGCAAATGGAAGTGGAAAATATAAAATAATTTTCAGAATTACCAACTCATTTCATCACTTTAAAATATCATTGGAGCGCTCTGTTCACCTCTTGACATCCATACGCGTACACACATAAAATGTCATGCTGTGTGCGGACCAACTTCAGCACACTAGTGGTCACTCATTATTCATAACTGGAACTAAGAAATTAGAGCAACGATTGTCTCTCGACATTTGAAACAGAGTATGCCGTACCAGGATTGTTAATGATAATAGCCTTTCTACAGAGTATCAGTTTTATGGTCTTTGGGATATTCCCAATATTTTTCCACAGGCAAATGGGGCCGAACATCAATGGCCCTGCACATGACATCATTTCTTCATTCAGCAGTGAAGAAGTTAATATATATGCATAGTCATAAGTGACCTTATAGGGATGGTATCTCACCAAGTGAATTCTATTGATATTGGGCTCTTGTTTCATTAATACTCATGCCTTTATTCTCTGTGTGTTTGCAGAATAAGACATCGTGGGTCCTGAATAATATAGCGGCTCTTTACTGGAGAGTCGAGGGGGAAGCTAAGAAAGCTGTGGATTGTCTGCGTCTCTCCTTGGCTAATTCCCCAAGGGAATACAAGGTATGTCAGTACACTCTTTATTTTGAATATTTTTGATGACCAATGATTTAGTCCAGGAGATATTGGTCGACCTCTGAACCCCCCCCCCCCCCCCCCCCCCCCCCCCCCCAGGACTAAACTTCACCCCACTAATTTTCTTCCTTAAGATCTCCTCTAATTTTTTTCACTTGTTAACAAGAAAAAAAAGTGGCCGCAGAGACTCCAGACAAGATGGCGTCCATCATGGCGGCCATTTTTATACGCCCTTTTGAAAAAAAGGCCGTATTATAGTATTGGTTGGTAAGTCCGGGCGGGCGTCCGTCCGTCCGTCCGTTAACCTGTTGTCCGGATGATAACTTTAGTTAGAGTGAACCAAAATTAGTAAAATTTGGTATGTGGGTTTATTAGCCGAAAAGTAAGTTCAAGTTCGAATTTGGGTTCCGCCCGCCAATTTTCACCGGAGTTATGCCCCTTATTTGACGTTTTTTGACTTGAAATTTGTTGTCCGGATGATAACTTTAGTATAGTTTATCGGAATGAATACAAATTTGGTATATTACTTTCTCCCACCAAAACACAGGTCAAGTTCGAACTTGGGTTCTGTCCGACCATTTTTGGCAGAGTTATGCCCCTTTTTCGACTCAGAAAATTCAGTTTTTCTTATGTTTTTTGGTTTCCGGATGATATCTCGATTTTGGAATGTTTATACGCAAAACCCGTTTTTTTGTGGATTACATATATCGAAATACAGCTCAAGTCCGAATTTCGTTTTAATCCGAAAATTTTTGCGAGAGTTATGGCCCCTTTTTTGACGTAATTTGACTTAGAAAATCCCTGAAATTTGTTGTCCGGATGATAACTTTAGTTAGAGTGAACCGATTTCAATCAAATTTGGTATGTGGGTTTATTAGGAGAAAAGACAGCTCAAGTTCGAATTTGGGTTCCGTCCGCCAATTTTCACCGGAGTTATGCCCCTTATTTGACGTAATTTGACTTAGAAAATCCCTGTTGTCCGGATGATAACTTTACTAGAGCTTATCGGATTCAATGATAATTTGGTATATTACTTTCTCCCACCATAACACAGGTCAAGTTCAAATTTGAGTTCTGTCCGCCAATTTTTACCAGAGTTATGCCCCTTTTTTACCAGTTTCCGCCGACCCAAGATAGGGCGTATATTGCACGCCCAGCGTAGCTCTTGTTTTTTAATGCACCAGGTCTCTTTGATCGCCATTATAGTAAAGATGATAGCACATGCTATTTTTCTGACATGTTACCACCTTTCGTTTGTCTCTGTGGGAAAATGTTAGACTTTTTGCGTCATGTTATACATTTATCATATAGAGGAGTCATTGGCGAACACATGGGGACCATAATATGCATTCATTGCGGGATATTTTTGTCCGATATCACGTTTTCCCAAATGCCG